>JALCUU010000022.1:282500-647158 GCA_022963135.1 Ustilago loliicola | reverse complement strand
CCTAACCCTAACCCTACCCTAACCCTAACCCTAACCCTAACCCTAACCCTAACCCTAACCCTAACCCTAACCCTAACCCTAACCCTAACCCTAACCCTAACCCTAACCCTAACCCTAACCCTAACCCTAACCCTAACCCTAACCCTAACCCTAACCCTAACCCTAGCCCTAGCCTAAGTTGAAGTCGAAGTCGAAGTTGAAGTCGCGTATTCATCACGTCCAGCAACAGACTAAGGTAGACAATCACCCACAGCCAAACAAATCCGCCATGTCATAGCCAGACAAACCCGAAGTCATCATGGATCGGGGATCGGGGATTGTGAATCGGTGATCGTGGATCGTGGATTGTGAATCGGTGATCGTGGATCGTGGATTGTGAATCGGTGATCGTGGATCGTGGATTGTGAATCGGTGATCGTGGATCGTGGATTGTGAATCGGTGATCGTGGATCGTGGATTGTGAATCGGTGATCGTGGATCGTGAATCGTGGATTGTGAATCGTGGATCGGTGATTGTGGATCCGTGATCGTGATCATGGATCGGTGATTGGTAACCGTGGATCCGTGATTGTGGATCGGGGATCCGTGATCCGTCATCCGTCATTGGTGACCGTGGATTCTGGATCGGGGATTCGTGATTCGGGTTCCGTGATCCGTGAATCGTGATTCGGGTTCCGTGATCCGTGAATCGTGATTCGGGTTCCGTGATCCGTCATTGGCAATCCGTGATCTGTGATTGCTGACCATGGATTGGTCACTGTGCATTGTGGATTCTGGATCGGGGATCGGGGATCGAGGATTTGGGATCGGGGATCGGGGGTCGAGGATCGAGGATCGGGGATCGGGGATTGGGGATCATGGATCCGGGTTCCGTCATTCGTGATCGTGGATCCGGGTTCGGGGTTCGGGGTTCCGTCATTCGTGATCGTGGATTCTCGATTCCTGACTGTGCATCCGTCATTCGTGATCGTGGATTCTCGATTCCTGACTGTGCATCCGTCATTCGTGATCGTGGATTCTCGATTCCTGACTGTGCATCCGTGATTCGTGATCGTGGATCCGGGTTCGGGGTTCGGGGTTCCATGATTCGTGATCGTGGATTCTCGATTCCTGACTGTGCATCCGTCATTCGTGATCGCCAATCTATCGGCTTTTCCCTTCCCGCAAGTCACGTTACTGCAAATTCACATCCTTCCTCAAGCACCTCCGACTATTGAATATTTGAAACTCGAAAAAACTCAGAAATTGCGGTCACAAAAATGTCATGTTAAAACCGCATCGTGTTGACGTGACACATTGCATCGATATTTTCCCAATATGTTAGATCAGCGTATCTGACACCTCAGCTGACAAATCAATTTCGACATCTTACGTCAGTGTCACCCATACATTGTCCGATAAATGTTTTTCGACATCTTACGTCAGCATCACTGACACATACACCCTGTCCACTGTGAACACATGTCTCGGAGTCTTTGGCAGGTGGAAACCACTAACTCAGCAACCACTGCACCAATTCAGCTCAAAAAACTACCGTTCGAATCACCTTTCCGAGCTCTATCAAGCTGTGACACTGTAACAGCAGTAACAGCAGTAAAATAAAGTCACAAAGTCACTGCCACTCAACTCTGGGCTCAGTGATTGGCACCAAGTTTGAAAACTCTGCCAGCTCTCATCTTGGCCGTATATGGCCTCATCTCATGTATATAACTCATCTCCTGGCCTCAGTTTATTCGCCTGGGTTCAGTGTGTCCCAAGTTAAATCCCTGAGTGGCTAGGCAACCTGGCCTCAGTTTATTCACCTGGGTTCAGTGTGTCCTGAGTTAAATCCCTGAATTACTCAGTTTTTTTGGTCCTGCATTTTGTGTGTGCGTGTGTGTGTGTGTGTTTGTGTGCGTGTGTGTACTGGCCTATCTCCTCCCCTTTTTCTCACCATCACTCCTGCCTTCCACTATCCTCTCTACATCTCTGCCTTCCACTATCCTCTCGACATCTTATACCTTGGCACCCTTCCTTCACTTATCCTCTACCTTATCCACTGTCCTTGGCCCATCTTCATGTTAGTCTCTCTTCACTTGTACTATAGTTTGCATATCCAGTGGTCACAGTCCCCCATCACTTTATAGTCTACACTTCACTGACCCTCCTCCTCTCCTCTCCTCTCCTCTCCTCTCCTCTCCTCTCCTCTCCTCTCCTCTCCTCTCCTCTTCTCTCCTCTCCTCTCCTCTCCTCTTCTCTCCTCTCCTCTTCTCTTCTCTTCTATCCTATGCTCCCTCTAGCCCATGTCATCTACAGAGCCTACAATCATCCACTCTGCAGAGATGAACTCTGCACCCCACAATGTCAACACCTACAACATATCCCTCTTCCCTCAACACCTCCTCAACCTCTACCATCCAGTGTTGACCCTGCAACTTGTCAGCCACACACCCACCCCAATCATCAAGGACAACCCCTACTTCAAGGACTCCATCTACTTTGCCCAGGCTGCAGGCCTCTTCAAGTTCAATCCCTCCCTCAAGCAACCCCTCCTCAAGATATTCATGAGGGCCAGGGGGAAGGTTCAAGGCTTGATGACAAGGTGTCTCTGCATCAAAGGCAAGCAGACCATTGCCATCAGTCAGCTGGTGGACTACCTTGTCCAGATACACTGCAGCACCACCTGCTCACCCTCAAGGCCAACATCAGAAACCTCAACCACCCACTTGCCCACCTCAATACCTTCAACCTCGGCTACATGGAGGACAACCCACACATCACCCTCATCCAGCCTCTGCACTACAACAACCCCAAGATGACACTCTACCCCATGCTCCTTCCCATTGCCATGGGCTACAGCTCAGTGCACATGAACATCACCCTCAGTCAAGACAAGACCTACCAGGTCAAGGAGCAGAGATGGTCAGCACCTTTAAAGGCAAGAACACTGCCAGGCTGTGTGGCAACAAGAAGCAGGTCATCCTTGATCTCTTCAATGCCCTGGGTTGGAACACTGGACACCTCAAGACCACAGCCTTCAACTCTGCCAATGCTTCGTGGCTGGTCCTGCCCCAGGACTTCCAGCCAGCAGACATTGAGTTGACTCGGTCCCCCTCACCAGCCTGCCACTCCACCTACCTGGGTGGAGCCAGTGGACCATACCAGGGGCTCATCCACCTGGGTGGCAACCACTATGAGATCCTGAGCCTGTGATGTGACTGACCTGACTGTATGTACATAGGACTCCACAGAAAACCCCCCAAAAAACACCCTTGTAAATAGCCAACATACTCTGCCTGTGATGACTGTGACATGTGTCAGAGTAGGGTTAGGGATGACCAACATGGGTCACCATATCTCAATGACCAGACTTGGCAGCTGTCTGAAACTCGGAGTCGATGATCTCCTAGCATCTGTCTACAATGTTCATTAAGGCAGCATAGAGATCTGAGGTGGTCCATATCCCACCCCTCCAAACGTAAACTTCACTGTAGCTCCACCACCGCTTTGGCCAATGTCATGGCAGTCTAGGATGCTTGTATTGGTGTATAGAGCAACAACTTTCATTATGGGTGCATGTTGAAAATCTCAAATTTTCACCAACCCAACTTGGTCCGGGCCAAACTTCACTGAGCCGTATTGGAAAATTTTATTACTCAACTTGCATAGGGTTGGATAATGAAACATGCATATTTTGGGTAGTTCTACAACTTTGATTAAGCAACCCTACTCAATTTAAAAAGGGGACCCCCTTGTAACCCTAGGAGAGATAAGGTTCCTTGATGGATACTTGAACAACTGCTGTTTGATGAGGGGATGAGCTGGACCTCATCCACTCTAGACTATACTTTCTTATATTGACGTTTTGTCAGCTTTGATAGCTTCAGTAGTACTCAGTTGCAATTGCAGAGCATTGCAACACATCGATACCGCCTGTGAAAACATACAACAGCCTGTATCTTGTCAGAACTGCCACTGGCACTGTAGAACCTCAACTACAGATGGAACCTACACCGTGGTGCTGGAACCTCAACCAGCATCATTATACACTCGGCGTCGGACAGCAGCAAGACCACTTCTGCTCAACGACAATGACACAGTCTCTCAACCACCACAGCCTTGACATTGACGGAGACCTCATACTTCAACTGACTGTGCCAAGCTACCGCTGTACAAAGTGGTCACAGTGGTCAGTCTGCCATGTATACTCAAGCAGCTGAGTTCGAGTGAAGCGTTAGAGTCTCATTTGAGGTCAGCCCAGTTTGAATAAAGCCAGTCACACTCACTCAATTTCGTCAAGTGGATTACCAACTGCATTGCCTGCATTGCAGTCGCCGACTTTGAGCAAACTCAGTCAACTCATTCAAACTCACCCAGCTCGAGTGACGACTTAGAGACTCATTGGAACTCAAGGACCTTGGCAAGGCACACAACCGCTGACAGTAGGTACAACATAGGTGAGTTAAGTGGCTCAAGTACAATACTGCATTGCCATTGGCTAACTAAGTAATACATGCAACGAGGGTTCAGAAGGAAGAATTGTTGTGGGAGAAACTCCAATAAGGCGTTGGCGCATCCGGTCTGCCCACAACGTGGACCCTGGGGTTGCAGACGTGCCATAGGAGGAACCAGCCGAGAGTGCAACACTATGGCAGCGCCAATAGGGCCTGACAGTACGCCCACATTACTCGAGCTCACCTGAGTTCAAATGAGGCCCCAATGCCTTACTCGAGCTCGCACTCCTCGACCAAACTCAGCTCCTCAGCTGTGTTTGTTGGATTACCCATTCTTCTCCCATCAACGTCCATTTCGCTGTTGTGTACCCATTACATATCCTCCCATCACACCTCTCAGTGCAACAGCTCAGCTACCGAATACCGATGTCCCCTGTCTATTCCGAGGAAATGCCCTTATGACTGCAGAAGACACGGTCGAGGACCTTTCTCGCTAAGCTCCAATGCGTCGAGCTAGTCAGTCACCTCGCTCTCCGAAACGCCAAAGGATTGCATCTTCGAGTCCAACGAGGATCGACAACATCGGGAACGGGCGCGCTGCACTGACCATACAGACGCACTCGAGACGTCTTCCGGTATCGGCACCTTCGACTGCAAATGCTCCTATTCTAGCTGCAAGGCCGTCGCATCCTCCTACAAGCCCAAGCACACATCTACCACCAGCAAAACACGATACACCTGCTGCTCAGAAACGCAGGTTCACACGCAGTCGCTCTGGATGCAGCACCTGCCGCTCACGCAAAGTCAAGTGCGACGACGAGAGGCCTCACTGTCGCCGCTATATCGAAGATGGGCGAACCTGTCAAGCCTATCATCAACAGCAGCCACAGCAGCAGAAGCAGCAGCTGCCATCGTCGTCCTCGCAGACACAAGCACAGCACCGTCCCGCCTCATGGTCAAACGAGCAATTGCTTGCTCATAGCCACCGGTCGAATCCATCGCGACCCGGTCAGGAGCATCGACCTCAATCGCTTCATGCTTCCAGTACAGCTGCTAGCGATGCGTTCGCCGACTACCCTGCCACTTCACCTCAACATCTCGACGATTGGATCGACTTGCTTTGCGCTTCCATCGGCAACCATATTTCCCAACCTAGCGCTGCAGCCGCTGTTGCAAGAGATCAAGCTATGATTGCGAACAATGGCCCCCTGGACGATAAACAGGCTCAACAGCGCAATCATACCTTGATCTCTTCCAACACGTCTATCGCTGGGAAGAAGTTGACGCCAAGAGCCAAGACCCAGTCGAGTGCTTGACCCAATGTGTTGTTGGATCGCCGCTCGACTTGCTCGAAGCCGTCGAGAGGACATCCCGCTTCAGCCTTGATCCTGAAATCTTGGCTTATCAGCCTATGGCTGCCACCTCGCCGCCGCTTGTGATGCCTTCAGGCACGCTATCCTACGCATTGGAAGGTCATATTTCCCTGGAGTTGCAGCAACAAATTGACGCCGTGGAGACGCAGATACGACTAGCACCACCTCTGCCACTTGCTCAAGACGACAGCATTGCCGCAGAGCTGCGGTACCTCATCTTCGAGTGCCTTCAGTCCGCCTCGCTCGTCTACTTCTCGAAAGTGTTGCTCAAATCGACGGACGCAGTCTGGTTCGAAATCGACAAGGTCACTCGCTTTCTCGAGCGCAAGCAGCAACGTACAGGTGGCAACCACGCAAGCGCAGACCCCAGTCAAGTCGATTCGAGTCACAACGTGCGTGGTGCTCATTCCGCCTCTAATACGAGCTCGTCTGGCTCCGTGCATCCAGATGTGCAGCTGGCACAGCCAATGCAATCTAAAGCCCACTGGTGGATTCGAGCACCTGACCGAGCCCTTATCTGGGCCTACTTTCAGTGTGCCTCCGAGATCTTCGGTGCGCTGGATCCTGCCGCTGAAGTCAGAATAGGCAGCATAGAACATGGACAGCAGCATTAGGTTGCGAAAGGTGACCCAATCAAGCTGGCACTCGGCTCACAGCTGACCCTTGGTTCCGAAGCCTACGCTGGCTTTGCTCATTCACGATCCGAGCGTCGGCAACAATGTCGAAGATCGCTGCTGCTTTGGGAGAGATTTGACGAGGTCCAATGCGTCTTTCTCTCTCGTCATCTGCTCAAGGCTATTTGGGACCGACGCGTCCTGTACGAGCAGCAGTCTTACAACTACAGCATGGAAGGCAGAGTAGGCTCGACACCTACCATGGCGACTACCGTTTCGATGGTTGGCAGTCAGGAAAGCTACGACCAAGCCGCCGAAATCCGCGACATCTGTCAGCAGCGGCGCTGGAGGCAACCGCTCCTCTTTTAATAGACTTCGGGCCGGAACGTCCCTCATCTTTCCTACTACATAGACGAATTGCGTAGCAGTGCACTCAACACAAATAGCTTCATATTGCGATCGATGTAAAGAAGGTCCTCAGCCTGACTATGCACAGCAAGCGCAAAGTTTGCAGCAGAGCAACTGAAGACGGCAGGAGCATCTAGTATCACAGTAGAACGAGATCGAATCATGGATTCAAGGCTGAACTGGCCATGAGGGAGATTGCGAGCTTTTACTTTACTAATCTTCTTCGACTAGATTGCCAACTCTGCTGAAGCTAATCTCCTCGTTGCCGGCGGCAAAGTCGGCGGCGTGAGCCTCGAGCAAGGCACGATTGACAATCAGATCAAAAGAATTCTTGGTCATGGGAAAGACAGCAACGGCCTTCATTATCCCTTCTTTGCCGTGCTGTTCCCGCTTCCAAAGCGCGAGGAAGGGCCTCGACAGTGAACCCACAGGCTTAATCGCACGATGGAATGTCATGTAGTACGTTTCCCCGCCAAGACGGACTGCACGAATCATGGAGCGCCGCTTGAAGGAATACGCCATTGCTGAAGCGAAGGTCTCCTTCTCGTTTTCCGCGATCACCACTTCCGGTTTCAAAATGAACCTGGTGCGATCGCCTAAAGTCTCTTGGATAAAACCCACAAAGTCCGGGAGGAGGCTGGGATCGGGTTCATAGACGATTCTGGAGAAGGAAACTTTCGGAGGGCTGCTTTGTGCTTCTTTGCCAGCTGGGTTCAGCCAAGGCATTCGATCCTGATGGAAGGCAAAGCTCTCGGCATCGCTTGACTGGATCAAGATGATGCCAGAGTCTGTTGGGGTGCTTCCGATCGTGTTGATGACGTATGCCTTTTTTCGTAGCCACTGTAGTTTCGGACTCGAGGAACTTCCAAAACTTGCGTTTGAATGTATATGAGCCACGACACACCATGATGGCTCGTTCGCCGTCCGTCTTTACTTCCCAGACATACAGACACCTTGATTTGGCACGGTTCGTGACAGCCTCCCGATGTTTCCTCCAACGGTGACAAGGAATCGCCTATCCAACACGACCATTTCCTTGAACAGGTGACCAGTCTTGAAATAATAGTTCATACTCCTGACAAAGTCGTGAGCGCTATCACCTAGCAGAGGCCGAGGTCCTTGCGCGAGGCCAACTTTCACCATGCCCAATTGGAACTTGATCTGCGTGACCAGGACCGAAGCGAGCGGATCCTCTTGGTACATAAACGCAACAGGCTTGCCAGACACTGCGACTGGCTCAACATTAGACAGGCGATCGGCTGCAACCGGGACGATCTGCAAGGTCGTACGGCTCTGCGGAAGCCTCCTGGATCCTTGTCTAGGCTTGGGCAGCTTGTCAGAGTCTGTTGATGAATCTACAGGTTCAGATCCCTGATTGCTTGTTTCTTCTTCGTGCGGGCCCTTCCTGCCACGGAGCAAAGGAGGTGCTTCGTCAATGTTGCGGACACTGCTGGCTTCTGAAGCACTGCCAGCTTCCCATGGGCGGGCTTGGACAGGTGGAACGTCCAACACAGGAGCAAATTGAGATGCTCTCTGTTGCGCAGGAGCAATGTTCAAAGGTGGTGCACCCAACATGAACTGCCTGAGCAACTGACTACGCGAGTACGGAGCCCAGCCGCCCTGAGTGATCGAGGGGTGATAGTGTTCCAGTTGCTGTTGAAGAGCATTACCAGCGATGGAATGTTCTTGGGGAATGTCGACGAATCGAGCAAAGCTCAAAGTGTCCGAGACAGGGCTTGCCGAAGATGACGCTTGAGCGAACGGTGCTTGATGAGCGACAGGAAGTTGGCGCAAGTCGCGATTCGAAGGCGGAATGAGTCTGGCAGGGTTCGCAGCACCAGCATCAGCGTGAGCTGCCGGACGAAGATTGAAAAGATCGCTTAGGCATGCCTGAGACATGCTCTGATGACTATGTCATGCTCTGATGTCTATGAACTGCTCTAGTAGACTTGTTCAACATGCTCAGCCTGCTCTACCTTCAGCCTGCTCTACCTTTAGCCTGCTCTACCTTTAGCCTGCTCTACCTTCAGCCTGCTCTACCTTCAGCCTGCTCTACCTTTAGCCTGCTCTACCTTCAGCCTGCTCTACCTTCAGCCTGCCTGAGTCAAGGTCTCTCAGTACACTGCCCTGCCAGTTGCTCACAGTCCACATAGAATGATGCTTGTTCTGCTTCCAGTGTAAAGTATACTCCCATTTGTCCAAGGCAGCCAAGCCAAGTTGAGAAAGAATCAAAGTCGGGGAACCTCATGGCAAAGCTGTCAGCTATATAGAATGCTGAAAGCTGGTTTGTATACTCTGCTTTTTGCCCGAGGTTAGCCTACCAGTTGTGGAGAAAACTGCCTTTGAAATTTTTCAACACAGATGTTTTGAAAAAGTCAAGGTCCCAATATTGGCCAGGAGACCTCTATATATGTTGGTACAGCCTCAGCAGATGCTTTCATGGAAGTATCTTTTGGTTTGGGCCTGTACTTGGTCAATCGGGATTGTATATAGATGCTCCAACATTGGAGCTGGTTGAGCAACATTGTCATTCATGACAGCACATATAACACCAGTCAGCAGTATGTGTGTAGTGTCAGCAGCAGCCATGAGCTAGAATAACCAGCAGTGACAATCACTTGCCATTGCAGACACAGAGAAGTTTGCCAGAAGCAGTATATAGAGGTTGTGCCCTTGAATGAGCTTCAGGAGCATGGTTTGAGACATGTTCAGGCCTGAGGATACTATCAGTGAGGTACAGGACCTGTCTGACTGGCTTAGATGGGTTGGCAGGAGCATTCAGTGTTGGTGACTACAAGAGCACAACACTCAACTTCCATGAGGCTGGAGTCAGTCTTGAGTTGCCAGCAGGAGCCCTTGCCTTCTTTCCCTTGCATGTGGTGCATCACTATAACACACCTATTGCTGAGGGGGAGACACGGGGGTCATTGACAATGTTCATGTCATCAGACATGCCTCTAATTGCTGTCTTGTGATATGTGGTCTCTGATGTCCATCCAAGCATGACTTCACCTCTGCCATGCCAGATTCCCAGGTGATGCTTGACTAAGTTTCTCTTGGTGACTGTCTCTGATGATTTCTTGCCCTTGCCCTTGCCCTTGTGCTTGCTAGTAGTTGTCTCTGCTGTGGGTGCAGGCATCTTTTTGGCTAGAATACTTGTTGAAGAGCTCCTTTCCTTCCTTTGCGCTGACATTGGCTTGATGGTGTTGTTCCTTGCTGCTCAGAGCCAATCTTTGCATGATGACTTGTCCAGTACTGCTGTCCATCAGTGTCAAGTTTGGAAGCCCATTGCTGCTGTTCTGCGCCTTGCCAACTTCTTTCAGCTTTGTGTCCTCTGTCCAGTCATGTTTTTTCCAGCCCTTGATTGGATCGACTGTGATTGACTGTGCTACTTTCCAACACATCAACATCCATCACTCAATTGTTTTGGTTACTGTTAGGCCTAATTCTCTGCCAAAATTGAGATTCCTGTGCAGTACCCCTTCTCTTCTTTGTGGTCCAGGGGTACTGTGTCAAAAGTTGAGATTTCTCTGCCAAAATTGGAATTTCTGTGTGGTACCCCTTCTCCTCTTTTCAGTCTGGGGGTACCACATCAAAAGTTGAGATGTCTCTGCCAAAATTGAAATTCTGAGATGGTACCCCTCAGCTCCCCCAAACTGACAATTACAGTGCATGTGTTCCTTCCATTCTAGGGTTGGCTCCTGCTTGCTGTCTGCTTGTGTTCTGCATAGCTGGAGCAGCCAAGCATAGGTTGTTGAGGCAAAAACAAAGAACTGTGTAGCCCAGATTCCTGACAGGTTGCCTCCACATCAATTGAACCAAAGAGGTTTGAATTTAGAGACAGACAAGCTAAGTAACAGAAGATTAACAAATAAATCTGCAGCACCACCAGGGTTTGAACCCCAATGTCCCTGCATGCCGGCAAGGCCCCTTTTCCCAAAAATGGGTTCTCAATCACTCAACCGCAAGCAGTGAGATCAGCCACTCAGCTACAAAGTCCAATGTTGACATGCTCACAACATTTTGCAAATATCAACTACTTCAAGGCAACTCCAAGATTCAATTTGCCTGATGCTCTGTGACCAAGAAAGTGACAACACCACATACCAACACTGCTCATGCTCAAGTTGATGCTGCTCAACTAGCACTTGCATCCTGCAGTCAATCTATGACACAATGAAGGCTGTCAAGTTGATCAGTGAAAGCAATAAAGGAAACTATATCATTGTATGGCTACTGTGTGTGGTGAGTATTACAACAATGAAGCATTCTCCATGGCAACAGCAAAGATGGCATATGCCAGGAACACCTTCTCTCCCTTGTACACATATGAACTGCAGAGGCTGAGCTCCAGCTTGGGGATGTCTGTGCAGTCAATGCCAAGCTTGCTGCAGACCCTCTCAAGCAGAGCCTGGTCACAGAGCACCACTGCCACCACTGGTAGCACAATGTCACCATACCTATTGGAGCAACCCATCATGGCCATTGAGCTGCTGTTGGAGCAGATACAGAGGGGGACCAGACATGTGTAGCAAGCAATCCTCTTTGCCTTCTCCCTTCCCATACACTTCTTCAGCTGACCAATGTGTGTTGCATTGATCTGACCTTTGTAGGACAGAGGCAGAAGAGACTTGATTGCAGACCAGCACTGGCAGTCCATGAACTGATGAGCTAGGCCATGCTCTCTGATGCAAGTATGATGATCTTGGAAGAGATAGCAGAGAGAGCAGCCCTTGGTCAGCATGTGCAGCAGCTTAGTTGTGGGGGAGCTGCTGTTGGTGCAAGTGCTGAGCTGGCGAGGAGGTGCAGACTGTCTGACCTGGCCAGACACAGCAGTGTGAAGCTGGATAGCCATACCAAGCTGCTGTTGCTGCTGTTCCTTGTGCAGTGATGGAGACAACGGTACTGAAGATGCTGCACTGAAGATGCTGCACTGAAGATGCTGCAGTGCTGTTGTTGGCTGTGGCAAAGAAGGAAGAGCCACCATACTGCTGGTGTTGAGGCTGATTATGGTGAGGAGGCTTGTCAGACCTTGGTGGTGTGTCAAGAGCGGTAGGCAGCTTGGGTGGTGTCTTTGGCTCACCGCCAATGTGCTGACTGCAAAGGTCACATAGAGCAAGGTCTGGCTGACTGAGGCAAGTGACAGGCATGCTGTCCATGTAGCTAGAGATGACTAGACGCCTGCACACCTTCTCATCAGCATACAATCTGACCTTGTCTTCCAGCTGCAACCCCTTATAGACCATCATCACCGCCTTGGCTGAGTGACTGCTTCTCCCAGCACAGCCTGACTCCTGCACGTAGCTGACCATGTCATATGCTCTGCCCATGTGAACCACCAAGCTGACATGCTGGGGATTGATGCCAGTGCCAATAGCTGTAGTGCCAACCAAGATGTGCTTGCTGTTTTCTGTCTCTGCTGCGGAGCAAGCAAGCCAAGGCATGAGGATTGCCTTCTTGTCTGCCTCTCCCATCTTTGACCAGATATACTGACAACACAACTTCTTTGCCACTATCTCTGCTGTCACTTTGCTGTAGCAGATGACCATGATACCACCTTGCAGGTGTGTGTGTACCAGCTGCTGGATGTAGAACTCCATCTCTGCTGAGGAAGATGTCCACTGAACAGCATAGGAGTTGCAGTGAGGAAGTACTGCAGCACAGGAGCAGACATCATGAGCTGCTTGATCTTGGCCATAGCTGGCCGGAAGGAGTCTTGTGTGATGCAGACATGGCACTCATCAAAGAAGATGGCAGCCAAGCACTCCTGCTGGACCAAACCCTGCACCCAGTCACCAAAGTAGTCACTGTAGCAGTTCTCTGCTGCAACAAAGACCAGCTGGCTTCCTTCCACCTTCCTAGCGCAACCATAGCCAGACCACTTGCTTGCTGAGATGCCAACATGGCAACACTGCAACACGGCAACATGGCAACACTGCTCCAGCAGATCCTCTGTCAAGGCAAGGAAGGGAACTACCACCACAACAACTGATGAACATGGCAACCAGAAAAGCAGAGCCATGAAACGCACTGACTTGCCAGACCCAGTAGCCATGACAATGATGAGTGGAGACTCTTTGCTGTAGATGGCATTCAGAGCATAGGCCTGCTCAAGTGTCTTGGTACGGTAGCTGCTGGTGACCTTGAAGAGAGCTTGACTGATGAGAGGTGCTAGGACCACAGAGCGGCTGCTGGGATTGGTGATGTGGCTGGAGATAGCAGAGTTGGCAGCTGGTGCCAGTGGGGTCTGCTCATCAAGCTTCCTCCTGATGTGACACATGTCCTCCTCAAGACTGTCCAGCTTGCGCTTGATTGCTAGTGGTACACTGTCATCACATGATGCAAGCTTGGAGTGCACCAAGGTGTTGAACAGCTGCACTGCATCTTGGTAGCGTGAAGGTAGTCCCCAGAATGCATGCCAGGACCTAGAGACAGACAGCATAGCATCCATTCTCTCCTGTGTGAGCTGGTGCAGCATTCTAGCATCCAGGCCGTAGTGCTGCTGAGCAGTGGCAGTAGAGTGACCAGCTTGCAAGTCGTGAGCTTGATCATTGTACTCCTCTGATGGCAGACCAGGACAGATGAGCTTCCAGTCAATGCTCACAGAGAGCTGATGCCAGTTGCGCATGTGCAGGGATGATGCCGAGGGTCCAGCAAACTCCTGACAAAGACTCTGCAATGTCTTGCTGATGTCATTGGTCTGCCACAGCTTGCCCTCATGGTTGACCAACAGCAGAGCACTAGGCTCCCGGGGCTTCTCCACAGCATTGTAGAGGAGGTGGAGGAAAGGAACCACTTCCATGACATAGAAGAGGACCAGCTGACCAACAGCATGCGGAAGGAAGCGTGGGATGAGCTTGGGAGGACCCTTGCCCTTGTTGCTGACAAGCACTGTAACAAAGTGGCTGTCAGCAAGGAAGAGGTTGCGCTGACTGACCAAAGTGTTGGTGTGCTGCAGGCGGACAAGCTCTGTACCTCTTGCAGGCAGACCACTGGTGAGCTCGATGAGCACAGCAAGGAGCTTGCTGAACTCATTGTGCAGTGCAAAGTAGGAATTGGCAGCATCCCTGTCAAACTCCAGTTCTGCACCATATGGATCCAAGAGTGGTTGATGAGGAGGAGCATCACCTCTTGCTGCTTGATGGATGCAGAAGATACCAACATCAAGATCAGAAGCAGTGATAAAGTTGTACCCTGGCTGCTGGCTATGGAGGTTGTCCTTGTAGGTGCGCAGATCAACATGCTTGGACAAGGCACCATCCTGGAGCAGCAGCTGCTCCAGCATAGAGGTAGCACGGTCCAATGTGCCACAAACTAGAGTTTGAAGACTGCTGACCTTGATGGTATCAGTACCATAGGTGACTGACTTGCAGTCATCAGACCACCGGAACTGAAGGTTGCCACCATCATCCTGAGCAAGCTTGGTCCCGTAGCAGAGGAGGGACTGCAGGTGACCACTTGAAGAGTGGCTGTTGTTGTGCAAGTAGCACTTGAGGTTGGTGACAACAGCCTTGTTGATGTCCTTGACCAGCTTGCGAACCACAGTACCGTGGTCAGGGTGGAGGAGGTGGTGGTGCATGACAGCACAGAAGGCAAACTCCAAGTTGACCAGGATGGAGGTAGCATCATTGACAGGCTTGGCAGTGCTGTCAGGTGAGAGGCAGAGATGGAGGTAGATGCACACCAGAGCAAGGTGCTCAAGCTGACCATACTCAACCAGCTCCTGGATGATGAGGAGGTAGCTGGCAGCTGAGAGACCAACCTCAGCTTCCTTGTCAAAGTGAGCACATGTGAAGGCATCACAGTTGACCTCTGGATCAATAGCATGCTTGTAGATGCCCTGTAGGTGTGTGATGACCTTGAGAAAGTCATCACTGACACCCAGGTGTGCTTCCTGATCATCATTGCCATAGTATCCAAGACATTGACCATCCATGGTGACAAAGATCAGCATGGTGATGAGGAATGCCCAGCAGTCAGCACGCTTCTTGATGGTGGACTTGTCAAGAGAGTAAGGCTGACTGATGTCATCATTGAAGGTGTGAAAGGTCTGCTGGACCTGACGGCCAGCTTGGAGAAGAGTGTTCATCCACTCAAGCATGCTTTGCTGAGCAGATTGGAGGACCCAGTGAAGGAAGTTGCTGTGAAGACCAGGCCATTTACGGGGATTGGAGCCAAGTGAACCAATAGCAGCAACAGGCTTTCCAGCCCAGTATGCTTGAGCCATGGACTGAGGTTGCCAGTGACAACATGCAGCTGGATACCCTCCATGTCAAGCTCCGCCTTGGCCATGAGCTTGGCATCCCTGGTGAAGAAGGCAGCAACACGCTGTTTGAGTGCAGCATCCCACCCTGCACCAATGTTGAGGTTGAAGGTGATGGGTGGAGGTAGCGTGTGTATGGACCATTAACATGGATAGGCTGAATAGACACATGCGGGTCCAGAGTGGCCTTGCCGCCATGCTGGGTGTGCTTGTGCTTGTGCTTGTGAGCTGATGTCTTGGACATCACAGCATACTCACACATGCTGCACTGGTAGCCTTTGTGGAGGATGTCAAGCTCCTTGATGATGTTGACCGGCAGCAGGTTGGGGTTGATGTTGACCATGCTGGGATCATCAAGGTTGAGAGCTGCAAGTGTCTCTGCCAGCATCTCCTTGCCAGTCTTGGTAAGTGGGTGATGATGAGACTTGAGGTGAGCAATGACCTTGGCAAGGGTTGGGTTGAGGGGGAGACGGTGCGTGCAGTCTGGGCGGGCGCAGAGGAGGAGAGCTGGATGCTGGAGGAGGCAGAGGCGGAGGTGGAAGCGGTTGAGCTGATTGGCAAGCTTTGGATCCACAGGAGCAGCAAGAGAGGCCTGGTTGGCAGCAGGGAGAGGCAATGTGCTGATGTTGAGGATGGCAAGCAACATACACAACAAAGATGGAGCATGTCAGTACAGGTTGACAATGAGGAAGAAGATGCTGTGCATTGACTACATACCCATCATCATCATTGCTGATGGTGTTGAATGGAGCAGGGTCATCAGCTACAGCAGCTGGAGAGGTGTTGATTGGAGAAGAGGCAGGAGCAGCATCAGTGCTGTGTGTGGTCCATTCTTTTGGAGTGGCAAGCAAGACCTGATTGGCATTGATGCTACCACTGTGACATGTAATGGCAACAGTGGTGCTTGCGCAAGGAAGACTTTTCATCAGTGAGGAATCAAAGTTGCAGTGAGCAAGGGTGTCTTGCGGCTAGCGGTGGCTGAGAGCCAATGACGGCAGTTGGTGGTGTGCAGTGAGTGTGTGTGAACAAAGGTGTTGCAAGGAGAACAGCAGTGGGGTGTGAACAGCATTGAGTTTGTAGCATGTTGTGGTAAAGAAGAAAGGGAGCTGAGAAGTGTGTTGGAAACAAAGGAACAAAGACAAAAGGAAGGAGCTGCAAAGCACAAAGGCAAATGTGTAGAAAGGATTCAGCATGGCAAGGACAAAGGAATCCAAGCAGACAGAAGGCTGTGAGAGTGTGTGCACAGTTGGCATTGTGAGTGTCTGAGGGGTACTGCAGTGAAAGTCCCTTTCTCTCTGCCAAAGTTGATTTTCTCATGTGGTACCCCTTCTGTGCAGTAAGGGAAGTTTTATTTCCAAGTGATGTGTCACCAAGTTGGAGGGGTACTGCAGTGAATTTGACTTTTTCTCTGCAAAAGTTGGATTTTGGAGGCGGTACCCCTCTGCCAACACAGGGACTTTTTCAAGCCTGATTTTCAGCACACTTTTCTGCTTCAAGTGCGGAACATATTTCAAAGGACAATTCTTGCCACCTGCAATTGTCTTCTCAATCCAGTACAATGTGCTGCCGCTGAAGGTGCAAGGGTTGGTTACTGTGAATGGTGTATGCTGACTGACTGGTGGCAGTGTGTGTTGACTACAGTACACTCCCTGTGTGCGCTGCCTGCTGTGTGCACTGACTACTGTGTGCTGAACAGGGCAGACAATGGGCAATGCACAGCCATGCTGGCCAGGCAGGCGCCAGGCACTGCATCAGTGTTGCTAGTGACATGTTGAGTTTCTGTGAATTTCCAGTGGTGGTGCGCTGCTGGCTGGTGCATTGCTGCCAGTGCGCCACCCCTGCCAAGGAAAATTTGGATGTGCTGCTGCACTTGAGCAGTGTCTTTTGCTTAGGGTTAGGGGTCAGCGCACAACACGTCCATGTGGGATTTGGCGGAGTGCACTGGTGCGCTGCACGCAAGCAACACACGCCGCCTAGGGCTAGGGTTTCCCTGTGTGTGACTCCCCTGGCCGTCCTGTACAACAGCAGGTTCCATCCCCGATGCTTCCTTTTCTGATGGATCGCTACCAATCCAGGGTCCAACATAAGGGTCCAGTGTTGGTACCACGCCAACCCAAGTCTTGAACGTTGTTGAGTCGAACTGACTCCCTGATCGAGTAGTCGGTACTCAGTTGATACCAGCGCCAGACTGACTGAATACATTTGACCTGACTCAGTCGATCTCAGCATGATATCAACTGAGTGCTTACAACTCGTCTCAGTTGATTTCAACACAATATCAACTGAATCACCTTTTTCCAGTCCGGGTCGATATTACGCCGAAACTACGGTCTCACCATGGTCCCACCACACGTCTCAGTCGATGTTACTCTGAGATCGACTGAGGCGCAGCTGTCATGTGACGGTCGCTGTGACAGACACCTAGTCCAGTTGCTGTCTGACTCCTCCGTCCTGCAGACCGCCGCCGCTGCTGTCTGGAAGGAATCAAATCAGACTCATTTGCTCAATGATGCTGACGCCACATTTGTCCCACCTTGGCTTCTGCCATCTCCAACCACTCCTTTGTTGCTCCACCAAGAAGCAACAACCTTCTCCATCAACATTTCACACGACAACAACAATGACACAACGCACAGCGACAACAGTTGTCTGATGGATCTAGCCCAAGATCATCATCTTCAACCTCAGTTGGCAGTAGATACCTCTGATCAAGCTGAGATGCTCAAGTACAACCTTGTTCAAGGTAGCAATCTCAACCAAATCGACAAGGATTGCGAGGTGGAGCAAGGATCATCCTCTTTTGACAACACCCAAGTGGATGACTTGGCCTATCATTCTGGCCAACGCAATGGCGAAAGCGACAGCAACGACGAGGAAGAGGAGCAGCTGCTGCTGCCGGAATCTGGTCGGCGCAAGAAACGCAAGAGAAGGACAGAGGCCAAGTTTCGAATGAAGAACAGTTTTAAAATGGCCGCTGACGCTCGTCCTAGGGAGAACAACAGAGTCGGAATGTCAAACAGGCTCTTGATGGCCACATATGTGTTGCCGGGGAAGCCGAGTGTGTGGTGAGTCTCCTGCCGACTCTGGAGAAGTCTTAAAAGGACACACACGTAGGTCAGACAAAGACAACGAGACTGTCAACTAGTGATGAGTAGGGAAAGTAGGCACAACGTTCTTGGAAGATTGACTACTTGTTAGAAGGTCTGGTTGGCGGCACCTTTCCGATCTGCACACATGATGAACCCAGGAGATTCTTCAGCATCGCCGTGCCAGTGATTGTGGAAAATTCGGCCGAAAGGCTTCATGAGTGTGGCTCAGGACTTGTCGCCAGTGCTAGTTCTACCAGGCAGGAGCAGGGTAGTGGTCATGCGGTTTGTCAGACGGTTGGATGATAGAAAGGTTTGTCAAGAGAACAACATCATAGTGTGGGTCTCTAGCGAGAAGATCTGAGCTCAACGCGCATCTCGGCCTTTGTGCGGCAATCAAGATGATCAAGTGGAGGCATGGTTACTGTCACGCTCGTGCCTCTACCTCGAAATCCGACACTCTCGACACCTTTCTTCTCGTTCCACCAACTTCGCACCGAGAACAGGTGACAGGAACCTCTAGTCGTTCCCAACATGTGTGCACAGCACTTAGAGGAAACGAAAAGCGAAGCGGAGGTGCTCGATCAGCCGCAATCGGCACTCGTTGAGCTGTTCGTTGACTCGCACTGCCATCCTACCGACGATCCGGCAGCCTACACCTCGTCAAATCTAGACGAGCTTTCCAGTCGTATCAGCAATGTGACTGTTGGACGGACTGTGTGCATGTCAACGAATGCTCGTGACCAGGCGATGGTCGCAGAGTTGGCCTCGAGGCATCCCGACAAAGTCATCCCTTGCTTTGGATGGCACCCGTGGTTCGCGCATCACATCTCTCTGCTCCATCCAGCTCCGAGCAAGGAAGAGCACTATCACGACCTATTTGAAATCTCCAAAGAGAACTCACCCGAGACTGATCGAGCAAAAGAGGAACTCGATGCTATCTGGGATCAACTGCCGGACCCAGTATCAATAGAAAGCGTCTGTCAAGGCGTTCGCGAGCAGTTCGAACGCTTTCCAGGTGCGCTATTAGGCGAAGTTGGCATTGATCGAGCCTTCCGCATTCCTCGAAGGGCCTGGAACTACGACCCACAAAAACCTGATCTCACTGTCTCTGAGCCAAAGCTTACCAAGCTAAAGACACCGCAGACACACCAGCTTGCAATCTTGCGGGCGCAGATCGATGTGGCTTTGCAGTATCAACGCAACATTTCGCTTCACTCGGTCCAGGCAGCAGGCCTGACGGTCGATCTGCTCTCATCTCTGAGAAATGCCGACCCGACGTCCTTCGGTGCAATTCGGGTTTCCTTGCACTCTTGCACGCTCGACAATAACGTGGTCAAGTCAATAACAAAGAAGCACCCGAACGTCTACATTGGCTTCTCGTCCACCATCAACCGCAAGCAGTTCTTGGCGAAGGAATGTCTGGCCACCGCAGATCGAAGTCGAGCATTGATGGAGAGCGACTATCACACGGTCAAGGGCATACCTGGGTATCTACATCAGGCTAACGAGTACTTTGCTCAGCTGCATGGACTTGCGCCTGAGGCTGCTGCAAAGCAGCTACGCTCAAACTGGAATGCCTTTTACTCGATACAGCGTCCAGGAGAATCCGACTCGGAAGATACCGACGGCGAGGGCGCCTACTCTTGAAACGAACAGAAAGTGGGATCGCTCGGCTCGCAAGTATCGTTAGTAGGCGGCTTAACAATGACAGCAACTCTTCGCGTCAGAAGCAGCCTTAGGATCTCGTTTGCAACAGCCAGGTTGTGCAATCCCCACATCGTGCAGTGTGGCCTCTCATCGCCAGTCCAGGTCGCAAAGTACCACGGTCTTTGAATACGACGAAAGGACTCAAGTATACCTAGAATCGCAACGCAAAGTCGATGGTCAAGTGATGGAACAATGCATGTAGATTGTCGAGGTCTATTGTTACAATGAAGCAGAAAGATGAGTGTAATACTGGAGAATGCAAGTGTGGCGATTAAGAGAATCTAGGGGCATAAAGGGTATGTGGCAGCTCGACTCTGTGCTTGAATCGCTTCAAGCATGCTGCAGCCTGACAGCGGAAAGAGCCGCGCCTTTTGAGGATGGGCCGATGGTGTTGCCAAACTCATCGACAGGTGGGAAACGAGCCATGCGCTCGAGATCATCGAGATCGAGGTGAGAGCGGATGTACATGTTTTGAGTGTCAGTAGGCACCTGGTAATCCCAAGAAGTCCATGCGCCTTGTTTGAGACTGGAGAAGACGAAGCGTCTTCGTCGCTGGACCATGAGAACTTCTTCCGTGATCTTGGCCGCATCCCATCGCTGCAGAGCTTCATGCTCGAATCCCTCGAGTATTTTGCGCGTCTCTGCATCGAGGCTGTCGCGATCCGAGGCGAGGTTGACAAGCTCCTTTGGATCTTTGGAGAGGTTGAAGAGCTGAGGTGGGTCGACAGGACACGTGATGTACTTCCAAGGACCGCGTCGAATCATGAACAGAGGAGCCACGGTGCCTTCACCCATGTACTCAGCAATGACGGTGTCGTGACCGGTCTGCCCCAAGAGGTGGGGGAGCATGCTGATACCATCGAGTGGAAGCTGCTTCTGCAGCGGAATGCCGACGATGTCGCAGAAGGTGGGCAGCAGATCCATGGTCGAGACGTTGGCCTTGACACGGCGGGGAGCAAACATCTTGGGATAGTTGAAGAGGAGTGGAACGCGGACAGAGCTCTCAAAGTAGCTCATCTTGTACCAGAGCGATCGCTCTCCAAGCATGTCGCCGTGGTCTCCGCTAAAGACGATGATGGTATCGTCACGCAAGCCACACTTGTCGAGCGTTTCGAGAAGCTGGCCGATCTTGGTGTCGACATAAGATACGGATCCGTAGTAGGCACGCTTGGCGCGCTTGATCTGTTCTGGAGTGAAGTTCCTGCCTTCGAGATCGCAAACGTGACGGAGACGCTTCGAGTGCGGGTCCTGGTCGTCCGGGTGGATGTCGACTTCGGGCATGTTGATGTCGACATCTTCATAGAGGTTCCAGAACTCCTCCTCGATTGTGTAAGGGTCGTGCGGGTGAGTGAAGCTGACCGTCATGGCAAAGGGACGAGCGGAGCTGGCACCACCACGACGACGGGCGTGGTCAAAAAGGTATTGTCTGGACTTGTAGAGGACTTCCTCGTCGTAGTCCATCTGGTTGGAACGGACACAGGGACCCGCTTGGAGGATGCTTGAGGCATTGTGGTACCATTCGAGCCTGCGATCGGGTTCATCCCAGTTGACAGCCCATCCATAGTCACCAGGGTAGATGTCGGCAGTGAGACGCTTCTCGAAGCCGTGGAGCTGGTCGCCGATGAAGTGCATCTTGCCCGCGAGAACGGTCTCGTAGCCGGCAGAGCGGAGGTAGTGGGCATAGGTTGGCAGATCGGAGCTAATGGAAGCAGCGTTGTCATAAGATCCAATTTTGGAGGGGAGTTGACCTGTGACGAGGGCCATGCGGGAGGGAGCGCAGAGAGGCGAGTTGCAGTAGGCCGACTCGAGCACAACGGCGTCGCGGGCGAGTCGATCCAAGTTGGGAGTGAGAATCTGCGACTTTTCGTTGTACATGCGAAGCTGTGGTGCGGCCAGCTGATCGGCCATGATGAAGAGGATGTTGGGTTGAGAGTCTGAGGAAGGACCTGCGTTGAGGCCAGCGTCGGCGGTGCCATTGCCATTGACGTAGTGACCGTTGACACCGTTGCCGTTCAAACTGTGGCCGTTGAGGCCATGTCCATTGACACCATTTCTGTTTACACCGTGGCCGTTGAGTTGAGCTGCGCCGTTAGTGTAGCCGTTGGCGTGACCGTTGGCATGGCCATTGGCGCCGTGACCATTGGCGTGAGCAGTCTGGCCAAAATCGGACCCGTTGACAGCCGAAGCGCCGTTGACAGATTGCACTGGCATCTTGAAGGTAGCAGCGAGACAAGCGAGTAGCGGGTCGATGGAGAACGGAGGGAGAAAGAAGCTCTCTTTCTGGATGGCTGCGGTGATCTTCTATGCGTAGGTCGAGGGGGAGAAAGCAGAGAACTGTATGGATGGACTAGGCGTATATATCATCCAGCGAGGAATGCTAGAGGCTCAGTCCTTTGCCTTTCCCTGGTCGTACGAGCTCAGGGATCCCATCTGCACGCACACGCACGCACTCACACACTCAATCAGACTCACACTGACGCGGACATTCATCAATGCGGGGTAGAGCCGAAGCGAGAATAGGAACCGACGGTGCTACGTGCCGGGCTGCAGTTGGCTTTCATGTTTGTGTCACACACAATCAGGCTGTGTATCGGCTTGAATTAGCTGAGGCAGTCGATGAGAAGAATAGAAGATCGAAGGCGATCATGGAGTCGGTGATGGCGTGCGTGAAGAGGTGTATTGTGTGTATGTGTGTATGTGGAGAGTTGGCGGTGAGCACGCAATTTTGGTGCTCAAGCGTGCAATCTCTTCTGACAGCTACAAAGGCGCGTCGAGTCGGAAGAAGCTGACCGAAACGATTCCAAACTGGAACACACGAAGATCTTCTTCTTCGACGCTCTGGTCTTCTCTGAACAAGCCTTGACTACGATGCCGATCTTTTTAATCGGCAGCCTACGCTCCGCTGCCGAAAAGACATTCCGTGCAAAAGTTTGATTCAAATTGTTGACCGGAAGGTCCGACAGCGGTGCAAGCTGCTCCGTCTTGACCAACAACCAAAGTTTACAGAAGAAAGAGAGCGTTTTGGATGCAACTCAGACCCTTCTTTTGCTGCACGACTGCATCTTCTGCTGCTTCGCACCTGCATAATTTTGATCTTAGACTTGCTGTTTCGGTGTTGAAAGCGCAACGAGGCTAAACAATTCAAGAGCCGATATCCGAATTCATCGGTTCCATCGGGACTCTGCCCTCGTCCACGTTCCCTCACCGCAAGTGACGCCGATTCAAGCTTTTCGTACAACTGCACAAACCTCATGTAACGTAGCAACTAGTGCGATTTCAAGTCGTCGGACGTCATGCTTGTACTCCATTGTGTTTCATTGATCAGAGACAAAGCAGAATGCAAGTTGGGTAGACAAGAAGCAAGCGATTGTAGGTCGAACCTTTACGCTCTGGCAGGCACCGTTGACCTGATCATCTCAAGTACGGAATCCCTGAGCGCTCCGAAGCTGCAGCAGGCCGGTTCGTATCTATTGTCCCTTCTTCTTGTTTGGTCGAGATGCAGCTTTTCCAGAAGCAGGCTGCTTGATACTAGCTTGAAGTTTCGTCACGAACAGACCAACGACGCAAGCCACTGCGCCAGCTCCACCATAGAACCCAACTCGTTGAGGCGTGTTCATGATGTCCAGCAGGGGATACGGAAAGTGTCCGTTCATCTTGGCACATTTTTCCGCCCATAGTCTACCCAGAAGAGCAGCGAAAAGAAGCAGCAAGGAGCAGGGTGTCAACGTCAACGTGGGCGAATCGATGAATCGCAGACTTGGACAATGCTGCAACTGTTTGTCTATGTTACTTACGCGTACGAGGTTGCCACAATTGCCGCAACAGCCGGCATACGGATTGATTTGGGGAAAGGCCGACTGAACATGAAAAAGTCGACCAACAGAAAGACACCTGGAAACGCATGCAAGCTTGCGTCTATCGAGAAGGGCACTGACACCGTCTCTTCGCGGAGCACCTGTCCCGGGTTCGAAGGATCCATGATTTTCTTGGGCTGCATCAATAATTCCTTGTTGATGAGAAAGATTGACCAGTATAGAAGCGTGATCAACGTCTCCGCAGGTAGCGATGCCGCCATCAATAGATCTTTGAGCCAGAGAAAGGCTACATCGTCGGGTCCAGCCGAAGGTAGAAGGAGCGTATCGATCAACAATCTACCATACCATGAAATCAATGACGGCAAGCTGGCCATCACAGGTATGCTTACCTTCTGGTACTTGAATCAGATCGAAAATAAGGGCCAAACCCATCGTGGCTGCCGTTCCCATCAAACCACACATTGTCAAAAATTGCATGAAGCCTGCATGGCGTCCGAAAGATTATCATATGTTGTGCAGTGTCAGTCATAAACAAAGATCGCTCATGCCATCGCTCTTGCGACTCTCAACATACCTCCATATTCGTTCTCCATGGGGATACCCAACAGATCAGGCAACACCTCGAGTGACTTGAAGCCATAGGCACATGATGAGATCGCTATCAGATGCCATACCAGTGCCGCTGGCTGTTTTCTTGTACCCGCCATATTGCATCAAGTTCTCGTCTTTGTCTGCCCGATGGTCTTCCGCGTGTGTTGAATTCGAGAACGTCCAGATTCGGTCGGGCGAGGATGTAGATGGTAGAAGAAATGAAAGAAGCAGTTCCGTTATTCCAATGCGATAAGACACTTCTCTTTCAGCGTGGGGCAGCATCAGTCATGTGCAGGATCAGGCGGTCAGTGCACTGTTCTCGGCCAAGTGGTCACCATTCAGGTTTCGATACAGTATTGCTGTGCTGCAACGCTAAATCAAGAAGACCCCTCCTTTCTCGCGGAAAAGAGTTTCCGTCCCGCATGCCATGTCAGGAGGCAAGGCTCAGAGTGGAGGGAAGCCATGCAAAGCCGCGGAAATTGGTGACGTCGCGCCGGAACCGGAAATTCCAAGAAACGAAGATAGCAAAGCGCCAAGACCTTCCTGTTCCTTGCGCCGCTCACGGCACGCTAGCTAGTCACAGTGTTCCATCGAGCAAAGTCGATACGACGGTATCTGCTTACTGTCTGGCATCTTGATGAAGCTGCTTCTCGACTTCGTCTTCAGTCGATTTGGTCTGCTCACTTTGTTCGTTCCGAGCTACCGGTGACACTCTTTCTAGGTCATTGTATGAGGTTATAATATAAACCATCTATGGATTGTTCGCCGCCGCGCTGAAAGCCGGACAGGAAGTGGTATGAAAGGGGGGGAAATGCAAAAATGTCTAACAATACATGTGGTGACGGGAGCCCTAGAGAGAACGAGAGTGGGATCATGTATGAAAAATGAGAAAAATGAGAGTGTACGGGATGCACCCTTTTTGGTAGAGAATGTGATCGCGGATCCCATGCCAGTATGAAGTCGAAGAAGTGGAGAGTGAAGAGTATATTTAAAGTCGGCTTTCGCGGAAGAAGGGCACATAGACGTCGGTCTCGCGCCAGAAGCGCAGGATACGGCGAGCAATCTCGATGGGGCGCTCATGGGGAAGGTTGTGAGTGCCAGTCATGACCTCAAAGTGAAGGTTGGGGATACTTTGAGCAGTGTGGAATATCTCCTCGAGTGGCAAGAGGAGAGGCTTGTGTGCGGAAACGAACAGAACGGGAATGCGGGCTGGGAGGCAATGAAGGTATTGCGAAGCTTGCATCCCTGGTCGGTTGCCGCGAATCGAGAGCGCTTCGGCCACCTTGTCGACACTGCGTTCAACGATGCCGGGGCTGGTGAGCGACTCGGTGAGCATACCTGCTGCGAAGGCATCTCGCACTGATGGGTGCCAGAGCTGCATGTGCTTGTCCGAGTTGGCCTCGATGCGAGCTTCCTCGCGCGACTCCCATCGGTCCTTCTTGAGCAACGTGTACCGAGCCAGCGGCACGGCGTGGATGCGCTCAACCTGCTCGAAAGTGCCAAGGATGCTCTCCAGAAGAATGACAGAGTCAAACAGATCTGGGAAGTGGTACGAAGCCTGCGTCAATGCAGCACCGCCAAACGAGTGGCCGATACCGACGAGCTTCTTCCTTGGCAAACGAAGAAGGTGGAAGTCGAGTGTGCGCGACTGCTCGACGGAGGTCGAAGTCTTGGTGGAAGGCATGAAGCAGCAGATGAACTGGAGAATGTCACGAGCGAGATCGTTGCCATCAATGCAGCGATCGCTGAACTCCAGTGGCGATGGGTCATCGAGCTGTCGGTTGACGACGGCCGACATACCGTGGCCGAGGGTGTCGATCATCCAGATCTCCTCGATCTCGTTGGGCTTGGTTCGCAAGAGCTCGTCCACGATGGGGATGAAGCACTCTTTCGAGAAGCCGAGACCGTGAGTGAGGATGAGGATCTTGGCATCTGGATTCTTGGGAGCACGCTTGGGGATCAAGCGCTCAACAACAAGAACACGGCGCTTTCGAAGCTGCTTGGGGTCGGTGCCTCCTCGGGTGAAGGGAGTGTAGAGACCAGGAGTGGGCTCCACCTTGACCGGGACAAAGTGGCAAGCGTTAACGGCACGTGCGTTCTGCGAGAGAACCTCGTGAGTACCAGGCAACAGCTCCGAGAGCGACTCGCCGCCGGCAAGGGGCTCAGAGTAGGTGGAGCGAGGGTAGGCGATGGGCATGGTGAAGCTGCTGCGGTAGAAGCCGTCACCGTGAGTTGAGCCAGCGGGATACTGAGGAGCAGGAGGGTTGATGGAGAGGAGGTGAAGACGCTCAGCAGCCAGGTGAGCGGCCTCGAGGTCAATGGGAGCGAGGCAAGAGCCGAAGCCAGTGTCGATCTGCTTAGGAGCCTGCATTGTGATATCTAGTAGGAGGTGGTGTTGAACTCGAAGTGATCTGTCCGGCAGGGTGTCGAGCAAGTAGAGCTGAGAGCTGAGTTAGGCGAGGATAGGACTCGAAAGGTTGAGAGGTCCAGCTCTCAAAGCTAAGCTCAAGCGCAGAGTTGTGCGGACTGAGCGAAGACGAGGTTAGGTGACGATCAAAGTTGGAGTGTAGGGATGGGAATACGACGGAGGTCAGAATGAAGGGGGGACCGCAGATATATACCTTTGACGATCATGACAGCTTGAGACTCCGGCCTGACACGGAGTCAGAGTGTTTGCACGGGCAGCAGGGCGTCTGATCCAAGAGGGACGGTTCAGACCTGTCAGAAACCGCCAAGGCGTGGCTGGGTGTCAGTTGGGAAGCTGACTTGAGCCACTTTGGCAGTGTGTCGCAGAAAGGTTTCGGGAGCAAGGCCAGAGCCACGTTCTTCCAGATAGGAGTGGGCAACGTCGCAGTACGGCCCGCAAAGATTGTCGCCTTGAAGTTTATCGGAGAGTGGAAGTCGGCGCTAAACATGAAGCGCTTAGGAGCGGACCTTGAACGCCGAATGTTCCAAGGCGGCAGACGACAGTACATTGGTTGAGGAGCACGAATCCAGGACCGGCCCAACGCCATGTGTCAGAGGCTGGGCAGAGGCCAGAACCCGGCAGGGGAGGTGGACTGAGAAGGACAGGATCTGCGCGCGTTCGTCGAGGGGAGGAGCGACACTGACGAAAGTGGGGGCGGCGGCAGGTCGAGGTCGAGGTCGAGTCTGTCTCGGAAAAGGAGGATGGCTTGTCTCAAACAAACACGGGCGGCAAACAAACACGGGCGGCATTTGACTGAGGTACGATCAAACACTAGGCGTCTGCGGCAGATACAGTAGTAAAAGATAACAGCGGACACAGACCACATGGAGCCTCATTCGCTCGAGAGGGCGGCTAGCATGCAAGTGGGCGTGGAAGAGTGCATGCAAACCCTGGGGCTTGATGTCCCGAAAGCGATACTGACCAATGTCGATCATCTGATGAATTGCACTTGACGCACGGGCGATCTCCTTCTACCCTTTGTGCTTGCTCTTGTTCCGCGCTGTGCTGCAATCACAATACCATTCCGTCTGTCTCATCCTCATGTCCTACTCGAACTGCCTCTTCTAACAACAGCGTTGTTCACGAAGCAGATGCTAGGAGACTCGGATGGCACACCTGCTGGACAATCACCTTGCGCAGACTGCTTCGACTTGCTCGGGGTAAATCTGTCTGGTCACATCGGACGACGAAAGTAGCAGTTAAAGATTTGCTTGTTTGGGAGTTCTGACAGTTGCTTTTGGAGCGCCGATCGTATTTAGTCTTGACGCTGGACGTGCTGCAATGGGATTGCTGGTCCGCGAACAAGCAAGAGAGTCTGGCCTTATCTGGCATAGCTTATTCCACGGGCCTGTCTGGCGCCCAAACGCAGTCTGTGGCCACGTTGGGGCCTGTTTCGGAAGTCGAAAGCGTCGTGAGCGGCGGTGTCTGAACGCGGACTGTACAGCAGCAGTGATTTAGAGATCGACAGACAGCGTTGGCAGAGGCAGAGTCCGAAAGAGTAAAACTGGCTTGATGGAGGTGAAACATGGCCAGATGCTCAGACGCCGTAGACTTCGAACAAAGCTTCAACACAGTGTAGTGAGCAGCAAGCAAGAATGGCGCTTCCTTTTGTATTGAGGCAGTAATTGACACTTCAAGTTTTGAAGCCAGACTTTAATTCAACATGCTGTCAAGTTCAGCTGCGATACAACGATGTGGCTTCGGACTTGAGACATGTCGAAGCGTCGAATACAATTTTCACAGGCCGCACATTTGGACTTGGAGACTGGATGAATAGAAAACACAAATAGGGCAAGTGACGGTGGACGCCTCCTGAAACCTTTTTCCGGACCTCTCTACTATAATTCAGAATTTAGCATGCGGTTCGCGTGCAGAAAAAAATGAAAGACTCAAGACGCTTTCAGAGAAGACCCTTCTGACCGCTTTCCGAACAACGACATCCACTTTCGCCATGACAGCTCCAAGAAAGCTTCTGCCGGAAGCATTAGTTCCAATCGATCATGCTCAGACTGGTGATGTAGCCGCTCATGTTCTCCTCTTCTTGGCACCGCTTAATGCTATTGAGGTTCATGGTGTACTCAATTTGACTCGAGCTGTCAGGACAAGTCAACAGTATTGATTGGAGATCACAGAATTTGAATAACAAAGAAAAAAAGATAAGAGGCAGAAAATGTCTCGCGGACCTTGACAATTCAGCCCCGCTATCCGCTTCACTTGATACACTCTGTGTATCTCACGCTTATTGCATACTGTGACACTTCGAGTCTTCTTTTCCTTAATATGCTTTCCGCGGCATCGTTGCTCTTGAACAACGATCAGCTTGGCGAGACCTTCAACGTAGTGGAGCTGCAGAGGCTTGGGAACCTGTCTCACCGCCATGCCGTGCTTAAACCATCGACCTCCCACCAGGGTCCACGATACGGTCACCACCTCCACACTTTGCGGCAAAGTAGCGCTAGACGGAGCGGTCAGGTCACTGAGTTACTGAGTGAGGTCTTTGCGAGCCTAAGCGACCAAGGCTTTGCTGGGCTTGAATGTTCTGCTCAAACCCTTATATGCGATACACTTTTCGCGATGTTGAGCTTGGATCGCCGGTCCTGACTTTTGTTGGATCACAAATCTGTAGTTCATGGTCCATGTGATCTGTCGATCGATTACCACAATCACTACAGTGGCTAACTTTCGTATCGAATGAAAAGGACGATGCTCGGATCAGGAGGTCACGGATACGATCCTCGCGGTTTTTGGGTCAAGCCCTCTATCGTTATCATGACCATCAGGCTTTCGCATACCGAGCCGTGTTTTCCATCTGTGTCAGGTTCCCGTCCTTTGCAGTTCTGGCATCCCGTCTTCTGGCAGAGAGGGGTCACAAGATGTTCGCACAGGTCTCATTCTTGAGTCTGTCATAGGATAAGGAAGCTGGAAAACACGGGCCGTGATCAACAGGTGGCTGTCATGACAGGAAAGGCACAGCTTCAAAGACGGTCAGGGTCCAGCTCTCACACGAAATCGGAATGCCTACGATGAGTATCTGTTCGCCGTCACCGTGAACATCGCACCTGCCCAAGACAGTGCAGCACAGACCATCCTGCTCATACCCTTATCTCTATCGAGCGCAATACATGGCTGACAGATTGTATCTGAGCCAAGAATTTCTCCCGTTTTCTTGGACACGCTAGGGATACTCTGAGTTGCGTCGAAAGATGAGTTCGACGTGGTAGTTGCCGGGCTGAATATCGTCAGCGTCTTCTTGTTCTGTCTCACACCTGCTCGGATCTTGCTCTCTCTCTCTCACGCTATCACTTCATGCAGCGTATCTCCGACGACTCATCGCACCGACGGTCTATCCATATGCTCCAAAGACTTTCGAAGTTTTCTGCTTCTCCCCTCCCAGGTGCCAAAGGTACTGTCATCTCGCCATCGATAGACAGTGTCCGTGTCATCCGCCGGAGAATATCGGGGCTTGCACTGACCCTGTCTAATCCGATAAAGAGCCCTCTAGCGGCTTATATTGCATTCGTATGGCATGAACAATGCGAGTAGTCACGATACCGACTTGGAGTAGCTAACATCGGGGCACAACACACAAACGCGGACTCGCATTCAGTCAGACATGTCTATAGCGCGTTGCGAATCTCAAAATGCTCGCTCATAACAGGATTCAGATAGGTATGTTGACATTGAGAACAAACTTGATCACAAAGGACTGAATTAGAAGACCATGCAGAGTCGACCCTGCAGCTTCTTCGAGTTGTAGTGCTCGGCCATCTTGTTGGCATCCTCGACGCTGTAGGTCTTCTCGATGAACGTAGAGCAGCCGTTCTCAGCATGCAGGTTGATCATACCCTGGCACTGCTCGGGCGTGCAAATCAAACGGCCGCAGATGGTCTGCTCCTTGAAGTTCATGGCGAACGAGTCGACCTCGAATGGTCCGTCGGCAGGCAGGCCAACGTCGACGAGCTGGCCACCCTTTCTCAGGAACTGCTGGCTGAACTTGATCAGGCTACGGTCCTCGGTGTTGATCACAACACGGTCGACACCTGGGTTGGTCTCGTAGAAGCTGCTGGACAGCTCTTCAATGCACTTGTTCTTCGCCTCCTCCGAGTCGATGACAAAGGTCTTGTCGGGTCGGAGGTGTTCGGCAGCCTTGTTAGCAAGCTCGATGCCCTCCTTTCGGTTGTCGATGGCAACGACCTTGCAGCCCATTGCCTTGGCGTATTGCACACCAAGATGACCGAGGCCACCGATACCGACCATGGCGAGCCACTGGCCCTTCTCGGGCTTGACCGCCAACAAAGCACCGTAGACGGTGGCACCTGCACAGAAGAGAGGAGCAGCCTGGTCGAAAGGGATGCTGTCGGGGACCTTGGAGACAACGCGAGCATCGGCCTTCATGTACTGAGAGAAGCCACCGTTCAGAGTGAGACCGAGCATTCCGGGAAGCTTGTCGCAAAGCTGCTTGCCCTGCTTGCAAGAGTCGCACTTGCCGCAGAAGCCGTATGTGTTGATGGAGCCGACACGATCACCGACCTTGATGCCGGACTTTTCGGCGTCAGGGCAAGTCTTGACCACAGTGCCGACGGGCTCATGCGAGCCAACGAGACCGGGCTTGGCACCCTGAGACTCATAGACACCCTCCATAACCTGTAAGTCGGTGTGGCAGTAACCGGCGGCGGCAATCTTGACGAGAATGTCGTTGGGCCCAAGATCAGTGGGGACATCGATGTCCTTGACTTCGTAGCCCTTCTTGAAGTCCTTGATGGTGGCAGCACGCATCTTCTGAGGGATGGATTCGCTCGACATGGTAGAGATTGTGCTACTAGTTGGAAGGTATATGGGAAATGGTATGCTGTTGGTGGGTGGTTGAGGATGGATAGAACGGAAACAGAGTTTCGAGACCTCTACGCTCGTATGACCTCTTATAAGGAGAGCACTCGCGCACTTCAGTATCACACTGAGCAACCAGTCCAGCCGAAAAGCTTGTCATCGCGCCTGAGTTGCTGAACATTCGACAGACCAACACAAACAACTGCACCTCCACTGAACGCCACGAAGCCTGTCGTTCACCGTTGCTGGGCTGAACTCGGAACAACCACGAACAAGCGACGACAAGGGTCCTTCGAATACGACACACGACATCAGGCTGATTCAGAACTTTTTTGTGTTGGTAGCCGTGGGGATCTGCATAGCTTTTTTCGTGTCCTTCTTGCCTCGAAGACTCACTGTGACTCCTCTGACGGGGAGCTGCATATTGCCGCCTTTGCACACGCTGTCGTCGTTGAAGACTCAGCTTCCTGACCGACTTGGGCTGAGCATTTCGTATTGCACACAATGAGAAGAGCTGCACTGTCACTTTTACGGTACTGTTGCTGTCAGAGAGACCCGCGAGAGAGCTCAACGCGATGGCTGACTCAAGTTTGGAAGAACAGTACAGTAAGAGCAGGGTGCAGGTGTGATTCAGCAAGACGTCACGGAAAATTGACGATCAACGGCTGCTGCGCTTCCATGACGCCGATGTCGAATAACGCGCTGCTCACAGATTGTCGCACGACACGCTTTAAGCAGAAAATACGGCGAAAAGAAGGCGCACAAATTGCAAAGCAAATTCCAGATCGGGAGTGACAGCGTTGAATCGGCTCAGATCTCAGACCGCGTTTAGCGTTTATCACCGAGCTGAACTGCAGAGCGGCACGTGAACCTTCGTTGTTGCGGAAGGGAGCTCGAAACAGCAGTGGAGGTGGAGTTCTCTCTTTCGACTACTTCACGGCATGGGCTCTGCTATGGCCGCGAGGCGATCCCGCCCTCTGACAGGGAGGAGGTGGAGGTTTTTAGCTAGCCAGAAAAGTAAGTTGCACGGGCCATCGAGTTCGGTAATATCTATCTGTTCGTGTCGAACGACATCCATCCGGAAACTCCGCAACAGCATTCTTGAGGATGGCATTTTTGCACCCGACATAACCAAACCCAGCGGCTGGGTTGACTACCGAAAGCTTGAGAATCCTAGCGTGCGCCTGTCACTTGAACATCCGCGCATTAGTTTGGCATCGCGGTTCCAACGACTTCGGCGAGAGAACGAAAGCGTAGGGTTCCCCACCGTTCTTCGGTGACTTCCGTGAATGAGCGAGAATACGTGTCAGTGTGCTTGACGAGCGGTGACATATTCCAGAAATGAATTCGCTCCTGGAGGTAGACCAGACTGATTAGATTCGCTGGCTGAGATCGGCCTACCTATATAATACCTCAGCGAGTCCATCCTTCGCAACATCAACGCGATCATCACTCACCGTCCTGTCTCAAATTCGACACGCACACAGACACATTTTCAACTCCTCATTCACAGCTAGCTACAGCATTAACGATCATGTCATCTCTTCCCAAGACGTACAAGGCTGCCATCTTCGAGGAGGTCGGTAAGCCACTCGTCTTCCGGGATCTCGAGCTCAAGCACCCTGAGGAAGGCCAGATCCTCGTCAAGGTCGAGGCTTGTGGTGTGTGCCGCTCGGACGCACTTGTCCAGGGCGGTGGATTCGGTCCTCTTCCTCGCATTCCCGGTCACGAGATTGTCGGCAAGGTCGTCGAAGTAGGAGCCCACGTCAAAGGATGGAAAGAAGGCGACCGCGTTGGCGGTGCTTGGCACGGTGGCCACGATGGCACCTGCCGTCAATGCAACCAGGGTCTCTTCCAGATGTGTGACAACGAGCAGATCAACGGTGTCACCCGTGATGGCGGATGTAAGTATCCTTCTAGCTGTCCAGCAAAGCTCAGTCTAGGCCGACTTCCCCCCGTCACTGTCCGATGCTGACTCACCATCCATTCTCCTTCTCGCCCCATCCTACAGATGCCGAGTACTGCCTTCTTCGAGCTGAGGCCGCTGTGCATCTGCCTGCCGACGGTGACGCAGTCAAAATGGCTCCTCTGATGTGCGCCGGTGTCACGGTACACAACGGTATCCGAAAGATGAACATCACTCCTGGTGAGACCGTTGCTATCCAGGGTCTCGGTGGTCTTGGTCACTTGGCTGTACAGTACCCACGCAAGATGGGCTACCGTACCGTTGCTCTTTCGCGAGGTACCGACAAGAAGGACTTTGCCTTGAAGCTCGGCGCCACCGACTACATCGATACCAGCAAGGAGGACCCTGCCGAGGCTCTGCTCAAGATGGGCGGAGCCGCTCTTGTCGTAGCTACTGCGCCCAGCCCTGATCACATCTCGCCCTTGGTCAACGGCTGCAAGGCTCTTGGCAAGCTATTGATCCTGGCACGTAAGTATCCTCCCTGACTTGATCGTCAACACGCCTTAAAGATAGCTCCAGGATTGGTGTCGCTGACCGTTTTTAATGTTACTCCCTTTCCGCCTTCCGCCTGCCCCCGTTTTCACTTGATTCTATCTGACTCGACGATGCATCCACTCAACAGCCGTCGGAGATGTGCCTGTCAACACATTCACCATGATCCAAAAGGGTGTCTCGGTCCACGGCTGGCCTTCTGGCCATGCTCTCGACTGCAAGGACGCCGTCGAGTTCAGCGAACGATTCAATGTCGAATGCATGTGCGAAACCTTCCCTCTTGCCAAGGCTAACGAGGCCTTTGACCACATGATGGCCAACAAGGCTCGTTTCCGTGCCGTCCTTACCATGTGAGGGGATTGCGTGCCCCGATCTTCTCTTGTCGCGTTTCCTCCCCATCCGATCGCACGAGGCGGTACGAGCCAGGCTTTCTCGATTGTTCGGTCTTCTTAGTGTCGCAATTCAGCAAATGAAGCAATGTAACGTCTTCGTCCAAAGTCTCGATCGCATGTCCTTGTCAGAGTCGAGCAGCGATCACGAGAGGCGAGCGCAGCCTCGTGACGATCGCAATGCCAAGTCAGGATGAGCCGAACTGTTGCAAGCGAAAGTGCACAATTCGGCCCGATTTCAGCTGTTCTGTGAGCCCAAAAAAGTGCGGAGCCCCTGCGCGCTCTAAATTTTCCTTTGGCCCGCTTGTCAAACGCTCTCATACCGCGCTGTTCTCCGCGGCCAAGGGTCGACACGGGCCCGGCTTTTCTTCCGATCCGGATGCCGTTCCTTGTGCTTCGTTCTCAGGATCTTGGTAGAGCCAAGAGGTGGATGTGTGCCTCGACTGACATCGACTCCATTGACGAAGTTAAGCTCCAGCTTCACACGTTCCCACTTCCTGCTAAATCTGCTCGCAGAACCTGACGTTGGATCCTTCTAGCGGCGCACCTAACACAATAGCTACAGATCAAGACGGTCGAATTCCTCAAGCAGCTTTCAGGAAGACGCACCTTACAATATGGCTCCTCTACAGAAAATTGGACAGTACACACAGTTTGACCCCAGCACAGGGATCTACACCTCCGATATCACCTACAACCCGGCTTCCGCTTCTTGCATCTACGACTATCTGCTTGGATCGGTCGACTTCGACAACTCGCATGAAGTACTAAGGGAATGCGGTACCGGGAGAACAATCTTGTAAGTAGATCGGCGATGCTGACCTTCGGCTCGAGCCATTCACTTGGATATCTACTCACGCTTGCTCTTCTTTCTTCCTGACCCCCCGTGTTACAGACTTGGACGCCTTAAGTCGGATGTACAAAGGCTTGGCCTAGGTTTGATCCGCAAGTTCAAGCTCAAGGCCGGCGATACTGTCCTTCTGTACCTCTACTCGTCCATTGACTTTGCAACTGCGTTGCTCGCACGTCAGTTCGTCGGACTCCGCACAGCACTCGTCAATTCGGACTATCTTCGATCCGAGATCAAGCATGTCTTCCGCCTCACCAAGCCGAGAAAGGCTCTTGTTAGCTCGGGGTACATGGCCCGCTTGACCAAAGCTGGCATCGGCGGCCACAACATCATCACCACTGATGGCAACGTTTTCGGGTTCGGCGGTGTCGAGTCGATCAAGAGTCTCATGGTCGACGAGGCTACCGCCAAAGAGGCCAAGCCGCACGTTCCCTCGAACATCAACGACACCGCTTACCTCCCATTCAGTAGCGGCACGACAGGTATGCCCAAGGCGGTTGAGATCTCACACAGCAATGTGATCAACATGGTGGAGATCTTTAGCCAAACTCCTGCGCTGTTTCCCAGGAATGAGGACGGTTCGGAGATGCAGTTTCGCACCTTGAACTTCCTTCCTTTCTTCCATGCCTATGCGCTCATCCTCATGCTGCACTATCCCATTCGCAAGCGCGGACATACCAGCATCCTTCGGCCGTTCCAGCCTGACACCTTCTGCCGCTTAGTCAAAGAGCTCAAGCCAAACTTTCTCGGCCTCGTTCCACCTGTCCTCACACTTCTTACGAAACGGCCGCGACGCCGGAAGCATTTGACAGCGTCAAGCAGTCTATCTACGGCGCCGCGCCGCTCGACTTTGAGACTCAGTCTGCATTTACCAAGAAGACTGGAGTACCAGTGCAGCAAGCTTTCGGAATGACCGAAACAACCGTCAGCGCGCTTGGTCAACACGGCGACGAGGCATCAGGGTCAGTTGGTTGTCTCTGGCCAGCAACTTCTGCTCGTATTAGAGATGTAGATACAGGTAAGAACCTTGGTCCTGGCGAACGAGGCGAGCTACTCGTCCAAGGTCCGCAAGTGTGCAAAGGATACTACGGCAATCCTGAAGCGACGCGCGATACTTTCACCGACGACAGTTACCTACGCACAGGTGACATTGCCGTCGTTGACCCGCGCACGGGAGAATTCAGCATCGTCGACCGCCTCAAGGAACTCATCAAGTACAAGGGCTTCCAGGTCGCACCTGCTGAGCTCGAGGGCGTGCTTGTTTTGCACCCCGCCATCGCAGCAGCTGCTGTAGTCGGATTGCACGACAAGGAGCAAGGAACTGAACTGCCTCTCGCCTTTGTGGAGCTCAAAACAAGTGATGGTCAGCAGGACAAGAAGAAGATCATCGAGGATATTGACTCATATGTGCGGTCCAAGGTCTCACATCACAAGTATCTGCGCGGAGGCATTCGAATCTTGGACAAAGTGCCCGTCAGCGCCAGTGGCAAGATTCTCCGCAAGGAGATCCGCAAACTCCTACAAGCCGAGATCCAGGCGAAGGACGCTACTGCGAAGGCCAAGCTCTAAGTGACCAAAAGAGCTTCGGCACGAAGACAAAACCATTGCATCATTGGGACGTGCGGATGTCGAGCCAAGCATGGGATGAGACTGCTTGCAGGGAGGAGCAGCTGCCCTCAGAGGTAGCGTAGCAGTTCATGGTGCAAATCGTACCGGATGAGACATCGTGCGCTTCAGATTTTTGAAGAGAGACGAGATGAGGAAGTCAGCACGCTCTCACGGACGGTCTCGGAAGATGGACGATTGAGGATATGCGGGTATTCGATAACTTACAAGGCCGCGCCTGGACGGGCATCCCTACACATTGTGCAGTGTTTTGAACATCCATAACTCTAGTTGCACAACGATTGTGCGGGTTCAACTCCCCCACGTACTTCACCTTGTCGTTCTTTAAAAATACAGGCCCGTCTTAAGGAAATGCAGGCCTGAAGAACGTGACCACAATCAACTTCGACACGCCAGGAGCAAATAACACAGCAGAAAAGGAGCAAAGCAGAAGGGAATGTTGAGTTTGAACATGATTGCAATCGTGGATATCTTTGAGCTAATAGTACAGGTCTTTGTGGAGGTGACATTGCTTGAGTTCGTTACGGAACGGGAGAAAGAAGAGAATGGAGCAAAAGAGCTATCTGAGCACTTTAGGCGCTGTTCTCGGCCTTGGAAGCCTCCTTCTGGGCCTTCCAGAGAGCGATCTTCTCCTTTCGGACCTTGAGGGACTTCTTGACATTGAAGCCACCGTCGAGGGTGGTGCGAACTTCCTCGAGCGAGAGCAACGAGGTTTCGGGGTAGAGGAAGTAGATGAGAACAAGGAAGGCAAAGGTGAGACCGGCGTAGAAGCCGAAAGCACCCGAGGGGGTGATGGCATTCATGAGGCTGAGGAAGGTGGACGAGATGACGAGGTTACCGGACCAGTTTGCAGCGGTGGAAATTGAAGTGCCAACCATGCGAGTCTCGGTGGAGAAGAACTCTCCCTGCTGCCAAGGAACGTTACCAAGACCGGTAGCGTAGGAGGCGACGTAAAGGACCATGAAGACAAGCATGGCCGCGGTGAGCGAAGAAGGGTAAGGGTATCCGTCGGTGAGACGTTGGTTGGTGGGTTCGAGCATCTTGTAGAAGATTCCGGCGGTGCAGACGAGGAAGATGATAACGCACGGCATGGTAACGAGAAGGAGGCGTCTTCGTCCAACTCGGTCGATGTACTTGAGGGGGATGAAGGTGAAGACGAAGTTGGTACCGCTTACAATGAGACCTGTAGCGGTAGCGGTAGCGTTGCGAAGCCCGGCCTTCTCGAAGAGCGATGCGCTAAAGTACATCAGAGAGTTGAACCCACAAAGCTGCTGTGCAACCAAAGTCATGGATGTCAAAAACACTGCGCGTCTTGTGGGGATATCAGTCCAGACCTTAGCGATTCGACCGGAGAGAGGGGTGTCCTCAATCTGGATATGCTTCTTCATAACCCCAATCTTGGCGTCGATCTGGGCAGGAGTGGCGTGCGGGTAGATGCGAGCGAGGGCCCGGGTGGCTTTGTCGTCTCTTCTCTGCTTGATGAGGTATCGTGGGGACTCAGACATGAAGAAGTGGATGCCGAAAATCTGGATGATGGGAGGGATTGCGCCGAGGGCAATGATCCAGCGCCAGCCAGACGAAACGTTCTCGAAGGCAGCGCCAATGGCATAGGCGATGACCTGACCACCGGTAACGGCAATCGAGTTAAGACATGTAAGGCGTCCCCTGGCTCGAGCCGGAGCCAACTCCTGGATAAACACCGGCACTATCTGGGCGGCTGCTCCCACGCCCAATCCCATCACGAACCTACCAGGGATGACAGTCCATTTGGCATGAGCGGCAGCCTGGATGATAGCGCCGATGATGAACATGATGTCGCAGATGACGAGGGTCCACTTGCGGCCAATTTTGTCGGCGATGACACCGGCGACGAGTGCAGAGATGATAGCGCCGACGGTGAGGGCTGAGGTGATGAATTCCTTGTCCGAGTCAACAAGAGGCTTCTTGTCGAGGTCAGTGCCGACTTGGACGAGGACGGAGCTGATGGCGCCAGTGTCGTAACCGAAAAGCAGACCGCCGATGGTGGCAAAGAAGGTGAGACCCCAGAGGTAGAGACTGTTGCTCTCGCCCTGACCGGCGGCCTCGATGGCAGCTTCGTCGAGAACCCGATCGAGCTCGGCAGCATCGATGACCCCCTCGGTGGAGACGACGGAGCGAGTGGCTACATGAAGTTGGTTGAGGTGGTCATTCTCAGGAAGACCCTTGCCGTCGGCGGAGTACTTTTCATCGTACTCGATGGAACGAGGCTTCTCCTCGGCGGGAGTGAGGGCAGAGTCGCGGTCACTCATGCTCGGTATTAGTTGAATCTTGTTGCGAGGAGAAGGAGAAGGGGTTGAGTTTGAGTTGAGTCGATTTGTCAATTCAGCGTGTGAGTCGTGGTGAGGTCTGAGGTTATATCGAGTGAGAAGTGGAGACCCTTGACGTGGAAAGAAGAGAGAGATGGGAGCGATGGAAAGATCGAGACGGAGGGGGAAGGGAAGTGAGCAGAAGATTCCTTGCGAGGTTGGTGGGGATGGGAAATTGTGAATGAAGGTATAAAAAGCACGCGGATTATATGGCCGGTAGGATCGGCTTTGAGAGGATAGGGTTTGGAACTGCTCGTGTGCAGCGAAGGAATGCACGAGACGCCACGCGCGACTCACACGCACACATGCACACTCACTAGCTCACACTTGCTTGCCGGTCTGTCTGGATTGGAAGCTCTGCGAGAGTGTCGTAAGAGAGCTGAACTTTCGATGGATGGTTAGCGTGGCTGAGCCATGAGATGTCTCCCCCGCAAACGAGGCTTGGATGGCATGATGCCGGCTGCTACGCCTATTGAGATGAGCCACGGCGCAACGGACCGGTGAGAAAACCCAGCTGCATCATACGGGGAAGCATGAGAGAAGCTCGGCGAGAAAAGGCAACCATTGAAACTGACCGGTTTTCGTTTGGCAATGGTTGAGTTGCGGAGCGATTCGGTTTTGAATGAGGCAAAGGCTCGCTACAGTACAAGATCTCGGCTAAGAAGGCCTTACAGGCGAGTTCTATTGTCCTTTTCCTTGCCTTCTCCTCGATTTTGACCGAACATCGTCCCCCACTCAGGCTTGACACTCGTGACCTCCCCGCATCGTTTCGCATCGTCACTGCATCACAATTGTCATCCTGCCTGTCGTGGTACTGCCAGATGGATCTTGATTCAAGACGAAGAGTTGTTGAAGTGTGCGCATTTCTCAGCGTTTGATTGACATTTGCCGTAAAGTGACCGTTCGGAAAGTTTTCTCTCCGTTTCCTATTTTCCTATTTTCCCTCCTCTCTGACTGTTCCAGAAAAAGAGTCGCAGGCAGAGCAGAGCGAGGCGAGACGAGCGCGTACTGAAGCGGGTTGGGTGAGGCGCTTGCAAGGAACAGAGGTGGAATACGAGCATGGAGCATTCTCGGCGAAATGTGCTCATGCGATTTCAATCCCAGCGGAAATTTCCAATTTTGGGCTTGGCTTTGAGATCGATCGCAAATGATTCGTCTGTGAATTGACTGACACTATTGAGCTTGCCGACGATGCTTTCCCCACAGAGTCTACCGGCAGAGGCACGGCATTGCAAGGATCTACAGTCAAACCTCTCGAAATGACACATGTAAATTGAATAAAATAATTCAAAAATCGCGTTTTAATTTTGGCCTAAAAAAGGTGCAAAAAATCTAGCATCATCTTGCAGTGCTTACATAATGCTTCAAAGGTATATGATATGTATATTGTTCTGAGCCTCTCAATCAGCTCTGGACACTGAAGAAGTTAACAGAGGCAACTGTCCATGATGTAGTGTGATCATCAGGTGAAGAGGAAGCACTGGCAGAGATAAAGGATACTGAAGACACTTTGGACTCCTAGCCCATCTGTAGCACCAGTAGAGCTTGACAAGGGCCCATAGAGTGCTACAGGAGTGGTGGAAGAGCAGTTCAACACTCTCAAGTCAGCTCAGGATACCCTGGCAGACCATGGTCTTCTGACCTAAAAAGCTTCAGATGCTTTCTCAGCTTGTAGCTCTCAACCTACTGTATCACAATCAATTCTGTAGTCACACATTTAGTTTAAAAGCTCTCACACTTCCATAGGTGCTCTAAGTGATGAGCTACAAGAGTTTTACTGCTTGAGGACGTCAAAATAATTTACGAAAATTTTAAAATAAATAATGTGTCATTTCGAGAGGTTTGACTGTACTCAGACTTGGCATGCTGGGTTAAGGCCGACTTTGACAAGCATTGCAGCCGCCAAGCTGACGACGGTCCGGGGAGGCATGAATCAAAAGAGTGAAAAGTGGTCAAGGTCGGGGCATTTCTTGTCGAGCTTTATCCGAGATCGGACAGATGGCTACAATCCGTTTTGGCGTGGCACACTTGACTGGTCTTGCACCTGTCTGCTGTGCGCAAATTGTCCGCTGCTCTTTCGACCAATCGATCCGCTTTGCAGCCCAAGTTCTGAGAGAAGGCAAAATCTTTGCACAAGAAGGACTTCTCTTTGCACACGTCAAACAATTACTCGGAGTCTCGCACGAGATCTTCTCGAGTCTGACAGGGAGGGAGAAACATTTTGCAACTCTGAGCAGAGAGAGGAGAGGCCGCGATCAGGCGTAAGGGCGAACACAACAATCTGTTCGGCGGTACGGTCCTACGGAACGGACATGGACCGGTCACTTTGGGATGGCTTGGACAGCGACCCCACAATCTGGATTGGATCACCGGCCGTCAGGGTTCCTGTCAGCTGACGAGTGCGGGGTCCACTGCTTCATCTGCCCCACATTCGACGTTAAGATGAGCGGTCACACTGTCCAGACGGTGCGGGGAGCGGGCGAGATGCTTGAAATGACCGTTTGGTGTCGAAATGGCGCAGGATCGGTAGTTGTCTGCCATCCTCTTTTCGCCGACCGGAATCGTCGCGGTCACCAACTTGGCGACGATTTTTGCATTCAAACAGATGTCAAGCCAGCTTGGAGCTCACAGTGGTTCTGGTATGAATTCTCACATCGGGAAATCCGCTCGTAATCGGGAATCGCGACCGATCGGATCTGTTCACTTTTGCTACTGTATCCTGCTTTCTAACATGCATAATATCAGCGTTGGTGCACCTCGTCTTTACAAAGGGGTTAGGGTTACCAACAGAACTCATGTCCTGTCCAGTCTTTCACTTCTGCGACCCAGCACCCCATCGAAGCAACTAAAAACCAGGCCTGCCGTGAAGCGGGCGGTACAGTACAAAGAAGCTCTCCTGCAATTTACACCTTAATTTTGGACGTCCGCTTCCGGCTCAAGATGCGTGTCGGCGGTCCCATAAGACCCGTGACAAAGAGCAGAGGCAGCAAGGTGATCCACAGAGAGTGTGTGTAGCTGCAGCCAAGCTGTCGCGGGATCTCTCCCCGATATGTACGAGCGGGCTACAACAGCGACGTCTCGACATCGAAAGCTTCTTTTCTGCAGATCATTGGATAGCCTTTGCGAGTGACTGATGAGAGCTTGCGTTTACTCCGTGAACAGGCTAGCTTGCGCACATCCTCACCATGAGCTTGTACAAGCCTCGTGGCTCGAATGAATGAATGCTTGAAGCAGCTCTATCCTTCTTCTCATCTCGGGCTCGAATTTCCAATCGAACGTCTAACTCTTCCCAAGCACAGAAGCACGGAAAAGATGGCGTTGGATTCCAAAGTTGAGGAGTTGGAATGAGTACAGAAAGCTACTGCAGAGCGCTGAACCAACTTTGCTTTCCCTTTCCTTTTGGCCTTTTCTTCGCGTGGTCATACTAACAGACGACGCATTGATCCGCACTCTTTTGGGTGCGTGCGACCCTGACTCCCTGAGACCCTTCATGAAGATCTTGATGCTGTAATGATATGCCGACTTGCCCCTCATACATTCAGGAACCCAAGCGGGATCAAAATAATGAAAAGCTTGTCAGTAGTGTAGCACACAGAGAGGACCAGATCTACGATGTCAGCACCCTGAGCTTTAAGGCTTTGGAAGGGGTCAGGCTTTTCCCGTTAAAAACGCTGTTTCAATTGTTACTATACTGTATTTCTACAGTAGCTCAGCCATGCGCAACATTTACACAGAGGCAAGCGAGGAGGAGAGAGAGAGAGAGAGAGAATGAGCGTGTGACTGGACTGCTGCCTGCTGCCTGCTTCCTGCCTTGCAACACTCTGTGTTACACTCGACTCACGCTCCCCACCTTTTTGCGTCGGCGTTTCACTTGACCTCACCTTCCCGACAATCACATCTGCTACTTTCTGTCCATCATCATCGTCTCGCACTGACCTAATCAGCTTCTCTGTCCTCCTCTCTCACCCACCAGCATCTTGCTCTGAAAGCATCGTCTTCGACAATCACTTGTCTCGCCGCCATCAACTCCACATATACCCTCAATAGCGGTGACGGGTTCTTCAACCATCCATACTTTGACAATCACATCTCGAGCTGGAAACTGTCATGTCGATGATCAACTCCATCTCGACCAGCTAACCAGGACGGAACTGCATCGCAAACAAGCAAGAGCAGACGGCAGCCTTCAAATTCTGTTCCACAACTGTACTCCGGGACTAGCTCTCTGAGCTAGCTAGCACGCCAAGCTGTCGTCGCCTCGCTCCATACCCTCTTCCTCCCGCTCACCACGTCTCGACGCAAGTCCGCGCCCTCAGCGCAGCTTATCTCCTTCTGCATTCGGCACGTCTCCCACCAACAGGCGACCTTCATACGGCAGTCAGCTACTCTCTGTGCCGGGCCCGTCGCCCGGCGAGGCCGACGGTCTTTCGTCACCTACCGGCTTCTCTCCCGACAGCTCACGCCATCGTCGAGGCTCTCGCTCTTCTATCCTCGCTTCAGCCTCCGAAGCCATCGGTGCCACATCGGACAGAGAGTCGATCCGCTCCGTCGGCAGCAGCTCGCGTGTCGGTCCTTCCACGCCAAGGCAGAAACCACGTCGAGGCTCTCGCAATGAAGACAGGGAACGAAATGCGTCACCTGTCTCCTTCTACTCTTCCCTAGAGGCGCCCTTGGCCTCGCCTCGCAGGTCACGTCAAGGCAGCATGCAGATAGACTCCACCCGTGCTTCATTCAGCGAAGCTGGCATATCAGCGGCCTATGGCCCACCACCCGCTCCTTCCAAGCCCAGCGGTCTCTCGAGTTCGCACCCATCAAAGCCAATGCCTCCGTCCTCTTACGACACCATGCGTGTTACGTCCGATCGCATCTCTGCTGATAGACGCAACCTCAACAACTCTTCTTTCTCTCAACGCTCCGCATCTGCCCAACATCGCAGATCACGCCACGAGTCGGACTCGCCTACGTTGGTGCCGTCCCTCTCCGCCTACTCATGGCAATCAAATCCGCCATCCCAGAGCCAGCCTCCAGCGCAGCAGGCTCGAGCGCCCTCAGAATCTCGTCTCGAGCCGGGCTCATCCTCGGCTGCATCTGTCGCCTCACAGACTAGGTCCATTTCCGGCTCTAGATCCACCGCCAACTTTGCGCAGCTGGACGAGAATGCTGCCGCGCGCCCACGATCAAAGAGCAGTGCCAGCTCCTCCAAGCCCAACAAGGTTACAGCTCCCATCAATCTAGAGCCTTCATCCGCAGACATTGCCACTTCAGCACGTGCGCCTCCAACCGCCGGCCAACCCACCAAATCTCAGCCTGCTTCGTCTGCGCCCACAAAGCTCAGCCTAAGGTCCCGCATTTTCGGTTTGAAGAACGGCAAAGCCGTATCCACTTCTCCAGCCTCCATCGACTCGGGTAACGATACTCCCTCGCCAAGGTCCGGCCACTTTCCTCTCTCCGTCCACTCTGAGGGTTCTCATAGCGACCATCACAGCGACGCTCACTCGGTCGAGCCAGGCATGTCTTCTCCAGGCTTTACAACCTCGTATTCAGGGCACGATCGTGACGATGCAAGCGAGGCAGGCGAACCTGCCGGGTCTGATCCGCGCTCTGACTTGCCAGCCAACCGCAAGTCTAACGGCGCCTCCAGTTTTCTCCGCAAAACCATCCGTTTCAAAGACAAGTCGACCTTTCTCAAGACTCGTCCCTCCGTGTCTTCCATGACGTCCGACTCTGCCGCTTCCGCATCGGCCTCAGTACCTCCATCTCCTGCCGACCCACCGAGCGGCTCCGACGTGGAGGATGCAACCAGGAAAGCGCCCGTCTATAAGCAGGTCAGCGGCCGCAGGGGCCCACAATATCATGATTCCAGTGGTGACCAGACACTTCTTGCTGCTCGCCCTTCGGTCGATCGCTTGCGCAACATCACATCCAATGGTGACGCGAACCCACATGCAATTTCCCTTCTACCTCCGGTCACAGAACGAGATCTCGAAGGCCAAGCCGATCTGCAACGACCGAGTTCTAGTCTTGCATTGAAGACGGAAAGTACAAGAGAGAGGAGTTCATCTTCTCAGCTCCAAGCAAATGGATCTCGTGCGGGCACAGACAGCGTCAGTCCGCTGTATTCACCCTCAGCCGCACCAGGCGATCATGGAGCCAGAACCCATATCCCGAGAAGTAGCAGCCTTCATGGCTCTGTCGGCCGTGGAAGCAAGCTTGGCATCTTGCCTCCCTCTCATACGTCGGTTGATCGTTCTGCCTCTTCGCCCATGCTCTCTCCCGAGGTGCCTGACTCGCCTCGAAGACGGCCTCGTTCTGGTTCCGCCAATTCCTTTGCGCCTCAGATCCAGCCCAGAACTACCAGTTCGCCCATGCAAGGCTCAGTCAGAAGGCCCAATACGGCGCAGGGCAGTCCTGCCCTCAACCAGTCGCCATACGCAACCGCATCCCCTACGATGCGTCCCACGCATCGAGCAAGCAGGCCCAAGACCGCCGACAGCGGTCATGCCTACACAGGTTCTCTCTCGAGTATCAGAGACATCCTGATGGTGGCTCACGCCATTTCCGAGGAGGGCGCTGTCTACAACACGCCGGAGAACAAGGATGTCCCCCGCTTCGAAGCAAATACGACCTCAGCTGCTTCCACACCATCCAAAGTCGGAACTTCACCTGGAGACTCGAAGCGACCAGGGCTTCCACCGAAGAACCCTCTTCGCAAGCAAAGACCATCCGGCGCCAGTGTCAACAACACTCCTTCGGTGTCCGGCGACTCACCAGCGTCGGCTCACACAAGCGGCGTGTTCCCTGGCCCTTCTATGAGCAAACCTGATGAACGCCTCCTGAGCCCAATTGCTCGGACCAGAGACTCGATCGGGCCACTTTCACCCGCAAGCTCCACGCCATCGCTGGCAGAATACAAGACACCGACTTCGGAGCCGAGCACGCTTCCGCCTATGGAGAGGCACACCGCTGATGACTATTTCCGCTCACGTGAGCTTGCAAGGCCTCACGGTGCTCAGCTAGGGCAAATCCCCTCTCGTTCCCCCGGAGTATCTCATGGCACCCACAGTGGATCTTCGTCGCCGGCGCAATCAACTTTTGCTTCTGCTCAACAGCTGTCTCGGGCACCCTCGAGCGATTCGACCGCTGGCTGGGCTTCGAGGAGGCATGAACGCGCTGCGAGCGATGCAACCAGCTCCATGACAGATCTTCGATCTGCGATCGAGGCAGGTGCTTCCACGCCCTCGCTTCATTCGGAAACCTCATCTGGAACACGCAAGAAGAAGGACGGGACAGGCAGCAAGATGTTTGCATTTGCACGTGACTTCACCAATCGTGAAGGCGACGAGACAAATGCGACGATCTCGAGCTCGGGCACTTTCCGCCTCGGCCGGACCAGTAAGTCAAAGAAGGGTGACACAACAATCCGCCCTGTCATTCGCAGACTGTACGATGGCCCGCTAGAGGGCGAAGCTGCCGCGCTTGCTTCAGGTCAGGGTCTCGACGCTAATTTTTCGCCGTTGCAGTTCATAAATGGTATCAGCCCTGGTTCTTCTGTTGCTGACCTCAGTGCAGCAGCAGCCATGGGTCCGCGCACTCCTGCCAGTTACAGCCCCGCTACAATGGGAGGTCGACATCCAAGCTCGGGAAGCCTTGTTCGTTCAGCATCGTCATCAGGAAGCACTGCAAGAGATCTCATGTCACCGGGCTCTACTCATCTTTTGACGCCGCAGATCGGAAGGAACGGCAGCGGCGTATTTCTCGCTCGAAGTCCCAGCTTTGCCAAACCGAGCTGGTCTATCCCGCAGGAGAATCTGTCTCAAGAGCAGAAAAGACTCGTCAAGCGATGGTACACCCTGCGCGAGCTTCTCGAGACCGAGCGGGCGTATGCATCCGATCTTGCCGTTGCTCGAGACATTTATCTGGCAAGAGCCAAGGTCAGAGCTGGTATCACAGCCCCACTTTCGCCATTGAGCGTTCGATCGGCAAGTATCTTCTCCCAGCTTGCTTCGCCTGAACCATCGACTCACAGCAGAACCTCGCAACCGCATCTGCAGCAACGCGGAAGTACACCTACTCTCAGCTCTGGACCCAGCTTGCCCTCCGGTAAGGGTGCTCTACCTCAACGAACGCTGTTCCGCAATGCATCAGCAGACAGCTCAGCCAATTCAGCTTTAGCCAGTCCCAACTCGACGAACCAGGCTGCATCATCAGCCTCGCTCACGTCCAGCAACCCGAGCAATCGCTCATCGATGTATACAGTGTCGTCGCAGGGCTCGCAAACATCAGACACGAGTCACTTTGCGCTTTCAGGGCATCCAAGCTTTTCCCCGTCATCTTTCTCGATTGACGGTAATGCGCTGTCTCCCATGGCTGGTGTCAAAGGAGCTCCTGGCACATCTATGACCTCCCCGAGTCCAGCCATTTCGCCTTACTCTTCGACGCCAGCGACACCATCTATCTCGATTCCATCGGGAGTGATGTCGCCTGGGCTTGTCGGCTCGGATGAAGGAAGTGCCGGCAGCACGCCAGATGCTCCTTTCAGCGCCAGCGATGTTCGCATCGTGTTTGCTCAGCTCGAGTCTTGCGCCGCCTTCGCAGATGAGATGGTCGCTATTCTCGAAAGTGCTGTGGGCAAGATCTGTAGCGGAACAGCAGAGGAAGCCTGCCAGCTGCTCGCTCGCGGCGAGGTCAGCGAAGAGTCGGAGACGGATAGAGTCGGACAGGCCTTCTTGAAGCTGATGCCGAGGATTGAACAAGTGTACTCAGCCTATTGCTCGCGACACGAGGTTTCCATGTCGAAGCTGCAGGAGCTCCTGAGCACTCAGCCCAAAGTGCCAGCGTTCCTTGCCGAATGTACGCAGGCAGCGCGTGCATACACAAACGCATGGGATCTGTCTTCTTTGCTGATCAAGCCGGTGCAACGTGTGCTCAAGTATCCGCTCTTGCTGTCGCAGATCCTGGCATCTACCAGCAGCAAGCACCCGGACGTGGACAGCCTCTCTGCAGCGTCGGTCGAAATTCAGAAGGTGGCGGATAACATCAACGAGGTCAAGAAGCGTAAAGATCTTGTCGAGCAGATTGTCAGCGGCAAGACGGCCAAACGCACAACCAGTCAACGCATGCAGCACGGAGCGACAAAGAAGCTCCTGCGTCGCCAAGAGAAGGTCAAGAAGCTCGTTCTCGGACCCACGGAAGACATCCTTGCCGACGACGGGCAGTACAAAGCTATGGTGGTACAGTTCCGCCAGCTAGAGAAGGCGGTGACCACGTTCTCCAGACGATGCACTGGTTGGTCCAGTAGCGTCAGGGAAGCTCACGTGGCGCAACTGAGGCTGTTGGAGCAGTGGTGTCGCGCATACGCAGTCGACGAGATGGCTGCCGGTACAGAGGCCGAGACCCGTCTCCGTGCGTTTATGCATCTTATCGAACGCACCTTTCTCAGCGATTACTGGGCGCAGCTGGACTCGGAGATCCGCACAAGTCTCACGCCTGCCGTGCAAAGAATTGCTGCGCTCTTCATCCTACCACAGTCTGTGATCGCAAAGCGTAACGACAGGGAACCCGACTATACACGCTACAGAGCCGAGATCACCCGCGGTGGTGTCAAAGCAGCCGACAAAAAGCTCACCGAGAGTGCCAACGCCTTCATCGCTTTACACACCCAATTGATGAACGAGCTGCCCCAATTCAACTACGGCATCCAAACCCTACTTGATCTATGCATCGAGTCGCTCTCCCGCACGCAAGCTTCGTATTACCTTCGCGTTCATCGATCGCTCATCAGCTTCTGGCAGAGCTTCGGCCCTGAAGGCAACTCCGACATCGCGCACAATGAAGAGACGGATGAAAAGTCAATGCGCCACTTGAACCCGGTCAAGATCTTCTGGCCGTTGCATAGCAGTGTTGCCGGCTTTGCGGAGTCGTTGGGGATTGTTTCGGGGAACGTTGATGATCGCTCACGTTCGGCTTCGATGAGTGTTGACAGCGATTTGTTGGCAGTCGGGAACTTGAGTCCCGTGAGCAACAATCACTTCTCACCTCTTCAGTCGACGAGGGCGCTACAGGATCCAGAATTTGCATCAAAGGTGCCAGACGCTTCGAGTATGAGCCAGCAAATCGAGTCCATCACCGCTGCTGACCCGGAAGAGCTTCTTGATCCGGTCAGTGCACGAGCAAGTCCGTTCACCACTCCACCCCTTGGATCGCGTCGACCATCATTCTCTCCACAGCTCCATCAACAGCATTTGCTCGGATCCCCTGCACCCATCGGCTCCTCGTTGCCTCCCGGCAGTGGTCCACCACCTCTCCGCTCGCAAAAGTCCGGCGGCTTCATAGGCTTGCTGCGCTCGGTAGGAAGCAGTTCAGCAATGAGCAGCGTCGTCGGATCGCGCAAGAACTCGCAGTCCACCGACCACACTGCCACGGAGAGCTTTGTTGATGGCTTAGAGGGTTCCAATCCTCCCACGCCGATCAGCAAGGACACACCGCTACTGAACAGGAGGAATAGCAACAGCGAAGATGCGGCTGCACCGACGTTGCCCGCGCTCAGCTTCAATTCCGGGTTCTTCGGTCAATCGGATACGGTGTTCACTTCGGCTTCAGCCGCTGTTCAAGCACAGGGCTTAAGTGTCGAGACTCAGATTTCTGGGGAGAGGGAGGGTGTTCATCCACCAACCTCTATCCCTGAAAACGCAGACAGGACAATCCACGCAACCAGACCAACCAGCAAACCATCGACCAACTTCCCTCCTCCGCCCTCAGCAGCTTTGAGAACAATGGCAGCAGTAGCCAACAGCCCCGCCGGTGCAGGTGGGAGAGGTATGAAGAACGGGTTCCCCTTGGTCGAGTACTCTGTAGGCGACCTGTTCAGGGTCACTGACGCGCACGAAGGTGTGCTGCTCTTTGGTCATTCGGAACATGGAGTCACAGGCTGGGTGGAGAGGGAGAACTTTGTGCCCCTTTCCTAACCCTTCATTCTTACACGCAATGAAAACAAATTTATAGTCTGCATTCTTGTTTGTGATTTCTCTTGAGTTGCTGTGTGGGGCTATGGTAACTCAAGTGCATTTTTAACCAGCTCGAAAGTCGTAAAAGTTGCAGCAGCAGCCGGGATAGCTCTTAACAAGGTTGGACTTAGACCGGCAGTGAATGCTCTTACTCCTTCTCTTGCGTAAATTTCCTTTGCTTCGTGTGAGATATACTTGAACCCTAATACACCGCCGAAACCTATTGCTAGTGGTTTGTTGCTGAGCTGTATTCTGGACTTGATGACGTCTAGTGGGTAACAGGCGAGCCAGTTGCAGATGCCGCCTACGCTTCCTGATGCCATCAAAGCCCAGATTGGCAATGTTGTTCCACCCTGCGTACTCGATGAGGGTAGTTTGCTGCGTAGGAGGGATTTTGAAACTTCGAAACCAGTATAAAAGCCTGCGTATGCAGGAACTTCTCTCATCACCGTTACCCAAAATCCCCTCATCACTCCGCTTTTGAGCCCGTATTGCGAGTAGACTTCCCTCGCGACCTGAGAAAGCTTCTTGGCCTTTACCTCCGACGTGGAGGAGGCGGAAGAAGGGGTACGGGAGGTGATTTGAGCCTGCATTCTGATCTTAAACATCTCCACTGGACTACTTAGCACTGAATTCACACCACCGGCTATAGCTCCTGCCGCTGCCACCTGTGCTGTACTCAGCCTCTGCGTTTCTGGCGAAATCAAGCGCTTAGCGCTCTGAAAAGCTGTAAACAAAACCGCATTTTGTGCTGCAATACCGATCAATGGTGAAGCCATGCCTTTATACAACGCCAAAATACCTTCCTGCTTAACGGTGGTGGTAAGAACTTGCATGGGACCAGAGAATGCACCAGGGGGAGCAACTTGAGATCGAACTTTAACTGTGTCGAGTGGTTGACCGATGATCACCTGCGCTGCTCCGGCTAATGAGCCCGCAACCAGGTCGGTGATGGGGAGTGTGAATGGTGGCCATGGTTCGAGGTCTTGGTTTGGTGATGAAGGCATTTTCCGTGTGTGAGTTGGTGAAGATGGTTTCTGTGGTGTGCTCCTGAGAGAGGATCGAGGTGAGAGACGTTCAACAGCGTGTGCGGCTAAGTCTCTGAGGAGAGGGACGAGTAAGAGGATGATCGAAGCGGGGTGAGAAGAAAGGAAGATCGAGGCTGCGGGGGAGTGAGATGGCGCGGCTATCTATGCAAGCACGTCATTTCACCGACCGTCAAGAATTGCCCGACTCACAGCTGTGAAACGCAAGTCGCGTGCTCTGTCCGTGCACAGGCAGATCTTGCAATTCTTCTTGAACCCAGGTAGGGTGCTTGGATCCATGAATCTCCTATCGCAACTCTATTCGTACTTACACCCGCGTTCGAAAATGTGGCGATATGAAAAATGCAAATCCAATTGAGACGGTGAATGATACAGAAAGTATGAGAAGGAGCTAGTATACATGTCATGTTCTGATGTTGAGCGATTCCAGACAGGGTCCAAGGTACGCCATCCTATGGGTATGAAGCATCATGCATCGATGCGAAAGGTAGAAACATGAAGCTGAATTGTCCGTGTGAAAGAAGTGTGCGGTAACCAATCAGTGCGCCCAGAAGGCAGACTCGTCGTCATTCGGGTCGACCAGATCAGCAGCATGGACTTCGGCAGGACGGTTGCCAGCGTCTGAAATGTCAACTGATGCGAGGCCCTGAGTATGATGTCTTCGTTGGCTTGCATGAGACCGCGAGCTGATCGAGCCGCCGTTGCTGTTCGACTGTGGTGTTTGTGCGCACAGAGGCCTTTGTTGGGTTCCGCTACTGGGGTGGATCGTATCGTACTGAGGAGGTAGCTCCATCAGCCGACTAGTGCCAAAGTTGATCAACTCATCACCGTTATCGTTGTCATCGAGCAAAAGACCCGCGTCGGCATGCTGAACGACCCGAGGTTGCGAGTTGTGGTTCTGTGCACTAGCGTCTGTGACCTCGGCCCATCCATTGCCTCGCGGCGTCGACGCGTGACTTCGCGCAGGGCTCAAGGGAGACGAGCGGTCAACACCACTGGTGGGCGAAGTGTTGCTAGCGAGAAGATCCTGATAAGCTGCTTGAGACGCTGCGTCAGGGCGGTAGGTCGCGCCCGGTCCGACGCGGATGGATTTGTTGGAAGCCCCATCTGAGCTTGGCGCACGTGAGGGGGCAGGAGGAGCGCCATTGCGATGTTGAGAGCGAGCGTAGTCCGGTGTCTGAGTGTCATCCGAGTAGAATCCAAAGGTCCGAGGAATCGAGTCGGTCGGCGACAAGCCATCTCGAGAGCCATTGGAGAAGGTGCCCAGGGTCATCGATCGAGCGTGATTACCGTGGTGACCGTATGGATAGCCATGTGCTTCCAAGGGGGAAACGCCAGAAGCACCCCCCGAGGCCGTGCTCATCAATGCATAATTGTCAGCAGCGTGGGTGGACTGCTGGTTGCCGCCTTGACCACCCCAGTGATCAAAAGCGCTCGAAGTCCAGCTGCGCAGCGAGCCGCGTGTCGAAGGGGCATGAGTAAGAGGTCGAGAAGTGAGGGAGGTAGGGTCGTAGTTGCTTGCACCCGAGACGCTGTTTCGATCGGCACCTCCGCGCGACCTAGCAGAGGTGGAATCGTGTCGAGTACCGCTGCGGCCAAAGACGCCAGGAGCGATGGGCATGTTCGGGTCGGCACTGAAAGGCGTCGATGGATCATTGTTGGGCAAGTCCCAAGCCTTGATGTTGTGCTTTCGCTTCTGACGCCTTCGGAAACAGAACCAACCGACAGCGACGCCGACCAGTCCCACAGTCACCAAAATGACGATCATCAGGATGAAATATTTGCCCGAGGATAGTGGGCCGCCGTCCTTGCCATGCACATAACGGCCAGCTTTGATCGTCTCGATAACAGTGACGGTGGCGACGATGCCGCCGCTGGTAGTCAAGGATGCGACAGTAGACGTTGCATCGGGGAAGATGGTTGCGGGTGATGCAGTGGTGGCAGGAGCGAAGAGGCGATGCTCGTAGTTGCTTTGGTCGATGCAAGCGTTGCTAAAGTATTCGTTGAGTGCGACAATATTGAGTCTTGAAATGCCAGCGTTACCGCCAAGGAGACGGCTGTCGCCCAAGGTCATTACGAAGCGTGTGCCTCCTTCCATGGCGACTTGCCACGACATGTTGTTGTAGACGTTTGCTGGGGCAGGGACGTAGATGGGCGGAGCCTGTTCGGGCAAGAAGATGGCAGTGACGGGGGGCGTCCAGCTACCGTTCCAGAAGATGTCGTAATCCTGGCACATGGATGCGGCGCGTTCGGTGTAGAAGAACCAGGAGCTGTCGTACTGGAATGACGGACAAGTGGCACCAGTGTTTGGGCTGCTGACTCGAACAAAGCTCGACGAGTTGGACATGAGGCCGGTCGAGTCGGTGACGGATACGATCAAGGATGGGTTGGTGGTATTACCGGTGAAGGTGGGCACGGCATACTGATAGAGCCAGAGATCCTTGGAAGCGTCATCGTAGGTGGGCGGAAGACTAAGGGTGACGGGCCAATAGTCTTCGATGCTGATCATGATGGTGTAAGGTGGTGTGCCGCGGCTGGGGTCGAAAGTGATGTTCATGTACTGACACATGACGGGTTGCGAGACTTGAATATTGATGTTATGGTTGGGAGGACCACCAGCAGAGTTGGAGCCGGCTGCAGCGAGCTGCCTGTGACCGTCTGTTCCGGCGGCCGGGGTTGGGGTGGTGGTTGGCACAGCAGCATAAGTTGTTTGTGAAGCAGCGGACGAGTTGCTGTACTGTGCGAGAGATGTCACGGCGGGAAGTGAAGAGGCTGCGACTGCGCTCAAAAGCACGAATAGCAGCAGAGCGACGAATGGAAAGAAGTAAAGGGCGCTTCGTCGCCTTGGTTTGCGCGCGATGACCGATGAAGACCAGGAATGGTTGGAAAAACAGTTGCTGTGTGGTGCAGCTGGAGCGTCTTGCTCATCATCGGGGCGATACTGAGTTGATGTCGAGGGCAAGGGAGGCTTCTCAATGAGGTCGGACATTGTCGAGGTACCTTGCGTGCGATTGCGTTTCCGAGAAGATGGGGTGGGTGAAGATGAGGTCCGGCTCGAGCTGGCAGCATTCAAACCGCAACCGCATTGGCAGAGCTGATCGCGCATGGTGGATTTGATTGTCAAATGCTACGGAAGCAATGCTTCGATGAGAGCTCTCGAGAGCAGAGGCGACGACTGTGAGATTGCCTATTGGGTCAGCATTCGCGTTGAGACTGTCGAGGATGTGCTTCGAGTCGATCGAGATTAAGACCAGGGCGAGTGATTGGGCGGAGCGGCGAGACGACAAAGAAAGGCGTGTCCGACGAGCGGATGACAGGGGCGAATCAAGGGTCCCGGTAGCCGCGGCGCAGAGATGAAGATGGTCGAATCGAGCAGGGTATAAAGGAATGGGGATGACTTGCAAAGGCGTCGATGCAGATGCCGAGGCGGGCTGGGAGTGCGAAGGGAGAGTGAGATCTATATGGTGGGAGGCATAAGGAGCGGAACGTGATGGAGAGAAGGCTGGCCGTGATGGAGAGGAAAAGAAGAAGGCTAAGGATGAGCAAGACACGGGTCAGGGGCAAAGTAGGGCGTAACCAAGAACCGGCGGCGTGGAGGAAGCACGGGAGGGATAGAAGGTACAAGCCACAGCCAAAAGACGAGGGAAGGGAGAAGCAGCCAAGAAACGATGGCCGAGCCAGAAAGGGAATAAAGCAAGCGGCTATATGTCGATGTGCAGGCGAGTGGCCGCTGCAGTGATAGTGGTGCTGTAGCCGAGAGAACGAGGGAGGAAAGGGTTTTCCTTGTTCTTTATGCGCATGAGTGCATTCGGAGCATGCCTTTCCAGCGGCTGCAGCTCCTACATAACTCTCGGCAAATGACCACAAACGCGAGCACAGGCAAGCAGAAAGGCAAAGAAAGCTGGCTTACGGCGCGACCGGCGTAGCAGCTTGTCCTGACTTTGCGGTGGTCGTGCTCTGAGGATGTCTCTATTGTGTAGGCAGCCATGTCGATCCGCAGGAAAGAAACGCGCGACACATAGGTGATGCTCTGCAAGCGAAGAAAATTGGGAGGAGCGGAGATGGAATCCCGTTTCCTCTCGGCGAGAACACTTGATGGCAACCCTTGTGACTGCCGAACCATCAGCTTTGTTCTTGACGCTGTCACCTCTTTCCCATCCGCTTGTTTTCGCCATTCTTCTTGTTAGAGCCTTGCGACGATCATGGTCTAGATCGGATATCGACTCATCCGAGATCGGAAGATCCTGAACAAGGGTGTAAGATCCACATGAAGCTAGGCTTCCCGAGCTCTATCTGTGTGCTATCGGATGAGCCGCTGTGAAAGTTCGAAAACTTGCGAGTTGTAGCGAGAGAGCAGCCTGAACACACACGCAATGCAGCTCGCTCGCCAACACCTTTGCGATACGCTAGAGCGAAAGCCGTATCCGAACGAGCACACCTTTTGACGACGAGCTATGTTTTCTTGTTTTCGTCAACCCACGCAACTCGCCTAGCACGAGATGACCGAGCTGGCACTTTCCTTCCACGCGAGCTTGCCTTGCTTAACCTTCGGAAACAACCGTCGGTGCGTTCCTGATCCCACGTTGTAATCTGTCACCATAAAGGTCGTCTGATCCCAACACCCGAGCTCGCTGGTGCCACATTCTCTTCTTCGCCTTTTGGTGTTATAACATTGTTCGTCACGCTGATGTCGGTTAGTGTCGAAGACGACTGGCGCTTGTACGAGATCCCAACGGAAGCACACGGTGCCGGTCAAGTATTGCTAGCATGTTGCGCTCCGACTTTTCCGCCGGTAAGCCCCGCTTTGTCCTCGCAGATTATCGCTTCAAGCAGTCATGCCGCATAGTGACGCTTTCATTCACCGAGAATCAGTCCATTGCGGCTCTTCCGACCCTTTGTCTTGGCACATTTTGTTGCGATCGATCATAACCGCTTCTCCATGACCGCCTCTCAGCTGCACATAGTGATCCGATCGTCTTTCAAGCTTCACTGCTTCCCACTCGAGTTGCACATGTAGAGGTGACAAATTGCTTGCGATTGTGTGTGAGTAAAAGAGACATCGAGAGAAAAAGGTGGAGAGGAGGAGTAAAGTAAAAGAGTGTGATTGATGCGGGACAATGCCACAAAAAAAAAGGTTTCCATTAAAACAAGTGTAGAAAGTGAAAGAGCGCAAATGGTGGGGGAATGGTGTGGTGCGCTGAGATCGTGGCTGCTGTTGAGCAAACGAATGCGATGCTACCTGAGGTTCCGCATCGAGACCATCATGCGAGGTCAAGTTTGTTGATCGTGCGTATCAGAGCGCCAGAGTCGTATGAACGCGGCCAACTGTCCTGCCATTCTGCTTGCTCGGCGTGCCCGACTGAATACATGCACTCTCTGTGCTAGTTTGGCTCCAAGCGCCCCAGAGCAGTGGATCGTGTTGCCGCTGCACTATAAGATACCGCTATCCTTTAGCGCATTGGTGAGAATGGTCTCCTTGACCGCCGCAAAGACAAGCCGAATGTTGCTGGTATCAGTAGCCTGCGTCAAATGAGGGTAGATGCTGAGCCGCGCCCTGTTGGTTTGTGTAAACCTCCAAAGAATGTACTTTGCTGCCTTGTTGATATCCGGACCGCCGCTGTATTCTGGGAAGTACTTGGATAGTGGTTGCTTGGGAATCTTTTGCTTGAAGATGTCGATCTTGTTGAGAAAGAGGATGACTGACGTTCGCAAGAACCATCGACTGTTGACTACCGACTCGAACAGAACAAGCGACTCAGCCATTCGATTTTGCCCACTCTCCTCGAGCAACACCTGATCGTACTCGCTTAGCGCCACGCAAAAGATGATGGATGTGACCGCTTCAAAGCAGTGGATCCACTTTTTACGCTCAGATCGCTGTCCTCCAACATCAAAGAGGTGTATTGAGAGCTGGCCCATGTTGAAGCGCGTTTCGCTGATGCCTGTTGTTTTGGAACGTGCTCGAAGAACATCGTTCTCATCTGGTACGTAGTCTTGCTGGCCTATGCGGTTGACGTTGTCGAAGAAGTAGGCGGCACTATCCATGAGGTAGAACTCGCTGCTGCGTTCCATGATAGCTGGGATGATGGGGTCCTTCCACAGCGAATCGACCTTGCTCGCCATGGCATGATCCAATGTTGCCCCTGGATCCGCATCTACTCTGTACTGCAGAATGGCATCGACGTTTTCGCGGTTTTCTGGCATCTCTGGCTCCATCTTGAACTTTCGTAATGCCAGCACGATGGCTTGTGCCGAGTCGACGAGGTTCTTAATGACGGTGAGACGATATAGCAAAAGCTCGTCCTTGGAGTAACCATTTTGGTGGATAATCTTCATCTGCTTGACGATGGTCGACTTGCCGGACTCGCCGGAACCTAATAGAAGGATCTTGCATTCTTTCTTGAACTTGCGGCTATCCTCCTCGATCTGCTTGTCGATAGCGACACTCCTGTCCTTGGCCTCCTTCTGATCGGTCGATGAGAAGCAGTTTCCCATTTTGGTATGTGTTGCAACTCGTTCGAGTCTGTGACGAGAGAGTGGGTGTTCTTTGCGATTTGTGATAAGCGCCGACTGCAGTGCCGATCAAGCCGTTCAAGGTGAGTGTCGCTTGAGGATCGAAATAAGCAGCCACAGCGTGATTACAGCAATGTCCTGGGCGCCCCGATGCAGTCCATGGAGGGATGGCAGAGCGATTTGTGTGTGAGAGAGAGGGTCAAGCGTAAACCTGAATTTGGTTGCTGAAAGAGAACAACGCTGTCTTGTTCGAGCAAGCCGGACAGCTCGAACTGGAAGCGGTTCCTCGTTTTCCACCAGGACAAGCGACTGGATATTGTATATGAAAGCCCGAAAGCTCCAGGAAGTGCCAATGAGCTGAGCTGCGGATTAGCCGAATTGGATATGAGGACAATCGGTGGCGCCAGACGTGTTTCCTTCGTTGCTGTCTAGCTGAGTCCGTGGGCACTGTCGGATAAAGCAAGAATTGGCGTGAGAGTCCTGCCGGCAATTGGCGTGAGTGTGCTGAAAGAGACGCTGACAGGCGGATGAGAGCCGAGAGGGTCCGAGGTGAGCAGTGGAGGTGTCGGATCGCCGGCTTGACCGAAGACGGGATGAAGGTGATGAAGAGAGAGAGAGGGAGCAAAAGAGGAAAGAAGCGCGATGAAGCAACGGAGGAGCCGACAGCGACGACGACAATGATGATGATGAAGATGATGATGAACAATGAACGGATGGAGAGCTTTGTTCTGTGGATGTCACAAAGTGAGCCGTCAGATTTTGGTATGACAGGCAAGCCAAAGGCAAAGGGCAACACACGCTCTGTAGCTCGGCAATCACAAAGAGACAGCCAAAGCGAGGACGGCGAGCGGAATTATTCAGAATACAGAGATGAACTGTCGGTGTTGCTGCTGCTGCTAATGAGCTCTCAAAGCTGCAGTAAGGAGACGAAGATGGCTGATGTGCACGCCGAAAGCGCTGTAAGTTAACTCGAGTGTGTGAGTGTGTGAGTGTGTAAGTGTGTGTGTGTGTGTTGTGTGGGTTGTGTCTCTCTGCCTACGAACTGTGGAGTGGAATGAACAAGGAAAGAGGAATGAGAAAATTGAAGCTGCGCTGCAATGCAGCAGAAGCTCCTAACCTTTTTTCCCCTCTTTCTAGCTTGGGCTTGGCTTGCTTTTTGGTTTAGGATTTCCACTTTGGCTGACTTTCGGAAGCGATGTACTGTAGCCGCTCCATTGTTTTAAATTTATTTTTATTCTTGTTTCTGTCTTCGAAAGTGGAACGAATATAGTCGAACCTCTCGAAATGACACATGTAAATTGAATAAAATAATTCAAAAATCGCGTTTTAATTTTTGCCTAGAAAAGGGGCAAAAATCTAGCATCATCTTGCAGTGCTTACATAATGCTTTGAAGGTATACAGAATGCATATCATTATGAACCTCTCAATCAGCTCTCAATGATGACGGTGGTCTCTTGCCTTCTTACCATCACCATCCTACTCAACAAGAAGCCATCATGCCCAAGTCACCCAGGGTACCAAACACCAACTCTCACAATCTCACTCTACCACAAAAGCAGCAAATACTAGCCCACTACCATGCACAGAAAGCCTCAAACTCTTTTTACAGCCATCAGCAACTTGCAGACTGGACCAAGGAAACATACAAGCTCAACTATACTCCAAGCAGATCCACAATCCACAGAATCATCCACCAGACCTCAGCATCAGATTCATCACCATCATCCAGCAAAAGAAAGCTCCCATCCAACACAGAAGAGCTAGATAGGCAACTGGCAGAATGGGTAGATATTCAACAGTCCAAAGGTCTCATGGTCAATACTCATCTGATAAAGCTTCAAGGCCAAAGACTGCAAGATATGCTTAATTCCTCCCTTCCACCAGACCAGCAGCTTGCTCTCCAGTTCTCTAATGGGTGGCTAGAGAAGTTTTGCCATAGACACTCTTTCAAGCAGCAGGTTGTGCATGGAGAATCAGGTAGTGTTCAGCAAGAAGTGATCAATCAGGAGTTACCAGCTTTAAGGCAGCTTTTGCAGCAGTATCATCCTGATGATATATTCAATGCAGATGAAACTGGTCTATTCTACAACATGCCTCCCAACAAAACCATTGCCTCCTCACCAACATCTGGACTCAAGAAGAACAAAGCAAGAATCTCTATACTTTTTGCCTACAACTCCTCTGGAACTGAAAAGCTGGATCTCATCTTCATTGGACATGCACAGCAGCCTTATGCCTTCAAGAAAGCAAAGCCAGAACAGCTTGGGGTCCTTTCAACAATACCAAAACTTGGATGACCAGCTCCATTTTTTCTACTTGGTTGACTTCTTTGGATCAGTATGTTGGAAGAACCCCTGGCAGGCACATATTGCTTCTATTGGACAACTTCTCTGCTCATGGCTTGCCACAAAAGCCTATAATCAAGCTCCAGAACATCAAGCTGCACTTCCTTTCTCCAAACACAACCTCAAGGATCCAGCCTTTAGATGCTGGTATCATTGCAGCCTTCAAGAAAAATTACAGGGCAAGACAGTATCAAATGGCACTTTTGGAGTCAGAACTTGGTAGTACAGACATATACAAGCTGGATATCCTGCAGGCCATGAAGCTTTCTCAAGAGATTTGGAAGAGTATAAGCATCAACACCATCAAGAATTGCTGGTGGCACACAGGATTGGTGGACTTTGAAGGTGAAGACACAGGAGATCATGATGCTGTACTGGAGAAGGAGCTGGAAGTGACACTGAAGAAGCTAACAGAGGTCACTGTTCATGATGTGTGTCACCACCAGGTGAGGAGGAAGCACTGGCAGAGATAGAGGATACTGAAGACACTTTGGAGACTCCTAGCCCACTTTTAGCACCAGTAGAGCTTGATGAGGGCCCAGAGAGTGCTACAGGAGTGGTGGAAGAGCAGCTAAAGACTCTCAAGTCAGCTCAGGATATCCTGGCAGAACATGGTCTCCTGACCCAACAAGTTTCAGATGCTTTCTCTGCCTGTAAATCTCATCTCACTGCATTCCAATCAAGTTCATAGTCACAAACTTAGTTTGCAAGCTCTCGCACTTCAATAGGTGCTCTGAGTGATGATTTACAAGGATTTGACTGCTTGAGGACATCAAAATAATTTTCGAAAATTTTAAAATAAATAATGTGTCATTTCGAGAGGTTTGACTGTAGACAACCAACACAACAGGCTTTTGCTGACCTTCAAGTCAATAGCCGCCTTAATTGACCTCCGATCCTCCGCTCGAAAAGAATCTCTACAACACTCACACTTGTCTCATTTAGCATCACACTTGCCTGCTTGTTCCTTTTCTCAATCGCAACTCAGCCTCGTTACCCAGCATAATGCAATGCTGCCTTGAGTCTAGTCGCTATCTGTGGGGAGGCCACCCTATCTGTTTCCAATCCTTTTAGAAAGTGGACGATAGCGCTTCATTTGCTTGCAACCACGCAAGTATATTGTTTCGTGTCGCTTCCATTGATGCGATGAAGAGCGGAAGAGGTGGGTGATCAATGATGCTGTCCTTGAACACGTCAGAGCACATCACGGAAGCAAGCGTCGCTGCTGTATCTGATTTCTTGCTTCATACTCCATTGTAGCCCGCCGCATGAAGCCGTCAAAGGTCTCTTCGCTCGGATCTACAATGATCGCTTTCTCCTATTTCTTGCATTGCTCTTTTGACAGCGGTGCAACCGCATCTCCGTTCCCATGGTGCTACGAGAGCGATCTGCGATCGACACAAAAGGAGCTCCAATTGCCGCCCGGTGACCTTTTACGCCGCGACCGTACCCGAAGCAATTTCGCACTAGCGGCTCCACTACCCGAAGGTGTAGGAGTATGAATACAGCAGCCAGCGGTGCTGTAGCAGCATGCACAAAGTCGATCCGAAGCTTGGCTCCTTTTTTTTCTCTTGTCTCTGCATCTACTCGACCTTACCTGCCGTTGTACTGTTGCGCTCTCGATATGGCAGACCTCAGGCAAGCAACCCACATTACGATGACGGATACTGCACGTTATACTAGCCTCTCCACTGTCGGACTGTCGTGGTCTAGACCTCGACACCGAGCACGCCGTAGATTGCACCGTTGGAGTCCCTCACTGACACCCACATTCAGATGAAGACAACAATCGAGAGGTAGGCGCTTCATCACAAGGTGGGAGCGCGGGTATCGTCCTTGCCGATTGCGCAACGCTTGGGTGCCACTTTCCACCTTCTTTGTTGTCACTTTCCAACCACTGTTCGGCTCCAAGCACATCTTCGGGTTACGGATCCTCGCCTCTTTCTCGCAACGCTCAACTCGACAACTTCTTGGCTTCATTGTCGTTGCCAATCTGCAGCTGAAACGTATCGCAAACAACATGTCTCGACCAGAGGTAGAGGGAGAGGGAACGGACCAGATGCGACCTGACTTATCAGCAGCAACAAGAGGCACCAAACAGATGCAGGCAAAAGGGTTCGCCTACGACGGCTTTTGGATGTGCGCCTTGCGTGCATCCCTCTAGGCGAGGCGCGGTGCGTCGCTGCAGATAAAAATGCGTTTTGTCGTTCCCTCCGACAGTGCCGAGCATAGCAATTGCTGTTCCCTTTCTCGTTGGTCGCTCGGTAACGTTACCTGTGACAATTCGACTCGGCTTCGCTTCGTATCCCGGGACCTCTTGATTGAGCCTCGTCGCTCGCCTATGGTACTGGTTCGATAGGCTCACTTGAGGCGCACCTTCAAGCGAAGCTGGATAAACAGGCCATCCTAGCCTAGCGATCCAACTGAGCAGCAACTGCTTCTCCCCTTTTTTGGATCACAGCCGAGGGACCCTTTTTGGCCAGCAAACATCATCAGCTCATTCTGATTAACGTACGACAGCGCTGGAGACTGACTGATACTGAGTGCGATGGTATTTTTGAGGCTTTGTTCGGCTACTGTCTGATCTCGATATGAAATTTTCTTCGCCAAGTGGCAATGTTGGCCTAGACTGCCTTTGCCGCGACAGACACACGGTAAGAACGCTTTCGGAACACTCCAATCGCTACAAACAAAAGAGCCTCGGCACAATCGAGTACAGTACAGTACCGTAGGTATCATGCGCTCAGTTCCACTGCGGCAGAGCCATGTTCAATAAGACTTCAATAGATTGAGGGAGATCACTTAACTTAGTTGCTGCCGAAGGCAGGAGGGGGCAGGCATTTTCAGGAACGGAAGAAGAAAAGGGAAGCGCAAGGGTAAGAGCGCTCAAGGAACAGCAAGGGGTTCTTCTCGTTCCTGGTTCCTTACTCGGAATACCCTTCTTGTCTCGAATTGCCTACCTTAAGGGAAAGAGCCGAATCGGGACGCCAGCTGTCTGCTGCCACGGCGTCTGAGCGCTGCACATATTTCTTCTTGTTCATCAGCAGCACCAGCATCAGCGCTGTGCTCAGGGTCAATTGTGTTGAGCGGAGCACCAAAATGTGGTAGCGGAGCTGCAAATATCCGACAGGGGAAGACCGAGCTCAAAATCAAATTGGCAAAACCATAGGTGGCGCTTGTTTGAACGCGACACGAGGATGCTCTTGCAACAAACGTGGCGATCCAATCCACGGATCAATAGCCGCCGCAGCCATCCATTTGCATGGTTTTGTCTCAGCGCACATGGTCACGAACCCAAGCATGCCGATCCTGAGCCAGAAGCAGGCCAACTTCCTCAGGTCTGCCTACGAGCTTGTGTATGCCTTATGATTTGCACAGACAGCACAGCATCAAACGTCTGGTGAAAATGTCAGCCTTGAGTCGGTTTAAACCTATACACCGGCTCAATCGCAGGCGCTTCAAGCAAGCTCTCGTCGAAGCGACGCCTGCGACAATTGTGTATGGGCTCTCGCCGTCATCCGCACTCTTAGCATTTGACGTGCTGATTACGGCGATACGGACAACTTTAAACCAAGTCGAGGCTCGCGGGGTCCAGTCCCTTGCTGCGGTGCTACAGTATGTAGGTGTTGTACAAGACCCAACTCCGCTTCGCCGACGAGACGAGATTCGTACGTATTGCCGCCCCTTCGAGCCCCACAGATTTCCGGGTGGAGATCGGCATCATCGTCTCCCACACTCTCTGCTTTCTTTCTCAGTGTCCGGCAGCACGGATCTGCGCAAGGATGATACAAGATAGCTTGCCGTTAGCGTGGTTTGCATGTGATCTGTCAGTCCCAACACTCCGCCGCCTGAACTGTAGAAACCCTTGCAGGCGTCTAGACCTCCCCGACCACCATCCGCGCTCCAGGATCACGTACGTATCCAGATAAGGTTCAGCGGCAGCACGTATATGCTAGCCATACTTGATCGAAGATTTTGCCGTCTGCACAAGATGGAGATGGAGATCTTGATAGATTTGACGGCTTTCTATCGCTGAAGGCTCTCGGTTTGCTTCTGCTCCGGGGCCGGCTCGTTTCCGTCGTCCTCAACAGCGAGGTCACGGTCCTTCTGTGAACGGAAGAACTCCCACTCTTCAACAAGAGTGCCATCGGGCAGCTTGCAGTATCCTGTCTCGTTTCCTTCGGCATCTTTGACGATCTGCAGTGTACCACCTTGTTGGATGCAGTGTACGCTGGCGGGATTTGCCATCCCAATCAGAGTTGGCTTGGCGAGCGTCATAGTGATGCAACAGAACAAGAAGAAGACAGCAAACGAGCAAGGCAGGAAGCGGTGGAGCGTGATGCGGCAGTGTGGCTAGCAGGTGAAATGTTGCAGATGGTGATGGAGGCAAGAATCACACTCTCATTTTCTTCGAGCCAAAACCATAATATTTCCACCCTGATCTTGGGTCTAGATCATAAGCTGAACGAAACGAAAGCAGCGCTCTATAGCCTGCCTGCATGAGGCTGTGCAACCGAGTCTCGGTACTGCTCTGGTCTTTCTGTCCAAATCTATCCTGGGCAGCTCGATTTCCGACTTCAATCGCTGTCACCTCTTGTCATTGGTGTTGAACAAGACGGAAGGAGCGCGTCTCCAACCGGCCCATCGGCCACGAGACTCAGCACACAACAGCACACAACGCAACAGCAAGTGCTCTCTTTACGGACGATGGCCGCGTGTGGACCTCAGGACACACTGCTTGTACCGCACACGAAAGTTTATTGAACCACGCCTGCCGTGGGGCCACCCAGACAACGGGCAATTCCATGAACAATGTTGGCAAAGGAGCATGTGTCGTGTACAACGAGGATGGTCACTGGCTGTGCGCTGTGCGCTGTCCCTTCATCCATAATTCACATGAATGTCATCAAGCCGAGATGGATCAAGGTTTTGAGGCCTCCCCTAGGAGAACTGTCACTACCGGTTATCGGCAGAAGACAACGACGACTGGCCCAGCTCTCCATCCTCTTCAGCGACCGTTTCGACAAACTGATAGATGGTCACCAACCCTAGCTGCCTTCGCTTCTGCGTCTCCTTGAGCCTATCCAACGCCAGGAATGCTGCTGGCGCAGGAAGCGATCCAAGCAAATCTGCATGATGCAATGTATTTGCTCCTCCTCGATGCTCATCCACTGAGCCGCCTCCATCTTCATCTTCCGATCCACCTCCGCCTACAGCTGCACCTGCGCCACCATTGCCGCCCCGTCGAGCGCCTGGAGTAGATGCTCCACTACCACTGTAGAATCTTGACGAGTTCTTCTGCCTTGCCAACAACGCGTCTTTGCTGTTCGGAGTAGCTGCTCCACCTTTAGCATCCGAGTTGTCGGTAGCGTTGCCAAAGATGTCGAAAAAGTCCTTCTTCCGTAGCAGTCGTCTGGCGAAGAAATCGGTGCTCATCAGCTGGACCACATCCGAGTCGCGTACTGAGTAGCCCGTAGACACCCCCTCGCTGGCCTTCCTCGAGTAGTGCGCCAGCGACGACATCGCATTCGACAGCGCCGTGTAAGAGCGCAAAAATCGTGACTCCTCTCCACCATCGTCCACTTCCCTTCTTCGTCGTCCTGCCGCGTTCTTCTCCCCTGCTTCGCTGTCTGTGCCTTCTTGTGTACCAGCGGTGCCGGGTCGTGATCGCGACTTGGACTGCGCGCGCGCCAGGGCAGAAATCGACTTGCTCCTCGCTCCAGCTTTGTCTGGTGGTGCTTGGGACGCTGACCGAGAACCTTGGCGCGATACCTGGCGCGAAGTCTGCCTCGATGAGTTGCGTGACTGCGGATAGTGGTTGAGAGACCCGCCAAACACGACGAGCTCGTTGTTCGGTCCGAAGCTAGCCCCCATCCTTCTTGCTGGCATCTTGAGCTCGATCTGCGCCTCACCGGGACTGATCGCCATACGTGCAGGACGAAAAGCCAGCAATTCATGCTCTGAGTCGGAATCCGATACAGCTGACTCCTCGCCTCCGAGCCTCATCGCAGCAAAGTCGCCTTCGATTCCGTCATCCTCGCGATGCTCCTCGTCTCCGTCGAGCGACTTGATTGGCTCGCCGATCAAGAACCGCGCACAGATCTCCAAACATGGCCTTCCCACTTTTGCCGCCTTGCTCGAGAGTCGTGTCAACCCACGCAGCAGATATGCTCTGGTCTTGAGGCTGATATTCGCACTCTTTTCCAGGTCGAAAAGCGGTGGACGATTAGGGTAGCTGGCAGGGATCTTGATCTTGATCCGTAGGAAAGCAGGTTCGTGATCCGCCCAAGGACCGTACATGGTCAGCACGCACATACGACCCGTTAGCTCGACTTTCTCAAATACAATGCGAGGAAGCTTGCGATTGATACCGACGATCTCGTCTCCGAGACCCTGCGCTGTGAAGCCAGGTTCAGCGTCCGTTTCGTCTTCGGTGGTAAGTCCTTCTCGACCGAAAGCAATGCCAGTGCGTGCTGCGCCCTTGATGCTTGTGGCCAAGCGGGACGGGAATGTACCGTCAGAATCACGAGCTTGACTTGTCTCTCCGCCGGCCTGGTCTTCAGAGAGGTTTTCTTTCTCGAGCCGCACATTAGCAATCCATTCGATCGGATCGACTGCGGGTGCTGCCGCTCGGCCACGGTCAAGTCGCATCGCTGCACCGACCGCCTTTCTCGTAGTACGAAGGTCCATAGACTTGGCCAGCTTGCGACGCTCCTCTTTCTTAGCCGCTCGCTCCTGCTCCTTGCGTCTTTGCGAGCGCTTGTCAGACCCACCGTGGTGCTCTTCCTGAATCGGAAGCGGTCGTCCGGAAGGTCGATGTGGATGAGCAGGTCTTTGCTTCGATGAAGCTCCCGCTCCCGTAACAGATTTGCCACGCAAGTTCGCCGGCACCTTGAATGAAGAATGCCCTCCACTATGTTGCGAGGCACTCCCACCACCATACTTGGAACTGGGATGCGAAGTGCCAAATCGGTTTCCACTTTCCTCGCCAGCCTGCTTCGGCAGCGATCGTGCCAACTGATGCGCATGCGCTTGAGAAGCATGGACACGGCCAAATCCGCTCCCTGACGCCTGCTGCCCGTCCATCCGACCCCATGAACGAGCAAAGGTGTCCTTAGGGCTACGTGAGAATGGGTTGAGCTCGGACCCGAGATCGCCATGACTCGAGCTGTGATTGAGGCTTCTCTTGTTGCCTGCACTCGATCCGAAGGGAGCGAGAGGGCTTGTCCTGCCATCGCGAATGACGTTCTGAAAGCCAGACAAGGACGAACTGTACGGAGAAGTGGCCGGGATTTTGCTTCCGCTGCCTTTGCCGCTGAGCAACGAACGTGTTGCGTGTTCGGGAGGCAGGATGGAAGATGAAGTGATATTGCTGCCCGAAGCTTGACTCGCCATCATGGCTGCTTCCTCTCCAGCGGGTGGCAAGGCGAGGGGCGGATCGCGGTACGAAATGTCGGGTGCATTGGCTCTTGTGAGCAGAACTCGAATAGGTCCTCCTGGTTTGTGACCCACTTTGCGTGTCGCCTCATCACTAACAGGCCAGAGTCGAAGCGTCTGATCCTTCGACCAAGTGATGAGCTGGAATTGCCGATCGTCGCTTTCCCGATCCTGACCTCCCTTAGTACGGAAGAGATACTCTTTGACAATATCCGTGTGACCAGCGAAGGTCGCCTGGGGCTCCTCTGGCTGGTCCTTCGCCCACATGCTCAAAGTCGTGTCCCCACGCTGAGGCAACGTCATGACGCCGTTACCAAAAGGCAAATGTCGAGCTCTCCACACCGGCGTCTTTGTCTCAATGATCGACTCTGCCTCCGTCACCAACTCCCTCGCTCCAATCGCAGCTTGCGAAGTATCGGAACCCAAATCCCAAAACTTGACTGTCCTATCCAACGAGCAGGTCACCAATCTGTCCAGACCCAAGCTCGTGTCTCGACTCCAATCAATACCATAGATCTTACTCTCGTGCGCCTCGATCGTGGCCAGTGGCAACGAACCTTTGCGATCGTCCCAGATGAGAACCTTGTTGTCGCATGTAGAAGCAAGACGATGCTCGCTAGCACGATTGAACTTGACTTGTGTGACTGCTGCATTCCATGCTGAGTAGCCTTGTGCTGGTTTCTGACGGCCGCCGCCGTCGGATGTTCCGCTCATACGAAGATCCCAGACCCAAGTCCAGGTGTCGATGGAGCTCGAGGCGACGACTTCTGGATGGAAGGGGGACCAGTTGATGTCCGTGATGGCTCGTGTGTGCGCGTGGAGGACATGCTCGATGGCGGAAGACTTCGGTGTGGCAAGCTGGAGCTGCGATGCTGCAGACATTGGAGTGGCACCATAAGGTGAAGTTGCGGAGGTGGCACCAAAACCGCTCCGAGTGCCGCCAGTGACGCCTGAGTGAAGGCTTTGACTGTTATAGATGCTCTGATATGCGCTGCTTCTTTGTGTCGCAAAGTGCGGGTTGGTCGGCATGACCGGGCTCGAGCTGCTGTGAATTGACCCACGGTGGAGCATCCTAGTCAGCGGTGGAGCAGCTCGCGGATCGCCTGGTCTATCGAGATTCCAAATCAGCAGCTTCTGGTTCGAGGTACTAGCGACCCAATTACTCCTTGCTGGATGAGGCGACCACTGTATGTCCACGGCTTCCCATGTTGTCATGTGCGCCAAGAATCGTGGCGGTGCAAAAGGATCTTCGAGGTCGATGATGAACAGGCCTTTACGCGCGGCTAGGACAACATCGCGGTTGGCAGGACTGATAGACATGGAACCGACGGGTTCCATGAACGATATCTCGCAGGAGCGATAGAAGGTGTTGGATGGATGCCGTTGCGAGATGGGCTGTTTAGTTGGATTGGCTTCTGTGGAGGGTATTGGGATGGGAGCAGCGGAGCCATTGGGACCGGCTGTGTTATTAGGGTCGATGGGGCCGGAGACAGCCCGTTGTGCGTCAAAACCATCTTGGCCAGCGGGTGGAAGGTTGAGGGGAGGAGAAGTGACGGCAGCTGAAATTTCGGTGGATGGAAGCGCTGGACTGTTGGTCTCTGATGGCATCTTGAGTGTCGTTTAAGCTGCGCACAGCTCGGAAGGCTTGGGCTGCGGCGAAAGACTTGGTAGGATCGATGTAGGAGCGCCAGTGTTCGGCGACAGCAAAGTAGGTGTTCAACTGAAGGTGTGATACCGGATCATTTTGGAAGTTGCCGATCAGCTTGTACTCTTGCTCCGCATCCTGCCTGAGCCGAGGAGAGGTGATCGTGTGAATTGTAGGTGTACGCAGACAGAAAGAGAAGAGATCAAGCCGTTATCAGTAGGTGTCAGTTGATCTGGTCTAAGCGCTGTGACTGTAGGAATTGCAACACCCCGCAAAAGTGGAATGCAACTCCCCGATTATCGGGCTTAAATCAGGGTCTAAGAGAAATCCGACTGCCGAATTTGGGCGGGAAAAAGTCTGAAACCCTTGAAAAAAGTTCAAAAACGGCCAAGGGACAGCAGCTGTGCAAGCTTCGACTTTGGTTCGGCCTTCTCACTGTCTTCCTCAGCCTGTCATTCCACCATACCCTGACCTTAGCGCATCACCATCACCCATCATCGGCTTCTTCCTGGACTCACAGCCGCCCGAATAGAAACACACAGCAGTTTACTAGCTTTACATAGCCGCCAAAATGGGTCTTTCGGGTCCAAAACAAAAGCAGCGCCTCGTAGGCTCCGCTACCACCCGCAACACAGCATGGCTCAACGATTCCTCCGCACCCGGTCAACGCATGCTCGCTCAAATGGGCTGGACATCGGGACAATCTCTCGGTCTCACCATGCCTGGTCTTACTGAGAACCTCAAAGTAGCTTACAAGATGGACAACAAAGGTATCGGTGCACAGCGTCACGAACGAGAAGCAAGAGCCAACGGCAAAGATATCTGGGTAGGAGGAGGTGGCGATCTGGGGAGCTTGTTCGAACGACTCAACGCTGCCAACGCTGCTTCTTCCTCATCATCTGCTGTAGCTTCTACCTCCACCTCTGACGACGAGGGCGAGAAGAAGAGCAAGAAGGAAAAGAAGGAAAAGAAGGAAAAGAAGGAAAAGAAGGAAAAGGAGGACAAGTCATCGTCAAAAGACAAGTCGAAGAAGCGCAAACACGATTCCACATCCGACGAATCTTGTTCGAAAAAGAGCAAGAAGGAGAAGAAGAGCAAGCGCTCTAAAGCGGAAAAAGAAGGAGCTGTCTCTGCAGTAGCCAACGCTGACCCTTCGCTCGCGAAAGACGAAACCGCAGTAGCCGAGATCAAGAAGGACGTTGTACAGGGCAGACCGGTACGACTGGCACATCGAGCAAAGTTTTTGCGTGCAAAACGCATGGTCTCTGCCAACGATCTTGCGAGTGTCAACGAAATTCTTGGTATTGCTTCAACACCATCCTCGTCAGCAGCAGGTACACCAAAAGCCGGGTCCGGTTCATCAACGCCAACACCCGCAGCATCAAAGACATACCCAGGCCCAGGAGGAAGCGAAATTCCGCTTATGGACGTCGACAGAAGATTGGAAGCTGAAGGAGGCTCCAAGACCGACTCTGACTCTTCAGACGATGACAAGAAGAAGAGGAAGAAAGACAAGAAGGAAAAGAAAAAGAAGGAGAAAGAAGAAAAGAAGAGCAAGAAGAGCAAAAAGGCGGCTGATGCCGACGCTGCTGCTGAAGAAGCGAAAGCTGCTGCACAAGCAGTAGCAGAGGCAGCGGTGGCAGAAGAGAAAGAGAAGGCGACACAAATTGGCACCAACTCACAGGGTCTGTTTGTGTTCGAGTATCTCAACCGTCGCTTGATGATCCGAAAAGCACAGATTCAGAAGCAGAAGAAAGCTGAACAGGAGGCTATTTTCGCTCGTGCGGCCCGCGTTGGTGCGTGAGCTGCGTCGATCAGTGTTCTTTCTTACACATGTCTAGTACATTATACCCCTGCTTGGAAATGCAAGTATCTTTCATAGAATATCGTCGTCGGTGTTGAATGTCAAGGTTCTGCTTCAGAAGGGTGAGATGTGACTTGCTTTGTGTCGGAGGCATTCTTTAGTCTGCGCTTTTTGCAGCCTTTATTTTGAGGCTTTTTTGGAGAAATCGTTGTTCTCAAATTTATTGTGAGCCAGAAAGAACCTGCCGGGACTCGGCGAGGTTCTGTGTGGAGGTGTCGAGGCCAATCTTTGGTTTGATGCTTAGCATGACTTTGCATCGGAGCCACCCAACCATCCCTCTATCAGTGACAGCAACCCTTACCTAGCTTCGTTCACATCCATCGTATCACCAACACGCACCATATCCACTCAAGTACCCTCATTGAGCTCGAGATCATGTCATTCACAGCACCAAACGCCAACCTATCTCCAAACCACGGAGGCTCAGTCTCCTCTTCCTCCTCCTCCAACTCTCCGGGCGGCTATCCATCGCAAACAACCATTAATCTCGGACGAAACGCCGGAAAACTCGACCCTGCCATCCACCCGCCACTCCCCGTCAACCAAGTAGGCGCAGCCAACCGGTCGGCACAACTCCGCGGTATTGCTCTCGGTCTAGGCGGTGGAGTCATCTCGGCTTTTATTTCTCGCAAAGCTCTGAATCTTTCTAAGAATGCGTCATATCTCTCAGGATTGCTAGCAGGAACAGGAGTAGCGTATATCACCGCAAGACAGCAGCTGGAGCATAACTTGGGCGCGGTGGAGAATGCAGAGTTGGGTCTGAGGGGGCAGCTTAGCGGAGCAAAGGGAGGAGTCAATGGTGGTGGGAATGGGAGTGTGAGCGATGGACTGAGTGCAACGGATCAAGAGATGTTGAAGTATGACTTGCAAGCGGGGAATGCAGGTGTTCATGAGGGAGGCGTGGCGGGGATGCATGAGTTTAGAGATAAGTATGCTAGCACGCGGGGTGATCATTGAGGGTGGTTGCGTTTGTTCTTCATGATATGGGCACGAGGCTCGCTATGCAATGCAAGGATCATATGGCAACAGGAAGAGCTCTGCGCGCTTGAGCAGGAGTGTTGCTTTGGAGAGTCAGACTCGGGTCATCGCTCGCATCTCAATCACCGCTCACATGGTCAAGTCAAAAACAGCTCCTCTGTTTTCAGTTGTATTATATCCACACGGTCGATCTCACCTCTCAATCATAGTCACGTACTTTCCACACTCCGTTCTCGTCTCATCCTTTGAATCGTGCAAAATGAATTGCATTCTCGCAAGTAGGATGCAGAGGGCCACTCCACCATGCAGCTTCAACCCGATACTCTGCAGAGTAAAAAAAAAAGAAGGGCAAAAATAGATGCCTCCTAGCCGACTCGAACGACTGACCTCTTCATTACTAGTGAAGTGCTCTACCGCTGAGCTAAGGAGGCGGTTGATGCAGTGTGTTCGAAGTATTGCGTACACATAGCCCTTTTTTGCATTTCGTACAGAGACGAGATCATACTTGGGCTCTCCATGGATGTTTTGACCTCAAAAGTGGCCACGTCCAGAAAGACAAGCTCATGACTGCTGAGACCGACGTTGAAGCCGGAACGGCCTCGGTGTGGAACAGCGCTGATCAAGGTGCTTGTTCGGTGCGGGAAAAGAGGCGAGCTAGAACGGGAAAAGACAAGGTTTCGACATGTGATATTGTAGCAAGATGATCGATTAGACGGCATCGAGTGGAGAACAAGACTGGCTCGCTTGTTCAGAAGCGGATTCGAACTTTGACACCAGGCGAAAGCCAAGCGTGGGGGAACGATACAGTAGAAAGGAACGGCGAATTTCTCATGACACTCTCAGCGTGCAGCTCGCTATCGGATGCAACAAGTTTCGCCGTCAAACAGAGGAGCAGCGGGTGAGCATGTGAGAAACAGTGAGAATTTTACGGCGTGTCAAGGTGGCTGGATGCGGGGGCCCAAAATTTCAGCTCTTGCAATCAGCAGCGGCGGCGTCAGGTGCAAGGAAGCAAGATCAGCTGTGCGTCTGTCTGCAGTCTGCCTTGTCTTGTCGATGAAACTTTTAAGTCGCGAAGAAAAGAGAAGCACGAGCCATCCTCTTGTGCAGCGTCCCTCCACTGCACTGCTACAGGGTGGCAACGAGCAGGACAAGTTGACACCTAGCTGATCCCCAGGTCTGAAAAGCAATCCCATATATCATCCTAGCTCATCTCTGCCAGCCCTTCCCTTTCGAACGGAACCATTGATTTCCTCCTCTTCCTCTTGCGCTCTTTGGAAGATACTCATTCAGTCTTACTCATATCAACGCACATCTAAACGCCACCGCCTACTTTCTCAAGATGGCAGCTGCCAACACTGCCGCCGCCCCGGCACCCATCGACTACACCAAAGCCACCGATGGTACCGGTGTGATTGGTGGCGATCCTTGGCTCGAGCCCTTCGCTCCCGCCCTTCGCGAGCGCTACTCTCTGTACTCCTCCTGGCTGTCCAAGATCGACTCTACCGAAGGCGGTCTTGAATCTTTCGCCCGATCCTACCGCAAAGTGGGATTTCAGATCGACCCCAAGACCCAGTCCGTCTTTTACACAGAATGGGCACCCAACGCTGTCGAAGCTTCTCTCATCGGAGACTTCAACAACTGGTCTCGCGACTCTCACAAGATGACCAAGGACGACTTTGGTAAATGGCACATCACCGTCCCTCCTACCAGCCCGGGTCAGTGTGCGATCCCACACGATTCCAAAATCAAAATCTCCTTCCTCCTGCCTTCGGGTGAACGTATCGAACGTCTGCCCGCTTGGATCCTTCGCGTTACCCAAGACCTCAATGTGAGTCCCGTCTACGACGCACGTTTCTGGAACCCACCCGCAAACCAACGCTACACAATCAAACACAAACCTCCTCCCAAACCTACCAATATTAAAGTCTACGAAGCTCACGTCGGTATCGCTACCCCCGAAGCCCGCGTAGGCCAGTTCAAAGAGTTTACACGAAACGTCCTCCCGCGTATCAAAGAGCTCGGATACAACACGATTCAACTCATGGCTATCCAGGAGCACGCTTACTACGCATCATTCGGTTACCAGGTTACCAACTTTTTCGCTGCCTCTAGTCGTTATGGCAGCCCAGAAGACCTTAAAGAGCTCATCGATGTCGCTCATTCTCTGGGTATAACAGTGTTGCTCGACATTGTGCACTCGCATGCTTGCAAGAACGTGTTGGATGGTTTGAACATGTTTGACGGCACCGACCACCTTTATTTCCACGAAGGAGCAAAGGGTCGCCACGAACTCTGGGACTCGCGTCTGTTCAATTATGGCCACCACGAGGTTCTCCGTTTCCTGCTGAGCAACTGCTTGTTCTGGATGGAAGAATACGGATTCGACGGATTCCGATTTGACGGAGTCACCTCTATGCTCTACACGCACCACGGTATCGGAACTGGCTTCTCCGGCGGTTACCACGAATACTTTGGACCTTCCGTCGACGTGGAAGCTGTCGTCTATCTTATGCTGGCCAACCATCTTATCCACCGCGTCAATCCCAATGCGATCACCATTGCAGAGGACGTTTCCGGTATGCCAGCACTTTGCCGACCAGTCAGCGAAGGAGGTGTTGGATTCGACTACCGTCTCTCGATGGCTGTACCCGATATGTGGATCAAGCTGTTGAAGGAGAAGAGTGACGAAGACTGGGATTTCGGAAACATCTGTTTCACTCTCACCAACCGACGTCATCTTGAAAAATCCATCGCTTATGCCGAGTCGCACGATCAGGCTTTGGTCGGTGACAAAACTCTCGCGTTCTGGTTGATGGATAAGGAGATGTACACCAACATGTCTGACCTTACCGAGCGCACCCAGGTGATCGATAGAGGTTTGGCTTTCCACAAGATGATCCGGCTTATTACGCACGCACTTGGTGGCGAGGGGTATTTGAACTTTATTGGGAATGAATTCGGTCATCCCGAATGGCTTGATTTCCCTCGTGAAGGTAATGGCAACTCCTTCCACTATGCACGTCGTCAGTTTAATCTCGCCGATGACCATCTACTGCGTTATAAGTATCTCTACAACTTCGATGTAGCCATGAACAACGCAGAGGAGAAACATAAATGGTTGGCGGCACCTCAAGCTTATATCTCGCTCAAGCACGAATCTGATCGTGTTATTGCATTCGAACGTGCAGGGGTGCTGTTCGTTTTCAACTGGCATGCGAACAATAGCTATACGGATTACAGGATCGGCGTCGACGTTCCAGGCAAGTACAAGGTGTTGTTGGACACAGATGCAACGGAGTCAGGTGGTCATGGTAGGGTAGATCACGGTACCGAGTACTTTACCACGGATATGGAGTGGAATGGGAGGAGGAACTTTGTTCAACTTTACCTGCCGAGTAGGAGCGCTATTGTCTTGTACAAGGCGGACTAATAACTCGCAATCACCCGTCATGATCTGTATATAGTTTTTGCATCCCCCAAACAAATTGTTTCTCGATCGTTATCAAGTTCCCGCTCAAAACAACCAAAGCATCGCTTCTCTACCTTGCTCCTTTCTTCAGCTCTTGTGTAATGCTTAGCATTGACAGGTTGTGCTGGGAAGCGAAACACCCTGAAGAAACGTCGCACAACCACGTGCACCAACACCTCCCAGCCGACTTGCATGACGAGACAGCGAAAAGGTCACCGGATCTTGGAGGTTTAGGCAAGGGTATATCTACGCAACCCTGCCGCCGGCCCGAATAGCGAGTCCAAAAACACATCACTCTTGTGCCTCCTTAGCCCAGCGGTAGAGCACTTCGCTAGTAATGAAGAGGTCAGTCGTTCGAGTCGGCTAGGAGGCAGGCACAAGTTGCTTTCCATTTTTACCAATTTTTTTTTTTCTGGGGTCACGCTTTAGACCTCTCTCTCGATGCAAAGAATAGCAAGCAAAGTCAAAGCAGTCCATCCAAAAAAAAAAAGGCTTCCATAATCAAAGCAGCATCTAGAAATACATAGATCCTTATCATCAAAGATCCAAAAGAATCCACATCTATCCTCCGCTCGTTCTTCCACTCCAGTCCATCAAGACCAGACAGCTACTTGGCAGCATTATGGCGCAACCTCTCATGCCTAAGCATAGCATCCTTCCTACTAAAGTTGGCGCCGCACGTTTTACATTTCCACTCGACCACGGCGGTACTTTTCTTGGGATCAACCTCCTTACCCAGTACCACACAGTCGTCCAACTTCAACTTGCCCTCTCTGATAAAGCCTGCTTCTTCTCTTGCATGAATAGTTTCCCTATGTCTGGCCAAGTCGTAAGGTCTGTGGAACGCGGTTTGACACGAAACTCCTGTAATGGGGGAGACGTAGTCGCATTTTGTGGTTCCATCAGCTGCAACTGTTGCTGTGGAAGCTTTGGACGTGGTTGGTTTGGAAGCTTTGGGTTTCGAGGCGGGTTTCTTGGAGGAATGCGAGTCAGGGGAATTATCTTCGTAGTCTGATTCGTTGCCGTTTCCTGAAGCCGAGTTGCCTGTTTCTGATTCTTCTTCTCCGCTGACTTCAACTCGGTCGTCTTTGACAGGCAAGTCCGACGGAGCAGGTGGAGCGGGTTTGATCGGCGCAGGCTGTCGAATGGCAGGGAGTAGGGGCGGTGGTGCTCCAATCTCCTGTTGCTTTCGGTCACTAGTCTGTGCACTCGATCGAATGGAAGGAGAGATACTACCCTCGTCCTGGCTTCCGCCGATACTGCCCACAGCACCGGGAGGAGCAACACTCAACCCGCTCTCCTGACTACTTGGAATGTAACCGTATGCGCCCAACGCACCAGGCATGTTGGCCCTTGGCGAGGGTACATAAGGCCTGCTGCTGCGATCGCTCGTATCGTCTACAGATTCAGAAGACGACTGATGCTGGCCTAGGCTAGGCCTGTGTGTCATGGCTGAACGTGGATCAAGTTGTGAATGGCGAGAATGAGGATGACCACCGGGAGGCTGACCGTACTGCTGCTGCTGCTGCTGCTGCTGCTGATGCTGCTGATGTTGGTGGTGATGACCATTGTGCCGATGATGCTGGCTGTGATGTGGATGAGGATGCGAGGCATGTGGATGAGCGTGTCGCGAGTGATACTCGGCACTTTGACGGTAAGCTCTCCTACCTGAACGATCATCTTCCGAATCACTGCTCGAAGCCGAAACATCCGAGAAGCGAGGCTGGTTCATGTGTGCCTGTCGGAACGCCCATGGCTCGTTACGTACATGCGACCAAGCGCTGCTGCCAGTGCTAGAGGTGCGCTCCTTGCCCAGCAATGATCGAGGAGGCATTGCAGAAGGAGAACCAGTAGATGCGCGGCTACCATCTGCCTTGATAGGATAGTTCAAGTATAAACTGCTGGGCCCACCTCGGATCATGCTTGGCCTCATGTTGGGCGGATAGTAGGGCCTCTCATCCTCATCATCGTCTGTCGAGATGGTATCACCGCTGTCAGCAGGGCTGAAGAGACTGCTCTGCGAGCCCGACTCTTGACTCGCCGATCCACGTCCATCGCTCTGGTTCGGGTATGGTGAGCGACCATTTGGTGGACTCTGATGAACACTGGGCCCAGGCCGCTTCTGCTGGTAGTGATGCGGACGTGCCGTGTCGTTGCGGCTCATAGGTACAGGTCGTGCAGCGTAGGCAGCATCACCAGTCGACGATCTTGGCCTTGGCGCGTTCTGTTGCGACGTGATTCGAGGCGTGTTGGTACCACTGTGTGATGCTGAATATCTACTCGAACCTGCTTTGGCATCTGACAGACCAGGCGGCACACTAGCAAACAGACTAGGCATCTTGCCCAGACCGGAATGCAACAATGCATTCTCCACATCGTCGTAATCCAAGAAGGCCTCCTGAGGACTGACAGTGAGACCACTCGACTCTCGCTTCAACGGTCGGCGTGCATCTGGCGTATAGCTGTCAACAGTAGCTCCAAATGGCTCTGTGGAAGCCATGGATACAGGCCCACCTCGCTGCGTGAGTTGACTCTGTGACATAGCAGGCGGAGGCATGTTGGGACGTTGCTGCTGCGAATGTTGGGAGCGCGGTGACGACTGCTGCTGTGCATATGCAATCTGAGAGCCTTGGCTGGATTGGGATTGACGTGCCCAGTCTGGAAGATAGTTCTGCGAGTGACGGGCAGGAGGATAAGAGTTGGGTGCAAAGCCGTTGTCAAAGGTGCTGCTGCGTGTGTGCAAGTCGGAGCTGCCGCGGTGGATGAGCAGTGGCATCTCTTCGTCAGGCTTGGTCTCTTGTTTTGGTGGCTTGTTGGCTGTCTGACTGGACTGAGTCTGAGATTGACCGCCACGATCGTAGTCAGGGAAAAGGCTGAAGGATGGAGCTACACCTGCTTGCATAGGGTCAGATGATGCGGATAGTGGACTAGTCTGCATGTCGTTGGGTCGAGGCGTGTAGTCTTGCTTCTGAAGGATGTCTCGCAATGGACCTTTGAATGTTCGAGTGTCAACACCAGCTAGCTCTGCTCGAATCTGTGCCTTGACTCGTTCCTGCTGCTCTGCTGTCATACCAGCTGATGCGGGCGAAGCCAAAGCAGGGGAGGGGGCGTTCGGATCATACTTGCGCGATGGCATCGAGTCACCAAGACTTAGGTCATGCATGGGTGCACCAAGACTGCCACTGGGAGGATCAGGCGGTGTGATGCGCTCGTTGGATGCCTGACCGGAAGAGCCGCTTGTCCCCTCTCGGCTGGAGCGTGAGAGCGCTGCCGACGAGGGTGTGTACACTTGGCTTTTCTGTCGTTTACGTCTGGGACCGCCCAGCTCATCAAGAGTATCTGGCAATGGAGCTGCAACATGGTCAAAGTTGGGCGATTGCCTTGGCGAGCGATGCTTGCTGAAAGAGCCGATGCCGGGAAGTTGTTTGCTGCTCGAGGATGGTGGTGACAAGGGTTTGTTGCCACTCTCTGACGGCGCCGGATCATCAAAGAGAATGAAATCTTTTTGGGGTGCCATCTTAGCTACGGAGGTCATGAGGGAGCGGGGACAAGGCTAGCTTTGACAGGCGACGCTGTGTAGAAAGAGCGTGTCAGGAAGCGTGAGTGTCGGTCATGCGCGGTGTGATTGAGCACTGGGATTGAGGTGACTGGGTATGATGCGACGAGATGATAGGCTGGTTGAGTCGATGTGATTGTGTTGCGAGGCTGTCTTGCTACAAAAGGTCAGCGGACAGCAAGAATGAGATAGTGTGGGGACTTGCGAGTAGATGCTCAGATAGTCAAAGGCGCCAATGGGAACCGATTGAAAGGCGGGCAGAGCAGATTGGGTGTAGCAGCTCTTGCTTGTCGGTGTTGATGAATGTGACGGCGTCGATAGCTTGAGATGGTTGGTATTTGAATGATCTGAGATAGGATCGGTGTGGATGGTAGTAGGCAGCAAGACTGTTGTAGCTGATAGATCGTGTGTCGGTGTGCGAAAGAATGTCAAGGTCGAGGAGGTGCGAAAGTCGAAGGAGAGGGCACGAGGCTTTGGCTAGGAGAGGCAAGCCACGAGAAGAGAGAGGGGTGAGAGGCTGTAGCGAATTCTGTCGTGTTCCTTGCGAGAAAGTGAGACTGCAGCAATACGCATAATAAAGTGCAGCCAAAAAAACAAAACAAACAAACAAACAAACAAACAAACAAACAAACAAACAAACAAACAAACAAACAAACAAACAAACAAACAAACAAACAAACAAACAAACAAACAAACAAACAAACAAACAAACAAACAAACAAACAAACAAACAAACAAACAAACAAACAAACAAAACAAAACGAGTGGAGGCTGAGGAGCGTGAAATGCGGTCACCACACACACTCCCAATACGCATAAGTTAGCATGCTCGAACAAGTCGAAGCTCTTTCGGCATATCTTTTGACGGCTCTGCTCACTCTCTTTTTTGAATTGATTTCTTTCTCTTTTTCCGTGGCGCATGCAAGCAACAAGGAGCTCTCCGATGCTTCCTGATCATCGCAGACGTCACTTTCCAAAAATGCTTTTTAGCCGTGGTTTTTTTAATTCTCAGCTAAAACATTTACTGTACTTCCGATTCAGCTGCTTCTCGCTGCCTGTCGAAAGCATCAAGAAAGAACACCTTCCCCATTCTGCACCGAGCTGTTCCGCTCTTCTGGTCGAGCTCGGCGCGTAACTTGCAATCACACCCACTCCACCGCAAACAAGACGAGCATCAAAACAAGTGACAATGGGTATCATTGCTACCGCCCAGTATACTTCTACAGAGTGAAAGCTTACTGCGAAACATCAGCTTCGTTAAACAGCACATTGAGCGCCTTCAATCCCTTGGCAACGCCATACGATGCGCTCGCCATCGTCGACTTGGTGCTCCTGTCAAACGCTTCTTGTCCTTGCATCTCGCTCAGCTTCTCGCAGTTGTCCGTCAACTCGTCTAGAATCCTTTCTCCCTCGCTCTTGCTCTTGGCTGGCAAATTGCCCTTCGAGATAGCCACGATCGACGACACAATCGTTGTGATTTGAGTCAGGTTCTCGCTGAGCTGCACACCTTGTGCTCCTTCGCGAATCGCAGAGAGAAGAGCCTGGATCGAGTGAACAATCGCTTCCGTTTGCACTTCAATGTAGTTGCGCAATTCCGACCAGTTCTCCTCTCCGTTTTGGCTGCCGAAGCCGCTTCCGCTCGCAGACGTCCTTGTCTGAAGGCTGTCGTACGTTTCAGATCGCTGCACTTGGCTGTCGTTCGATTGAGGTGATGGAGATGCTCCTCCGTTAAGTGGCAAGATTCCGTTGATGCCATCAATTGCTGCTGTGGGCTTGGCGTCCGCCATGAATCGCTTGGCACCATGCAAGTTGGGCATCTCGGGCATCGTTGCCATGCTGGGCGTGCTAGCGTTGGCACTTCCCACCGAAGAGATCGAGGTCGCCCGGCTGCGCCAGTGGTTCTCACCACCCGAGTCCTTGCGGATCGTCTCGGCTTTGTATCCAATGGGCGAGTATCGGCCCATGGTAGGGCTGTTGCGAATGCGTGGAGAGAAGCGGTCGTCGCCAGCAGCCGAGCTAGGGTTGAGGCTGGCAAAACTGTACGAGTTGGCCGTGTTGGGCGACAAGGTTGCGCTCGCCTCACGGTTGGCTGACTGTGCATTGATGTGCAACGGCTTGAGTCGCGCTGCTGCCGACTCTTCACCGAATGTAGCCTGGAACTCGTCCGCCTCGACTTTGCTCGCCTTGCGCACCTTGAGCAACTTGACCAGATCCACAATCGTGGCAGAGACGTGGCTTGCAGCAGCATCGAGCAGACTCACTGGCGACAGACCATGCGAAGAGGCGTGGTTGCGGCACGCCGTCATGAGGTTGTTGAGCGTTGCTGAGCATTTCGACTTGAGTGCCATCAGCTGCTCCTGCTCCTCGTGTGAGAGCTCGGCCAAGTTAGCAGGGATCTGCTCATACTTGGACACATCATCGGTCACTAGCGTCGTCGCCAGCACTACCGTCTTCATCGACAGCAGTACATTGCCAGGCGTCTTGGAACGTGCCGCTGCCAACAACTCATCGATGGAGCTCTGAAATGCTGTGAGGTTGACATCCGCAATCGCACCCTTGTCGGAAGCGGGCAAGAAGTCATCGGCTTTTGGTGGCTGAACGTAGAGTTGAGATGTGGCTTTGAGGTTGCGCAATTCCGTCTTGGCTGTCTCGTAAAGACGCTTGTAATTGGCCATCTGTGCGTTCAAGTCCTTGATAACAATCACGTCGTTATCCCTGTCTGCCTGCATCTCGTCGTTGCGCGCCGAAAGCTCGCGGAGCTCTTCCAAAAGGTTGCTCACTTCCTGCTTGAGCTCGCCCACCACCTCGGCCTGCTGCGAGTGATCTCGTTGCAATGCTTCAAAGTCGGCCTGTCCACCAATCTCGGCCTTCTCTTGCAGTTCCCTCCTGACTGACTCGATCTCGCTTTCCTTCTCCCTTGTCAAGGCGCGATGACGTTCGCGATCATCCTCGTGTTTCTGCTTTGCCTCTTCGAGCTCTTTGCGCAGTTGTGCGAGCTGCTTATCCAGCTCTTCGTTGCGTCCAGCCAGCTCGTCGGCTTTGCGTGCCCGCGGTCCAGCTTCAGCAATCTGCGACTCGAGCGAGCTGACTTGCTGTTGCAGCTTGGCAATGCGAAGTTCGTAGTCAGAACGCATCTTTTCCATCATAGCCGAAGATGCGTCGGTCTCGAACGCGCTCGACCGTCCCAAGCTGGGGCTTGCAATGCTTCCCGCAGTGTAGCCGTTGAAGAAGCCGGTGCCGACGCTACTCGCTTGACTGTACATGGTGCTGCGATTATCCGCGATTCCGTTGACACCGTTGGAGCCCATTGAGTCGCGCAAGGGGGAAGAGACGCGTTCCGAGATGTTGTCGTTGCTGCGGTCGCCCGCTTTTGATCCGCTGCCCGAATATGGCACTGCAATGTCCTCCTCGACTAATGTGCTCTTGGCAGGTACGATGCGATCCGAGGTAGAGGGTTGTGGTTGGCCCATCGAGTCCTTGCGTTGCAAGGCAGCTTCAGCTTCGTCGCGCATCTGCTGCTCTCTTGCTTTCTCGCGAGCAATGGCTTCTGGTCGAAACTCTTCCTTGAGTTCCGGGAATCGTCGCTCGAGCTCGAAGAAGACATCCGAGGCAAGGTCCTTGAATCGATTCTTTGGCAACGTCGCCAACTTCTGCCTTGCCTGATTCCTCTTGGGATGGAACTCGTCGCGAACTGCTAGGAAAGGCTGGCTGTTGCCGTTCTTGGCATTGTTCTGACGTCGCATGAGCTCATCGTAGACATCGGTGGAAAGCTCGGTGAACTGCTGCTTGCTGAGACGGGTGAGCTTCTCGCGTGCATTGGAGCGCGGCGCTGTCTGCTCGACTTTGGCCAAGTGACTTCGCAAGAAGCCGAGCAGCTCGACATAGTGGGATCGGCCGACTCGCTTGATCTCTTCAGTGTCCGGCCTCACACGGCGATATCGAGACCCAGATGGCTGTGACGAGCCTGCAGACGAAGCAAAGGAAGCGTCCTGGTTGCTGATGTTATTTGAGACTGAGCGTGGACTAGAGGCAGGCGCATCCTGAAGCTGGATGGAAGGAGCCCCTTGCGGTGACGAGATCGTGGGTCGCGGTGATGTGGGCGGCTGCGAGGATGGATAGGACTCGTAGGTCCCGACGCCGTTTGGCGGGTAGAAGCCCATTGCGGAACCGTTCAAGGACGGAGCGTATCGAGGCGTGGTGCCCTGCCTGCTGCCGCCGTTCATGCCGTTCAGACTCGGAGGGCCCGACATTGCATTTGGGTTGAAATGCTGGTGTGGTGGTTGAGGCGGGGGTTGCATGGGCATCATGGCGAATGGCCAGTGTTTCTAGGAATCGCCTGCCTCTTTGCTGACCCTGTCAAAAAGATTCGGAAGAGCCGGTCGTGTGACTAGTTTTGGCTGTATGTGACGATGGCGTGTGGAGCCCAGTGCACTGAGACAGATTGGCAGCAGAAGCTGAGGCGACTGCGTGCTCTTGACACTGCTGGTTTGGGACGAGAGTTGGAAGGACGGAACCTGCCGATGTTCCGGAGCAATGCCTATCTCGAAGTGTGTGGTCGGTGATGGTTCCTTGTTGCTGTCAACGGTGTGAGCGAACGGTACGAAGCAAGAGTAATGGTAGCCAAGACGTCAAAATGGATCGAAGACGGCGTTGCTGTGATCCGACAATGAAGCGGATGCAGTGGGAGTTCGATTGCTGATGTTGAACCACGGTATCAGCTGACAGACAAGGAGACCGTCGACGAGGGCGTAGAATCCGTCCTGCGGCGTGTCTACTGGGGCCAGAGTCGAGTGAGGGCGGAGACGGTCCGAGACGAAATGAGGTATGAGGTAGAAGATGGTGGTGGATGGAGAAAGGAGCCAGAGTGAGATATGAAAACGCCCCAAGTCAAGCCGAGGGAATGATGAAAACGGCCGAAGCAAGCACAGCAAGCGAGAGAGCGTGTACTGTACGGTATTTGGTGGCAAGCAAGCAAGCAAGCGAAGCGAAGTGTTTGGCCGACGTGCAAGAATCCTCTCTGAATTTGACTGCCATGCTGCTGCACCCACTCAAAAAACAGAGGGGCAGTGCAGCAACGCCCTTTAATCACAGCACCAAATACTGTACTGTATGAGCGACAATCACAATCACAATCACATTGTCCGCCTGCAGACGGACAGCAGACTCGGGTCCAAACTGAGACAGACACAGGCCCAGCCAGCCAGCGAGAAAAAGAAATTCATCTCTTCACGCTTCACGTTGGACCCCGGCGATCCAAGCAAGCAAGCAAGAGAGGGGCAGAAAGAAAAAAAAAGCAGGAGAAAAAGTGACTAGGAAAGTGCCTCTTCGTTCCATTGATGCCGAGCTCAAAGGAGAGAGGAGAGGGCAAAAAATCGCGCCCTGCTTCGGCGTGCTGGCATGTAGGAATTTGACCGTCTTCTCTCTGGATGTTTGGGTGTTCTGCCAGCCTGCCAGCCAACCAACCAACCAACCAATTTTGAGTTGCTGCTGGTTGCTGCCATTCAGCGCCGTTGCCAACGCGTCTTACACACTGGCACGCACGCGAACCAACGCGAACCAACGCGAAACCACACAACACTCTGCCAGCTCGCCCTTGATCTTCTCAGGTCTCAAAAGAGAAGGTGTTGTTTCATATAGACCGAGACCCTTCTTCTCCTTCCAGCTCACCTTGTTCGGCAGATACGCTCATGAGCGGCAAGACCGACATTTTCAGACCCATGCGAGTCATATGATGTCGTGTTTGTTATAGCCTCAGCAGGTCCGAGCAGCTTACAAAGATGAAGAGGTGTTGAAAGGAGATGAGATTGATGAGCTCGTGGCAAGAGTCGGCCTCAAACGGTGCCAAGAGCTCACGAGTTGACACTCCGACCTGTAAGACTGTATGGCACGTCCGAAGCCTCACTCTGCCTCCTCCTGTTCCGACTTTGCTTCGCTTGTCGCGTTTGGAGACGCGCGCTCGCAGGAAGCAAGAACTGAGGTCCTGGTAAACACCAAGGCCGAGGAAGGATAAGGCTAAGCTTACAGTCGGCCTCGTCTAGCACTGAACTCTCATGGACCAAATGCAATTGCAGCAGTACTTCCGCCTCGCCCTTTTGCGATGGAAGAAGCGGCGGCATGAATGTCGATTGTCTAGCTGATCGAGGATAAGGGCTTCTACTGTACTGTATACGTCATTCGGAGCGTCCCTTGCTGATCATGCCTCTGTCTTGTTTGCTAGTTATTCATCATCTCATGCTCACTACCGGTCGCGAAGAGTAACACTACTGTACACTGTGCTCTGAGGGAAGCTGTCTTTGATGCCACATAATCAGCTCACTCAACAGCAGCGAGGGTCAACCGCTGTTGGGTGACAGCGTTGCAAAGGGCACTGAGGTAAACAGTCGCATGCCGGGCAGTGTGAGTGGTGTGAGCCTTGCTGACATAACAGACAAGGATGAGTCGAATCGGGTGACCGTCAGAGCTAATCGCGATAAAGCGGCCTCCACATTCTGCTCACATCACCTTTTTGTCTTGCTGCACACGCTCGGTACCACCGCTGCCAAATTTTGGCTTTTGCACAGCAAAGTGACGTTACTCATGCTTTCCAACGTCTGACAAGACGGTACAACTGCCTTTGTTGCCTGTGCTGCAGCCGAGCATCTGACAGCTTCCCGCCCAGCCTGGCTACTGTCCCGCTGCTGAGCTATGATTCATCGAAATGCCATGGCCTCTGCCTGCCGTCACATGAGCCAGCTTCTTACGAGAAGGCCAAGAATATCTTTTCCCTAGAAGGTGGCAGTGTGAGCAATGAGATCACTCTGCTTTCCGCACAGTATGGTCGTTGAATCCGCTTTGCCGCTTCCTCTGCTGTGAGCAAGGCCAACGATCCGCTGTGTGATATGCTGTTTCGACAATAAGCGCCCCCTGGCCGAGCATGTTTCTCCTCCACCTAGCGTCCTGAGCTTCGACGATACATACTTATACCTTCGACTCCCACAGTCAACCACTTTGATCAGATCAAACTATCACATATCCGCTTCCGTATCATAACAAAAATGTCGACCAACACCCAAGCTCACGACCCCACCGTCCAGGGCGCCGCCCACAAGGGCCACGATCTCACCCCGCAACAAAAGATCCACACTCTCCTCGAGATCACCAAGCAAACCGGCACTGGTATGCTCACCTCGCGTTCGCCCGATGGCAAGCTCGCCTCCCGTGCTATGGCCCCCGCCACCACCGAAGGTCTCGTCTTCTCCTTCTACATGAACACCGACTCTGGCAAGACCGACGACGTTGAGTCTGACCCTCAAGTCAACGTCGCCTATTTCGACCCCAAGACCACCGATTGGGTTTCCATCTCGGGCAAGGCCGTTATCAACCGTGACCCTACCAAGATCAAGAAGCATTGGAGCAGCAGCTTGAAGGCATGGTTCGATGACAAGAAGGATGGCAAGCACACTGGTGACCACAACGATCCTCGTGTTGTGCTGCTCGATGTTCAGCCTGAGGAGATCAGGATTTTCAAGGCTGATGGTAAGCTCTCTCAGCTGGGTCAGATGGCAAAGGCTGCTGTTAGCGGTCATGCTGCCAGCCCTGGTAAGTTGATCATCTTGACTAGTCAGGAGATTCAGCTTGCTAGCGGTGTTTACAAGCCTCACCACTAAGTATCTATTTTGTTCAATGTAACATGATATCCCAACCTCATTCGCACTGTCAACCTGAGGGCATTATAGTCTGCTTGATCCGTTTTGCTGTTCGTCTGTGTTGGCTGTACAAAGTGAGTTAGATATTGAAGATCTGGTGTTAGTGAAGGTAACGCATCGCAACGAACGTCTACGTTGCTCTTCGATAACATGTTTGTTCGCCCCGAAAAATCCACTTGCTCGCTGCACAAGTATGCACGTTCACACACACGCACGCACGGCAACTTGGTCGGTCATCTCGGGCCTTTTCCTTCAATCACGTCAGATCTTCTCAAAACACCTACAGTACACCCCTCTTTGCCCACACCTTTCCTTTCCTCCTCCAGGTCCATCTTCTTCTTCTCCTTCTTCTCCTCCACCACCACCACCCCACTCCAGCATCCACCCTACGGTCCGCTGCAATAATGTCTTCAAGCACCTCGTCACCTCTCTCGCACTTCCAGACAGCCAATCTATTCGATGTCTCCGGTTTAGTCGCGGTCGTCACAGGTGGTTCCTCCGGACTCGGACTGTACGCAGCCCATGCGCTCGCCTCGAACGGAGCTCTGGTTTACATCCTTGGTCGACGCAAGCCTTTGCTCGACACCACCGTTTCCCAGTTCCACTCTCTCCTTGCTGATCCCAGCTCCCGAAAATCTGGAGACTTGGTCGCGGTTCAAGCCGACATTACTTGTAAAGAATCCCTCATCTCGGCTCGTGAATTCATTTCTTCCGACTTGGCACAGCGGGGTAAGACCGGCGTTCAGATTTTGATCTGTAACGCAGGCATCGGTGGAAAGTTTCTTCGCTCCTACGGGCAGGATAGCCCCTCTGATTCCAATCCCAAGTCGCAACAAGCGAAAGATGCAGAGTTTAAGCAGATCGTCGACGAACTCTGGTCATTCACCGAATCAGACTGCGCCTCGATCCTCAACACGAATATAACCGGCAACTACCTTACAGCACTAGCTTTCCTCCCCTTGTTAAAAGCAGGTACCTCTCCCGCCTACCTCTCTCAGACGATCCTTATTTCGTCCAATGCAGCATGGGCAAAACTACCCATCCTAAACCCGATCTACAACATCTCCAAGACGGCTGTCTCTCATCTCGGTCAGATTTTGAGCACCATGTTCTGCGATCATGGCTTGAGAACCAATGTGATTGAACCCGGACTTTATCCGAGCGATTTGACCAGTACGGAGGGTAGAGATGAAACGACTGGTCATGGCAAGTTAAGTCATACTAATGGAGCTGATATTCCAATAGGCAGATGTGGCAAGCCAGAAGAACACGCTGGAGCCGTATTGTATCTGGCTAGTAAGAACAGTCAGTTCGCCAACCGAGCAAAGATGAGGATCGATGGAGGCGCGTTACAGAAGGTAAGTTGGGGATGGTCAAGATGCGACGAAGAGAATCGAGCTGACGCTTTCATTTTGCCATTCGATTCATGGTACAGTTGCCTGCTTCGGATTGAGGAGCAATGTGAAGATTCAAGCACAAAGCTGCGACCCGATACAGGCAGGAAGAGGTGTAATTCTCTAGATGGAATGAGGTGTCGCCTCCTAAGGGGGCGAAAGCTTTCACAAGGCTGATCTCCAATGTTGTACGCCCCCATAAGGATTGTTGACGATTGAATGCTTGCATCCGTCTCAAACCCACTTTTTATAGCACGTCCCTCCGACTGTGTTCAGGAGATCAAGTTTAGCATCAGCATTTCAGAGCCGTAGCCTAACGTGTGGGACCCCCCAACCCCCAACCAAACGCCCCTGTTACCAACTTGATCAACGAAGTCAAAGCTCCAGCACAGTACAGTACACGCAGCTCCTTCTCGAGCAAGATGAAAGCTATGACTGCTCCTTCCCCTCTCCCCCCTCTCTCCCCTCTCCGCCAGTCTCCTGCATTTGTTCTCATCACCAATCCAATCCCCATCTTCCCCCACTCGATACGACACAACGAAGTAGCTCACCCTGTACCCTCACCTTTATGCTTGTCCTTGCTTTTGCCACTGACTCTAGTCGAGCATTTCTGTGGAATGTACCAAGAAAGTTGTCGAAACCCTACCTAGCTTCACCCTCTCCACCTCGGTTCTACATCCGACTACAGTTGTTCTCTTCTGGGTTTTCTTTGCATGGGGTAGATCGGGGTCAAAACACCTTTGATCTTTCTGACACTTCCTCTGTGTTGCGTTCACACCTATAAATTACACGCTTGAGTTATTCTTGATCCGAATACACGAGGGTGAGAATTGCACGTACTGTAGCTGTGAGAGTCTAGGCAGTGATACCGTTCTTCTTAACCTTGGCTTTATTCCCCGCTGTTCCTCCTGCTCCAGTCGACATGGCGACCGCACCCATTCCGCCCATTGCAGAAGTTTCAACCTTTTCCCTATCCAATTTTTCCCTCTCTCTATCGATCAACCATTTCCTCTCTGTCGCCGTTGACCATATGATCCTCCTGGGCATCTTACCTGTGGGTGGAACTTTGTAGCGTTGTTTCTCCTGCTCTTGATCTGGGAGTGTATTGCTTTCGAGTACCCAATCCTTTTTCTGTCCTTGTTCATTTTCCTTTTCTCTTTCCTCTGCGTCTTCTTGGGTTTCTTCTGTGGCTTTGGCAGAGGCGAGTTCCTGGGCGTGTTTTGTCCTATGTCTGTGCTCGCGCATTTTTTCGTTATAGAAAGGTTGTAACAATCCAATCTGATCCGTGATTGCAGCAGCAACCAGAGGGATGGGTTCTGGAGGCGGTGGATACGGTAAGACATTCTCCTTTGCTGCCACATCTCCACCTGCCCTAGCAAGTAGAGCCGAATTCTTCCCCCGACCATAAAACAATCTAGAGGGCACAGTAAGACCACTCAACCCAACCTCTCTATCCAAGCCTAACTCCTTAAACCCAAAGTAATCATCTCCCAAATCCTCCGCAAAGTTACCTGCAACCAACGCTTCTCCATTATCCGCAAACAACGCTTCATCCTCTATCACACCCCTACCCCTCTCCGTGCTCAGGCTGAATTGTTCTCTGTAGCTGCTCCTAAGCTTTCGCAAGAGATCGGACATCTTGGATCCGTAACGCTCTACATCGTTTCGGATGTAGTTTTCAAGAGAGAGAACGTCGGCTCCCTGAGTTTCTTGCAGAGTGTGAAGGATCATTTCTTCGGCAGACATTGCGTTTGCATACCGGTCGGAATAAAGGCGAAGCATTCGGCCCATATTCCCCAAGAACTCGCCCAAGGTGTCAGTTAGCACATCAACCGCTCCCCGATGTCCTCCTTCAAAACCCTGGTGCGCAAGGATAAGGCGCACGTTGTACGACGCATGTTCCCTCGCACTCTCTGCCGAAACCTTCGTAAATGGATTCCGAGTCGACTCGAAAGAGGAGGTGGGGCAAGTGTCGTCCTCAGGGTCGGAGGGATAATCCGATTCTTCATCAGAAGACATCGACGTCAAATACGCCGGAATGGGTGCTTCGTTTTCAACGAAATGCGCGAGGGAGAGGAACTTGGCATGAGTTGCTTGTACCTTGTGCAAAGTGCGAATATTGCGTGCTATTTTGCCCTGAAGACCTTTACGACGGGTTGCTGGGATGAGATGGTATGGTTTCTTCCTCCTCTTTCTTCCTCTTTCCCCTTGTCCCTCCAGATCGGCTGAGGGATCGGCTGAGGTGACGGGAATGCGGATGGAAGAGGGAAGAGAGGGAAGGGCACCAGTCATGAGTCGCTGTGAGGTGGTCACTGTGAACCAGTCTGCCGAAGCATCTAAGGGCGAAATGTCGAGCCCCGCGGCGGTGTTGGAAGTGGTGGTTACAGATCCAGCGTCAGATTGAGTTTGCGATTGGGACTGAGGTTCTGGTGTAGCTTTCTCCTTTGCCTTTCCGCGCTGCAGCGGAGGCGCAAAGATGGAAGAAAGCACCGTACTGAGCGGATCTTCTTCCTCCTCCGCATCCGCTTTAATCTTGTCCATAGCTTCCAACGGCTGCATAGCCATAGCCGTCATCATGGGTCTCGAACTCGGCCCTGCTCCAGCTGCCATGCTTTGTTCTACAACACTGAGTCCCACATCAATCCTGGCAAAATCCATCATACTTGCTGGTATTCGAATAAACGCTTCTTGATCTTCGAATTTGCCTCCCTCCTCTTTCCTTTTCTTCCTCTTCCTCTCCTCTATCTCGGGCTCTTGTTTTCCATTCACCCCTTGTCCCGCAACATCTTCCCCCTTCGTCCCATTAATTTCTGCACCCTGTGGCCTGTTAGTGGTCCCCCACTGCCCCAACACATCCCTAACCTCACTCTTCTCCCCAATGAACTCGAGCAAATGATTCGCCTTCTTGCGCATAAACGCCACATTCCTCCTCAACGGATGACTAGGATCACTATTATACGTCAAACAATTCTCCCAAATCAACTCTAGATCCGCTGCAAACTGTTTCTTAGTCTTATACTGCCCGCTCTTCACCTTCTTCTGCATCGTACCCAAATCCATCGGATGTTTGATAACGTCATAGTAGTCCGGTGCATCACGTTTGGAAACTTTGGAAAGGAAAGCGGTGGAATGTTCGGTGTAGTTTTTGAGTTCGGTGATAATACGATCGATGGATTCGAGGAATTCTTCACGTTCATCGCGACCTTTGCAGACTTCGGTGAGGAGGTCGCGGAGTTCAGCGTCTGCGAGTTTGACAGAGGAGCGCTTGGCTTCGATTGCTTGGAGGAGGTACTTCATTGTGCCGATATGGAAGGAGAAGGTGGAGCTGAGGTGGAGCTCGAGTGCGGGAGTGGTTGCATGTGTTTGGTGATGGCGAAAGCGGAATGATGCGAAGTCTGATGGTCCAAAGCGCGAATAGAGGGCCGCAATCAGGTAGTGGGATCGCCAGCTGGTACGATCGATGTTGCTGTCCTAGTTTTGGAAGTCCTGTTGAGCTTACCGACCTTCCATGTGGGCGCGACCGGGTATCTAAGTTGCGGAATGACCGGCAATCAAAGGGCTCACTCCCAGGACAGCGGCTGGTTGCACTTGTTCCGTCGTTCGTGTCCTGATTCACACAGCGCTTCCGATGCAGTCCAGTTCGTTGAGGTCAAGACTGCAGCAGTATCTACTGTCGGTCACCGGCAGAGAATACGAGACGCGTCGAAACACACCACCAGCACTGTAGCTATACGGTCAAAGTAGCGTGCGTGGCTGTCGACCTCCCAATGAGTGCCCTTGAGATGAGTGGATGGACGTGGTCCTGTCGAAATGTCGATCGGACGGTGGTGGTGATGATGATGATGATGGAGGATGGTGGTAAAGTGTTGAGGATCCCGGAAAAAGGACGCGGGGGAAGCAACCGAGAGTGCATGGCATCGGTCTTCCAAATTCCGATTTCCGGGATTCTTTGGCTCTTTGGCTCAAATTCGGCCAAATCTCGCTCCGCCATTCACCGTTGCCGCGTCCCTGCATCTCTCTCCGCTCGCAAGCAAACATAAAACACTCACGCGACAGCCCGAGAGCTTTGCTCGTTCGTACACCTGCATATCACACCCACACTTCATAAGTTCAGACGCTTCCCCTCAGAGAAAAGATTGTTGGGTGTTTCGATACTATACAAAGTCATTTGTTGGTGAGGGGCCGTTTTTACTCCTGCGACGACATAGTCTGACCATTAGCCTGTGCTGCTTGCTGAGCTTGAGCTTCCTGCACCCTTCTGCGTTGCGTCTGCCTCTCATCGAGCTCACGCAGCAGCTTCTCCGGATCATCGACCACGAACCCATGTCCAAAGGTATGCCTGAACATGTTGTTCGGATCGACACGCTTCTTGATCTCTAGCAGCCTCCTGAAGTTGTCGAGCCCGTAGGCGCCAATGACGCGGTCCATCCTTTCGGATCGCCCCAAGAAACAGGGATACGGTCCACCAACACTGACCTTGTCCACCACCTCGTTCAGCCAGCGCTCGACGCTCTCGATGCAGGTCCGATCTTCGGCTTTACCGCTCCATTGCTGAAGCGATCCAACGGTGAACTTGACTGCACGGGCTTCGGGGCTGATGCATGTCTCGTCTGCTGGACTGTCTTCCACGGCTCCACCCATGAGCTCGAATAGCCAGACTGCTCGACTACCGAGACCTTGGAAATTGCGTACGCTCTTGGCAATCACGTCATCAGTGAGTGTCGAAATGAGGTCGCCGCGCACCATCCATCGTCGGCCAGTACCGCCCTTGAGAACCTTTGCTACACCGTCTTGCTGCGAGAGGAAGCTGCGTTCTTCTACATCCTTGAGCAGCAACCTCTCTCCAGTCCAGCTGCTGATGGCTTGCACGAGTGCTTCACCGTCCGACTTTGGCCCAAGGTAGCAAACCTGAATGACGATGACGTGCGAAGTCTTGCTCGGTCCAGCAGTCAGGATGAGATTCGTGTAAAAGTTGCGCGGCAAGCCAGCCTTGAGACAGTCTCGCCAATGTCGGATGAGCGAGCTCGCCGTTGCTGGGTTGAGAGGGTAGATGAGGTTGCCCGAGTATACTGACGGAACTGGATATGCTTTGGCAGTGAGTCGAGTGACGATGCCGAAACACGGTGCTGCACCTCGTACAGCCCACCACAGATCCTGCTCTTCCGACGACTTGTGCTTGGACTCTTCGTTGAGCGTCATAACCCTTCCGTCCGCCAGCACCATCTCAACCTCGACGATATTGTCGAGCGAAAGACCGTATGCTCGCGTCAGATACCCGAAACCACCCGTAGTCATGGCTGTTGAACCCACAGGATACGCAGAAACAGGCACGTGGTACGGCACGCCATTGACGACGAGTGGTGGCATAGCATCATCTTGCTCCACCTGTCTCGATCTGCCTTTATCCTTCTCGTCCATGGCAACAAGGAAGTTGCCTTCTCGTCCAGCGCGATCTGTGAAAGCATCTAGACCTCGAATGCCCACACCTGGACCGAAAGATGCCAGAGCATACCTGTCTTCGTAAACCCCAGGTGGCAAGATAGCCGCAGCTTGCTGATGGTATCCTTCGGAACGGCTGTCAAAGTTGTAGGGGGTAGGAGCGCCAGGAAGCTGTGGAGTCGGCGATGGCGAACCGTATTTTTGCAGAGGCGATGGGATGAAGCGCGGCAAGTTAGAGCTCGGATCATTGCTCGCGTCTTGATTGACAGCCCAGGTGCCGGATGGCCATGCGTCTTGCAAGTCGCTGAGCGTTGAAGCGCCGAAGTAACCCGGTCCGCCATTGGGTCGACCTGTCTCCATCTCGTTGGACGACCCTTCGCCTGAAGAAGAGCGAGCACTGCGAGAACTGGATCGAGCCAGAGCGGCTTCTGGACTGGCTGCAAACGCTTCAGCGTCCCACGGAAGTGTGCCAGGCGCCGCCGAAACACTCGAGATGCCCGCCTCTGCACCATCACTTCGCCAAACAAAGCCACCTTCAGGAAGCTTGAGCTTCTCACCAGGCGTGCCAGTGGGCGGTCTGTGGTGTCTGTGCCATCGTGAATGCTCTGCACTAGCATTCATGTCCCAGTCATCGGGCGTCTGGCTGTTGGAGGCAGCGCGTCGATAACGCCCAGAGTCTGAAGCCGAACCGGACCCCGATCCTGACCCGGAGCGGGAGGTGGGATGATGATGCGATGCTGATCCGCTCTCGCGCTCACGCTTTGGCATTGAGATCAGCGACGGACGCTTGAAAGGGAGTGACTCTTCACCGACATCGTCAGTAGTGACGCCACCAATGACATCTGCGTCTGTCTTGACGTCGGCATGGTCGCCACCAGCATTGGAGGACTTGGCGGAAGACTGCTTTGACGCCGAAGTGAAGCTGGATGCGAGATGAGAGGAGCTCCCACCACCGTTGGAGCCAGAGTTGCTACCGCCACCAGCTGAGTCGGATGCATTTCCCGACAGATCGAGCTGCCTGTCGACCCAGATCTTTGCGGGGACTGATGCAACAAGTGGTAGTGAAGAAGATTCTGAAGCGGAGCCAGAGCCGGAGCCAGAACCGCCAGCATTCGGATACAATGGTGCAGTGTCACGGGGCTCCGATGCATCGAGAAAGTCACTCCTGGAAGCGGCAACACCTCGAATATCACTGTTGGTGATGCTGGCAGCAGCAGCAGTGTGCCTCTGCTCGCGATGCTGCTCGTCGTTATTCTCACGGTCCTGGTCCTGATCCTGATGCGCTGAACTAGCATAAGAACTCTCGCTGTCTGCATCGGCGCCGCTCTCATGACTGCGCCCTTGCTGCATCGACTGTGACTGTGACTGTGACTGCGACTTGACATGGCTGGCTGCGTCCTGTAGTGCAGGATACGAAACATTGCTGTCGTCGGTCCTGCGCTTCGCAGTGGAAGTATACCGAGAGCCGCTGAAGTTGGCGTCATCTATATCCGAAGCAGTGGCGAGGAAGGCCTCGTTCGACTCGCGTGCTTTGCGCTTCAATGCGTTCTTAGCGGCATCCTGCGGATCAATGTCTTCGAACGACTCGTCCTTGAAGGTTTTGGGCATGGTGGCCTCGTCTTGGATGGGAGTCGCGAATGGATTGTGGATTTGCTGAGTGGTTAGGCGGTCTGCTGCACCGACTGAGTCGCTCTGAAGCGTGATCGAGTTGGAGCTTGCTTGAGCTGTGATGGGATCAATCGCCGCCGATGCCGCTGAAGGAGGTGGCGGTGGAGCAGCAAAGCCTGACGCTAACGAGGTCGCGGGTGCTGCTGCTGCTGTGGGCATCTGCTGAGAAGAGGAAGCGCTCGACGATCCCGAAGCGACATCAGAGCCGTTGGCGCAAAGGCCGGTTGGATGATAGGAAGTAGCAAGCCCTGCAGCCGGCACAGTCAATGGAGACGAATCGGGTGCACCACCTAGCTGGGATGGAAGGGGCTTGGGTACAACGAGTTTGACATCGTCCATGAGACCGGTGTCGATGACTACTTCACCCTGAATGGCCCAACCAGCAGTGGCGAACCCTCCGGACTTGATGGAGGGTGAAAGATCATGAGTGGCGCAGAACTTGACCACGGCAGAGATGTCTTGAACGTCAACGGGCATGGTCACCATCCAGCCACCTGACGGAGCAGCATCGTTGAAGATGGTGATGCTCTTTGCAAACAGTGGCTCGCCACGGATGGCAATCTGGCCACGGAAAGTAGTGGCAAGCTGAGCTCGAAGCGACTCGAAGCGTGCGTACTTGTCCCTGATCTCTTGCTTTGTCATTGGAGTTGGCTCCGGAATGTCGTATGGTGGGATGCGGGTGGTCATGGTGTCGATGGATCAGTGTGGTGTTGTGGAGGATGTTAGTTGGGTCGCAAAGTCAAGTAGAAGTGCAAACTGGCAGGTCAGAAGGAGAGGGCCAGAGTCCTGCGTGTGCAGAATGGTGCGACAGGACGATGGGACGAGCAAGAGGAAGGCCTGTGGGCCGTGATAGAGTCACGAGCGAGCCGCAGGCTGGAAAAAGGCTGATGGATGTGTAGGTTGAAGCCGGCTTGATGGCAGGCCAAGCAGATACGAGCGAAACAGTTGCAAGGTGATCGATGGACAGCGTGCTGAACAGAATGCCAAGACGGCAGGCAGCTGGTGTCGGCGTAGCCGGCGTAAGTCGGAAAGGCCGAGTGCTGAGTGGTGTAGTGTGTGTGATGAGCTCAATGACTGTGTCTCGGAAGAGAATCCGAAGAGGGGATATGGTATGAGGACACAGAGTTGATGTGTCGACTGATGATGGCGTCAAGGAGAGTATAGCTTCGAATGTGCTTCGGAAGCCAAGATGCTATCGATTTGGCATAGGCACAAATTCCAAGTCTAACTCCTATCTGTGCAGCAACGGGTGAGGGCAAATGAAACAAGTGTCGAAGGAGGTGATGAAGGCAAGTCACAGTGATTGATGATGGCGCCGTCGAGCTTGAATGTGTTCCCGAAGCTCACTGAAAGTGGAGAAGAGCGGTGAGCAATTGCGGCTTGCAGAGCCATGAAATTCACACAGACACACATGAATTGCGGCGGTTTCTTGCGGTGACAGTGCCTCTCTCTCTCTCTCTACTCGGAAGCGGCGTCCCAAAGCCACGGTGAGAAAAAGAGCGACCGCACCCGACCGACCGATTTGACGGTCGCCGTAAAGAAAACGGCGGATGAGCACATGAGCAGATGGGCAGGACAGGAGAGCAGAAGAGAAATGAAATGAATTGCATTCGAATTTGTGATTGCTGTGGAGAGGCAACAACGCCGCGCCGGGAGAAAGGCTTTTTGGCGCGCGGATGGTCGCGGATGGTCGCGGGCCTGTAAGTTAACGGACGAACTCGCAGTCGGCTCTCCCTGCAACACTGTCTCACGCGATCAATCACATCGGAACCGCCGTTCTCTTTCCTCGCTCCCGCTTACTCTCTCAATGTCACGTCTCTAAGACGAAAGATTGCAAGATCAACAGCAATCCGCGAGGTTTCGGAAGACCCGAAGAGCAAAACCATCAACTTACTTGAGAAGGTGTGTGTTCGGGAAGCAATACTGTATTCTCGATCGGATTCAGCCGAGCTCTCACACAGCACATGGACAGGCAGAACGTCAGCATCTCGCTTTCACAGCTGCACAAGCTTCGTAATCGCACATCAAATTCGGAATACAGTCAAACCTCTCGAAATGACACATGTAAATTGAATAAAATAATTCAAAAATCGCGTTTTAATTTTGGCCTAAAAAAGGAGCAAAAAATCTAGCATCATCTTGCAGTGCTTAAATAATGCTTCAAAGGTATATGATATGTATATTGTTCTGAGCCTCTCAATCAGCTATGGATACTGAAGAAGTTAACAGAGGCAACTGTCCATGATGTAGTGTGGTCATCAGGTGAAGAGGAAGCACTGGCAGAGATAAAGGATACTGAAGACACTTTGGACTCCTAGCCCATCTGTAGCACCAGTAGAGCTTGACAAGGGCCCATAGAGTGCTACAGGAGTGGTGGAAGAGCAGTTCAACACTCTCAAGTCAGCTCAGGATACCCTGGCAGACCATGGTCTTCTGACCTAAAAAGTTTCAGATGCTTTCTCAGCCTGTTGCTCTTGACTCACGGTATCACAATCAATTCTATAGTCACACATTCAGTTTAAAAGCTCTCACACTTCCATAGGTGCTCTGAGTGATGAGCTACAAGAATTCTACTGCTTGAGGATGTCAAAATAATTTACGAAAAATTTAAAATAAATAATGTGTCATTTCGAGAGGTTTGACTGTAGTTTCGGTTTTCTACAGTTCGCAAACTGCCGGCCTAACAATGATATGAGAAGATGTTCATCATCTTGAGGTCTAACACATTGAAAGTCACGCAAAATGATGAGGTGTCCGCTGCGAGTTTGGAAGGTTGCCAAGTGAGAAGCTTCGCTGTGTGCATGTCTCACCAAGAGGCGCCAGCAGCACCGTGCACCAACACCTCTTCCATCACTTCATTCCCCTCATCGTCCACCACCACCAACCCCTTGGACCTCATCCTCATCTCGTACCGCAACGCAACGCGCTAGGTCAAGCAGACGAGACAGGGCACACACGCACATCCACACATCCTCGCCGCATCGACACTCACTTCCGGCCACTAGTTGGTCTCCCCCCTCACACGCCAATCATGGCATTGACAGCCATGTCTTGCGCCTCAGGGCGATCAGCCCCTCGCTCTGGCAGCACCACGACCACCTCTCTCACCAACCTCTTCCTCACCCTCCTCCTCGCCACACTCACCCTCTTCACCCCCACCGTCCGCGCCTCGGCCAAAAACATCCAAATGCGAGAAATGGACTCGGACGCAATCGTCCCCCTCCGCTCCCATTCCATCTACGCTCCCTACGTCGACTCCAACCTCCAAAACAAATTCTGGGACTTCGGCGCAGACGCCATCGTCGACACCAACAAACACATCCGCCTAACCCAGGATCGTCCCCACCAAATGGGTTGGCTCTGGTCCCGACTCCCCCTCACCGCCGAGAATTTCGAGATTGTGTTCGAGTTCAAGGTCGACGGACATGCTTCTCACGTCGCTGGCGATGGAATGGCTGTTTGGCTTACTCAAGATCGGGCCAAACCAGGGCCCGTGTTTGGAAGCATCAACTACTTTACAGGCTTGGGCCTCTTTTTTGATACCTATCCGAATTCGAGGCATCCTTATAGCTTCCCCCGGATCTCGGTGATGAATGGCAACGGAGTGGAGGCGTATGAGAATGATAAGGATGGTGCGAGGCAGGAAGTTGCTGGTTGCTCCATCGATTATAGGAATGCCAAGGTTGCGACAAAGGGCAAGTTGATTCACGTCAAAGACGTCTACACCGAGCTCCAGATCCATCATTCCGAATGGGACCACTGGGAAAGCTGTTTTAAGTTGGACAACATCACTCTTCCCCAAAACCCCTACCTCGGATTCTCAGCACTAACAGGTGACGTCTCAGACAACTACGACGTCATCTCCATCACCACATCCAACATCGTCTATCGCAACCGAACCCCGCAGCAGTTGAGGGAGGAGAGGATCAAACACTTCCCCGAAAAGTTCGGGGTCAAACCAAACAAGAAATCATGGAGCTTCGGTGGTAACACAAAAGGCTGGTCGAGCGATGTTAGCAGCGTAGGGGGTAGTGGGAACAAGAGCAGAGGAGGAGAAGGAGCGGGAGGATTTGTAGGCTTGGTGAAGGGTGTTTTTGGGTTTGTATTTTTCGTGGTAAAATGGGGTTTGATCTTGGCAGCGGTAGGTGCATTGGTCTTGTTGGGATTGCAGTATCAGAAACGACAGAATATGAAGCGGTTCTAAGCCTCCCTATCCCCCTCGCTTTCCCCTTCAAGATCCGGTCGCATTTGCATGCAAATCAAACAGCAATTACTTCTCGCACCTGTCACGGTTTGCATTGAGCTACGAGTGAGGCTACGAGATGTACTGAGTCAACAAAGTTCCCAATGTATCCAAGTCTACACTTAGGGGTTTATTCGTCAATTTCACTCTTGCCTCCTTTCTCCCGCTCCCTGCGCTGGTGAATTGAACGGTGAGCAGACTAGGTTGGATGAAAGAAAGCGTACAAACCAACCTCCTCGGTGCTCCTTTTCCTTGCTCTACATACACCTTGGCATATCCTTGTAGCACGTCTGCTTTTCCACCCTGAGCAGCACCAGCACGGGTGTAGATGGAATGCAGTGCACTCTCCCCACCCCTCGCTTCCTCCGCTTTTGCGGTGGTTCGACCCGGTACTGCATCCATCATTCTCGCGAGGGAGCTGGACAGATCTTCCAACCTCCCTAACGCAGCCGGAGACGAAGCAGCAGAAGGGGTTACAGGAACGAGCTGCACCCTCACCGTTAACCCCTTTTCCCTCTCCACCCTTTGCTGTAGACGTTGTAGCAGCGATCCCAGTCGATAGACGAAGGACCAATAGTGCAACCCAACAAGAACGGGACCGAGAGAGTCGAGTTTACTTAGCGCTAGACTGGTTGCTTTGCCTCCTGCTGCTATCCCCCCACTTCCTCCTACTTTTCCTCCCCCTGCTCCTGATCCTACTTCACCCTTGGCCCCACCCCCCGCTGCGTTAGACTTCTTAGGCACGGCCAAAGCCACGGCTTTTAGTACACTTGCACGAGCTGGTGCATCAATCTTCCTACCCTCCCTTGTTGCTGTCACGAAAGCCATATACTTTCGCAGCGGACCAAGACGCAAGAATGCGAGCAAAAGAGATGCGTACGGTGCGAATCTCACCTCTTGCTTTCCTCCCCCCTCCTTCTCGGAATCAGCGGTGGTGGAGACGAGTTCGACCACCATATCCAACCGCTTAGTTAGAACTATCCTTACAGAGCTCGGCGTCAACCTCACCCCAAATGTAGGAGGCAAGAGTCGGGCTTGTGCAACGACATCGCCAAAACTCAACTCGTCCGATGCTTCCCTCGACGCGGCTTGCAGTTCAGAGTCCAAGACTTGGCCCATGATTTTCCCAGCCTTGTTCTCATCTTCGCCTGAAGATGGAGGATCGCTGGACCACTGGATCTTGTCGTCGGCTGTAGAAGGGGAGCGGGGCCAGAGGACGAAGCGTACGCGAAGTCGACGATGCATTCTATCCGGGAAAACTAGTTTCTGTTTCACTTCTTCCACCCTCGCCCCTACCCCTGCAGCAGCACCAGTAGTGGAAGAGGTGTCGGCCCAATACGCAACGCTTCGTCTCCGGAGTTCTATTGGTGCTTCGGGTAGACCGAAGCCAATCCAAGCATCCCTAGCGCTTTCTTCCTTTACCTTGCCGTCAGAAGTCAGGATGGCAGTTCCAAAACCTTGTAACCCCGCCGCCCTTGCTCGCTCTTTCTTTCCACCCTCCTTCTTCTCCTTCGCTTTTCCCCCATCCTTGCCCTTCACCTCCTCCGCTTCCTCCCCCTCTTCCTCCTCAGCATTAGTAGAAACACCAAACCGTTCCACATCCAACAACGGCCTCCCCGGGGTCAACCCCCATCCCCTTCCATGTAAGCCAATCAACGCTCTCCACCGTTCCCTATTCGCTCCCTGACTCTGTCTCAACTCTTCCGCTGCACCACTCAGCAACTCGGCAGCATTCCGGATCCCTTTCCTCTTGGTCTCTAGCACCACTTTGAACTCTCTCAACCTGTCTGCCTTGTACGCTGTTGTACCCTCGAGCTCGCGCTTCGCCTGTCTGATCCCGTAACTGGAGCTGGTGGGATCTTCGTACTCTTCCTCCTCCTCTTCCTCTTGATCTGCGTCTGCGGAGATATCCCTCCTTGCAGCGGTGGAGGAGTTGAGCGAGGTGCGAGAAAGAGCGATCGAGAGGGGATCAAGGATGAATTCTTCTTCTCGATTGGAAGGATGGGTGAGGTGGGAGAAGATACCGAGAGGTGCTTTCTGAGCAAGGTTAGGGGCTGTGTTTGTGGAACTGGAGCGGTTGGATTGCGCACCTACGCTTGGTGCTGGAGAAACCATTCTCCCCGCTACTCCCGCTGCTGTCGAGGAGCTGCTGGTCGCGGTGGTGGTGGAGCGATGCTGTTTGATCAACATCCCCAAAAGCTGATGTGCGTGGATAGAGTTGAAATGAGCTACATCCAGACTTGCCAATACCCGATTCCGGAGCTTTATAAATTCACTTTCGCCTATTGTACCCCCAACACTGCCTTGTCCGGGCTTCCTCAATATACCCTCTTCTTCATCTTCCTCTCCCTCCCCCTTCCCCTTCCCCTTCGCAGCTCCATCTTCTTCTTCGTCATCATCAGAGGAGGAGAGAACGTCTTCGGGGAATGAACGCTTGCGCGAAAGTTCAGAAGTTCGAAAACGAGAAAAATCGCCTCTTTCACTCCACAACCTCCTCACATCCTCACCGAGCTGCTGCGAGGCCGGTTTGCGACCGGTAAAAACATTGGTGCCGTCAGCTAAGACGTCCTGCAGTTGACGCTCGCGCTCGATCGAGCCGGAGCCGGAGGAAGCTGGGTTGGGGTCGGTGTAGATGTGTACTGGTTCGACCGATAATGGTACCTGTTTAGGAGGTGCTGTGGAGGGACCTGCTTCGGAAGACGACATGTCGGAGGCAGTGTTGTGTTGCGAAAGTAACAGTTTCTATGGATGCATCGTGCCTTTGTGATCGTACTGGCCTCTGTGGTGTGTGTGCGTCGATGGGGGTTGTGAGATGGATGTCAAAAGACAAGTAACAGATGTGTTGGATCGCGGGTTTCTTCTTACGCTGTGTTGTGCACCGTGCATCTTCTCTCGCCTTTTAGATTAATTTTCTTTTATTAACATTTCATCTGGCTCTGCCTCGCCACACAACTACGCCATCTCAATATGAATGCACACTCAGTCTTTCTTCCACATATCATCTTGTCTAAGCATGTCAATTATCAGGATAGAATACAAGCACATGCACGAGGGATAGAGTGATTCTACGCCCACTCGCCACTGCCAGTCGCAACCAACTCCTTGGTCTCCTCCTCACTAACCCTCCTCTCCCAAATTCTTCTCACCTCATGCAAACCAAAACTCACCGCTGTTATCGCCGCCAAAAACACCAGATCGCCCACCGCCAACCCAGTAGTCTGAAATACACCCTGCAACGGTGGCAAATACACCATTCCGACTTGCGCCAGCAAAGAGATACCCACCGTCAATCCTAGCATCTTGTTTGCGGTCAGCTCGGTGTGCAGTCCTCTATTCTGAACAGCCGAGACGAGATCGAGGAAGACAAAACAGGTGAAAGTCATTGTAGAGTCCCTCTGGTCTGCTACCTTGTCCGCTATCCCTGGCGCTGCGGAGGAGTTCGCTTCGATGTCTGCTGGTACGAGTTCGTGTATGTAAACATAAAGAGTTCCTAGTACTACCATGATAGCGGAGAATGCGATACGGTAGAACAAGCGGCGGGTGAGCACTGGTGAGTTTTTCGCCCGCGGTGGACGAGCCATAATACTGCTTCTATCCACCGGATCCACCCCTAAACTCTGACTCGGTGGTCCATCCATCAATATATTGATAAACAAAATCTGCATAGCATTCAGCGGCAACTTCAACCTCCAAGCTGTACTCAACGTAATCAACGTCAATGCCGCAACCGCTGTGCTAAGCTGGAAAGAGAGGAAATTCTGAATGTTATAGAAGATCCCCTTGCCTTCCTCAACCGCAGAAAGTATGGTGGCGAAATTGTCGTCGACCAAAATCACGTCAGCAGCTTCTTTGGCGACGTCTGTTCCACCTCGACCCATGCTTATACCTATGTCAGCCATTTTGAGGGCGGGGGCATCGTTAACGCCGTCTCCTGTCATGGCGACTACGCTGCCCGAGGATTGAAGCGCGGAGATGATGGACATTTTGTGTCGAGGAGTAGTGCGGGCAAACACGGAAATGGTAGGGATGAGTTCGGTGAGTTGACGCTCGGAGAGCGAGTCGATCTGTCGTCCTGTGAGTACTCCTGCCGTGTGGGAAGAGGGAGATGAGCAAGCAAGTATGCCGAGTTGACGAGCCATTGCAACGGCAGTAATCTCGGAATCGCCCGTGATCATTACGACTTGAACTCCTCCCCTAGCTAGCTGTGCAATAGCGTCCCTAACGCCCGGTCGAGGCGGATCTTGCATCGCTTGCAAGCCCGAAAAAGTCAAGGTTTTCGAATCCAAACCGCCACTAGGACCAGTAGCAAATCCAACGACCCGCAATCCTTGTTGGGACAACTTTGTCGCTGCTTCCCCTATCCTCTTCTTCCACCCTTCATCCAGTCTCACTGGAGACCCATCTGCACCCAACACCGTACTGCTTTTCTCCAACACCACTTCAAACGCACCCTTCATATACACGGTCTCCCCCACTCCCACAGGTCCGCTACCCGACCCCGTAGCAAGCGTGCCAGTAACCGCCATGAACTTGGTCTCTGAATCAAAAGCCACCTCTGCACTCCTCTTAAAGTATGGCCTCTGATCTTCCAATCCAAACACGCTCAAAATGTTAAGGAGCGCAACATCGGTTGCCTGACCCACATTCGTGCCCACCTCATTCCTATGCGAATTGTTGCACAGATTGCCTGTCAACAGCACCCTTGACAACGCCTGCGTATGTTTATGCGACATATGCTGTGCAACGTCCACGATCCCATCTTCCGCCGTCCAACACTTGGTCACTGTCATTTGGTTCGTCGTCAATGTACCTGTTTTATCCGAACACACCACCGACACGGAACCGAGCGTTTCGACCGACGGAAGCTTTTTAACGATCGCTTTGCGATTCGACATGCGCAACACTCCCAGTGCAAGTGTAACCGTAACAACGATCGGAAGACCTTCAGGAATGGCAGCAACAGCCAAACTTACGCCGATAGTAAACATCTCGAGCGCGGGTCTGCGTTGCCATACGCCCATCAAGCAGATCACTGCAATAACAGCAAAGCTGATCATACTCAATTTTTTGGCCAACTCATCCATACTGAGTTGTAAAGGTGTGCGCTTTTCGACCACTTCATCGACCATGCTAAAGATCATGCCGAATTCGGTGCTTGCTCCTGTACCAACGACAATGCCTTTACCGTGACCGGATTTGACGAGGGTGCCCATGAAAGCGATATTCTCTCGCTCGTTGATCGAGGTTACTTGGCCACTTCCACTGCTCGCCGAGCCGTTAACGCCATTGGCCCCAGTCGAAGAAGAGGAAGAGTTGTGTCGAGGAATGACATGGGCATGTTTTCTCCTAGGCTTGATCTCGCCTGTCAACGTGCTCTCGTCTACTTCGAGCGATACGCATTCGCAAATCCTGACATCTGCAGGAACTCTATCTCCAGTTCCGAACGTCACTATGTCCCCCGGCACAAGTTCGTTCGCTAAAACGCTTGAGGTCACTCCATCCCTGACGAGGTGACAGTAATGGGGTACGAGTTTGTTGAGGGCCTCGAGAGATTTCTCCGACTTTTGCTCCTGGTAGAAAGCAACGCTAATCACAATGATGATCGCAATGGTAATGCTGACTGCATCGTCGATCTGTCCTATTAACAAGGACACTGCAGCACTGCCGAGGAGCAGCAGGATGAGAGGCTCTTGAAACTGAGCGAGGAATTTTTTGAAAGGATCATCGGCTGCTCGAACTGCGAATTCGTTGTATCCGCCTGCCTCTCTTCGAGCTTCATGGACAAGGAGTGGTGAAAGACCAGTTTCGAGAGAGGGACAGTGTAAACGCTCCAAACACTGGGGGACAGTGAGGTGGGTGTAATGCGCCGAAGCCGAGACGGGGGTTGAGCGGGAAGATGAAGAGGCAGAGGTGTTGGCGAAGTCTATTGATGTACGATTGCGGTACAATGCATCGGAAGCATTGGGTTTGTGCGATGTTCGAGGTGGAGATGAGAATGGTGGTGGGTAGGCGTTGTGGTCTGCTGCTAGAGCTCCGGCTGCATACGGCTCGTCAGGATTGGCTTTGCGTAGGGTGGTGCTGAATGCAAACTGATCTGGTGGTGGAAGCTGCAATGTTGAGGGCGGTAGTGGAGCGGTTTGAAGATCGTATTCCGAGGTTGGGAGGGTGCGGTATCGATTTGTACCTGCCATGATGGCGGTGTCAGGCACGGCCTAGTCCAACAGAGACGTTCGGTCAGAGCTACTTCGAGTGTCTCGCGGCGCCTGCAGTGATCTCAGTCAAGTCGAAGCATGACAGCGGTGTTGATAGTGAAGAGTGAGGGTTGAATCGTGAGGGTAAGAGAAGAAGAAGAACAAGGGAAGAAGGTGTTGGACCAAGCAATCAAGTGTGTCACGTGCTTGCACCTTGACACGTCTTTCCACAGTGGAGTGTGAGAGCACAGCCGAGCGCGTGGACAAAAAAAGTGACACTTTTCTAACTATTAATAATTTAGCAACAGCAGATCACACTTGTTGCTACTGTAACACGCGATCTCCTTGGCGTTCTTTATTCTGCCTTTAAGCCAGCTTGTGCATGATTGCGCCTCTCAATGGCACTTGGTGACCCCTTGTCTCTGGCCATCCGAGTACTTGCTCAAAGACAGCCACTTGGTCGGGCTTACAATGGACTTGCAAGAGATGATGCAGGCAACGAACTGAGTTTGTGATGTGCAAAAAGGGCCAGAACGCGGCTAAAAGTACAGGAATTTTGAACGAAAAGAAAAGGAAATGGAAATGGAAATGGAAAATGATGAACCAAAATGGAGGCAGCAAAATATTGTGCTGTGCGGAAGGATGCTGTTGAGGTGTCGAGGTGCAAGGAAGCGAGACAAGCAGTCTGCGATGGAGAGATGGTGTTTGACGAGAGCAGATATCGCTTCGTCCATTGTACCTTGGACCGTGATACAAAGTGACAGTAGAGCACACGTAGGAGCGGAAAGTCTCGCGCCAAGATCAACCCGTCTTCATCTTTCCATTCGACATACAGTAGCAATCCGAGAGTCTGTTTCCGCATCACCTGCAATGCAGCTAACCATGTTGAGCTGTTTTGGTTGCTTAGCGCATCAGCAAATAAACATTGCTACCAATAGTAATGTTGCTCATATGTCTAAAATTTCCCGTCAACGCCATCATCAACCCGCCAAAGCTTCCGTACACCGTCACCTCATCCGCGACCTTTTCGTCGTATCTGTAGATCTTGCCGTACATGACGTAATCAAAGTCATCTGCAATACCGCCATTTCCTGGTTGGTCGAGTCTCCATGCATCACGTTCTGCTGCTTGAGCTGCTGCGTCTTGTGCGTCGCCATCAGCTGCGTCAGTCTTGGAAGAGGTGGTGGTGTCCTTTTTCAGAGTAGATGCGAGTTGGAATGTGAGTTGCTGACCTTCGCTGACGGGCCAGATGTCGGTAGCAATGTCGATGGAGAGCGTCATCTCTAGGGAGGGAGAGGAGGCGATGATTCGCGACACTGCGAGAGATACGGGGTAATCAATCAGATGGGAACAAGAGAGAGACATGGTCAGGCCCTACTCGAACAGAAATGGCACTGGTACGTTGAGGGGTGTGGGAAGGAGGGGGTTAACTTACCTCGATCGAACTTCTTGCCATCTGGGTCGATCTGGTTGACGACAAACTGCGTGTCGAAGAGGTTGGTTGGGTCCATCTTGATTTGCGATGCTAGCCAGTCAGTCGAAGTGGTTCTTGTTCGGGGATGAGTGGATCAGCTGCCCTGATCAATTTTACGTTGCGAGGATGCGAGGTGACCGAACAGAACAGGAAAAGGTGAAAGGTAGAGGGCGAGAGGGATGGTATATGAGCAACAGTGAAATCGAAAGTTGATGATCTTCTTGAGATTTTGACGCCTTTTCTCGGGAGTCGCAACAATTTTCCGCTCAATGCTTTGTATGATCGGGGCTTGACAATCGGGGCGGTTTAGTTTCTGAGCTCGGCTGTTGGATTGGACCCTGAAATGAGAGATCGTACTGTACTCTGAATCGGCAACCACATTCGCATTCGCATTCGCATTGCATTCCTCCACTTTTTCCGCTCATCAGCTCCGCCCAAAGCTCAACCCGCGACCCGCTGCTCCAACATCATCATCATCATCATCATCTTACACCAACACCCTTTCCTTCCCCTTCCCCTTCCCCTTCCTCTTCTAACCTCACCTCCTCCTTTTCCCCCTTAACCACCACCTCACGACTATCGCTATCGCCAATAATGCCGCCTACACCAGGTACTTCCCAAGCCAACCTATCCCAAACCCCCTCCTCAACCCCAGGCAACAATCCATCATGGTACAACTCGATGCTCTCCCATCTCTCCACCCAACCCACCTGGCCCGCCGACAAAGAATCAGCCATCCTCGAACCCTACACTTACTTCGACTCGAACCCGGGCAAGGAAGTGCGCACAAAACTCATCGAAGCTTTTAACGTCTGGCTTCAAGTGCCCACCCGCAAGCTCGATGCGATCTGCAGTGTAGTCCGAATGCTCCACACCGCTTCTCTGCTCATGGACGATGTTGAAGACAACTCGGATTTGAGAAGGGGTATCCCTGTCGCGCACAAGATCTATGGGGTGCCGCAGACGATCAATACTGCCAACTATGTTTACTTTTTGGTCTTTAGCGAGATCTTCCGTATGAACGAAGATCAACACCCCTCTTCCTCTCAAGCTTCCGCTTCTCCGCTGTCGCCGAGTCCAACGGTGGAGAGACTTGTGGTGGATGAGCTGATCAACCTCCATAGGGGACAGGGTATGGATTTGCTCTGGAGAGATTCTTTAATCTGTCCCACCGAAGAGGAGTATGTGGAGATGGTAAATAACAAAACAGGCGGTCTGTTTAGGATAGCGGTCAAACTCATGCTTTCTCAATCATCATCCGCAAACGCAGCAGCATTTCCGGATTTGATACCGGTGGTCAACTTGATAGGGCTGCTCTTTCAGATCTTGGATGATTTCTTGAATCTACAAAGCAGTAGGTATGCTGAGAATAAAGGGTTTGCTGAAGACCTTACTGAGGGGAAATTCTCCTTTCCTATCATCCACTCTATACGCGCGAGTGTGGGGCAGGAGGTCAGCGCGGCTGGCGATACCGAAGGTGGAGCTCCGGTAGCGAGAGGGGAGAGGGTGGGGGTGAACCTTCTGAATCCAACCGTAACCCCCGGTAGTAGTAGCATTGGAGGAGGGAGTGCAGGAGCAAATAGGCAGATCTTGAATGTTCTCAAACAACGACCTACTGATTTGGCAACCAAGCAATACGCCGTATCCTACATGCGTAACGTCACCAAATCCTTCGACTATACCACCGACGTTCTCGAACGCCTGGATACACAGGCACACAAGGAGATCCAGCGATTGGAACAAGTACTTGCAATTCCCAATCCCGGACTCAAAGCTATTCTCGACGCTCTAAAGTCGAGTTGGAAAGCTGCATAACCGCATACCTCATCGCAATACACGCACATGCCAATCTCTCGCAAATTCTTGTGATGGTTGCATTGCATCAGGTGTTTGTGCTACAGCTTAGCTTTTGCTTCTTGAGCATCTTCCTGCTTCCTCGTCTGAGCCATCTTCAACAATGCATACAAACTCTGCAATCTCGGCATCTCCAAACCTTCCCTCCTCGCAATCCTGATCGGGTTCCCTAAGATGACCTCAAGTTCCATCGGTCTACCCGCTTGCCAATCCAGTAGCATGCTTGGTTTGCCAGCTGTGTTTCTCTCCGTACTTTTTAGGATGCGTTCTGGACTTGCATGTTTTTTCTCGTCAAACTCGATGCCGAGGATTTTAGGTGCGGTGAGCCAGATTTCCTCCATACAACTTCGCAGGTGGATACGGAGTTCAGGATCGTGGGACATACGAGAGTTGGTTGTGCCGCCGGAGAGGACCGATGAAGGGTTCATGGAGGCATTGATGCATAGTTTGTGCCAACGGGTTTGTTGGAGTGCCAGTTCCCGGGTGTGTTCGGCGTCTTTGATTCCCGTAGCTGTGAACCATGCTACCAGGTTCTTGATGTGGTTGTCGGTAGTAGATGTGAGAGAGGAGAGAAGGGAGGTGGAGGAGAGGAGAGAGTTCGGTTTTGCTTGACCGTTTGTATACGTTCCCATAGTGATTCTTGTCCAGCGGTTCTGACGAATCACTCCGTGCCTGATCTGCTCTGCACTGATCACCGTCACAGCGGATACGATGGGGTTCTCCGGGTATTCGACCCTGTGCACCTCTTCAATCCCAACTCCGTTTTGGATGAGCACAATACAGCTTCCCACAACGCCCCTGGTTACTAGCGGCTTAATGTCGTGTGCATCATTGGTCACATCAGGGAGCGCCTTGGTTGTGACTACAACAAAGTCCCATTTGATACCAGCTTCACCAGCAGCAGAGATGGAAGGGAAAACACGATGCGGAGTGAAATGGTAGTTGCCAAAAGAGTGCGTTTCGAGTGCCACACCGTTAGAGACAATCGCGTTGTAGTTAGAGCGGCAGACAAGGGAGACGAGGATAGAGCGATTGGCGTGGGCTTGATGCAGCTTGGAGGCGTAAAAGCAACCGACTGCTCCTGCGCCTACTATTAGGATGTGGACTGGCGAGTTGTCCGACATGGTGGTGGTGCGGGTTGGGCGGGCGTGAGTCTTGGGCGGGCCTAAGGTATGGATGAAGGGAAGGATGAGAAAGATGATGAAGGTGGAGGAAAGTGAGGAAGATATTGGCAACTCAGCCCAAGGATGCGGTATGATTGACCCCGCACGGCCAAGACAAGACGAGACAAGAACCGGCAATTCAAAAATCGCCATTTTCTGGTGTAATTTTGTGTAGCCGAAAAATCCGCTGTGTGCGATGAGTCGATCGTAACACGCAAGTTTACTCTGACCAAAACTTTGCCGTACGGAGAGCATCGCCAACAAATGGACGATGAATCGAGCGGATGAATCAACCAAGTGGATCACAGAACAGAGATGTATCAGCAGAAAGCATGTATTGCAGGACCATCATGAACCGTAACGCAGAAACGGGAGGAGAGATCATATGTTTATGTACAGGCGCAGTTGGCAATCTAGGCCGCGAGCTAATCGGAGGATTGGTCGGATCGGATCGCTGCAGAAGATGGAATGCAGAGGGGCAGTCTTGAGCTTGCGTCAAAGCAAGTTGCTGTGGTTTGGTTCGTGCAGCTCCTTACCGAGATCAGAAGGCCTGGTGAGGATTGATATTTTAGAGAGTGAGATTGTACTCGTACTCGCTCTCCGTGTTCTGGCTCAACCAGAGGAGCACGGTGCTGCACATAATGCAAGCATTCTGTACCACATTTGCGACTCCATAGTACTCGTAACCTTCGGGCAGAACGGGTACCAAATACTTGACCGTCAGCACCGTAATACTACCCGCCAATCCTCCGGCCATCAATGCGAATCCGATGAACAAAAACAATCTCGCTCTCCATTGCACACTATCCCCCGAAAAGCCAGCTCCTCCACCGCCGAAGCTGAACGCGGCACCAACATCAGTCAAGTGCTGCTTGTCAATGAGGTTAACAACGATCATACCGAGGGTGCCGCAAAGACCAGGAACCCAATCGGCGAACGTGATGTAAGTTGCTGGTGGTTCAAAGGGGATAGTGGGGTCAAGAGGGGCTTTGCGTCGCATGGAGGAGATGATGGTTGCGTCGAGGAAGAACCACCATCCGAGAGCGAAGAGGGCACCGGAGAGGTAGATGCCTAGTTGACGTTTGGATGTTTGAAGGAAAGCGGGGAGTTGGGGGAGAGGGACGAGGCATACCCGTCGAGGGTCGTAGGATCGACGTGGGAGCGACATTTTGGACGAAAAAGTGCAGCGAATTGGGTGAGTGGGTGGCTACGTGTGTGTTGTGATAGTTGATTGATGCCCTTATAGGGGGAGAAGGCCAGAGTAAGGGAGGCGGATGGATGGATGTGGGTTGAGACGACTGCTTGATGATGTGATGCCTCGAAATGTACCTATTGATGATAAGATGGTAAGAGGGTCGCTCGAGGCGGATGTGGTGGAGGTCCTTGCGTGATGTTGTTGCTCCTGTCTTGATGTGCAAGCGCGATAGATGGTCCGAGGAGGAGAAGAGAGGGAAGAAGGAGGAAAGGGTAAGACATCCGTCAAAGCGCAGTGTGGAGGCGTGCGGGCTTCGCGTGCATTTCGCGGAGCCGACTCGCATTCAATGGCCGCGATTATCTCTCTCGAGTAAGTTTTATTCGGCCTAACACCTTTTCTCTTTTATCACAGTCTATGCCTCTCATCAATCGGACGTGCTCAAGGATAGATTCTCTCGGATTGTCTGTACTGTACTCTATCAACCTTGATTCAGGTGCCGGCTTTGATCGATGACAGTTGGACCTCTTGTATTCTAATCGCCGATGATTGCCACAGCCCTCGTCCGATGGGATTTCTGGTGACAGGTGTGATTGACGAGCAAAGCAAGCATACAGTACAATAGGATGGTCAACTTGCGAGTTGGCGCGTGCGCAACCCTCTAAAAACAGAGGAAAAGAGAAAAAGAAAAGGAAAAGGAAAAGGAAAAGGCAAAGGAAAAGGAAAAGAATGGGTTTTTCTTGTCCGCTTTCGGAAAGCGCTCTCTTTTCAAGCGATTCACTCTCCTTTGTCGAGAAATCAAGTGAATGCGGCTTTGCGAGGGTCTGATTGAAGAGCAAAGCCCGTCAATCGTTGCGAGGGTTCAGCAGAGAGAAACGAGGCTTTAGACCATGTCTTGATAGCGAAAAGCGCCCTATGCAAAGGAGAGGCGTCCAACTCTCTCTCGCGCGCCAAAACTTGTCACTTCCACAGACTCTCTCTCAGTGGCTAAGTTATAGTGGATCGTGTGATGCTGTGGTGTGTAATGCTTTGATAGTATCAGCAATGAAGGCGGGGAAAGCATTGTTTGAGTGGGAATGAACGTATGAAGGGCGGCTTCTGGCTGGTGTGTGTGTGTGTTTGGGCGTACAAAAAGCAGCCAGCGAAAGAGAGATTATTAAATTTAATTTCAAACACGCACCAACAATCAATCAACCGACGCACAGTCCAACTCGCACTGCATTCAGCCAAAGTGTCAGTGTTCACGGTCCACCGTCTTTTCGCTCTTGTTTTTTTGTGCGCTCGTTTTCAGTCTCAGTGCACGTCCTCATTCCGCATTCTTACCCTCTCATTCTCACCCTTACACTCTTTCTCATCGACAGCGACTCAATTTGCTTCCACCATCATCATTATCGTCAAAGACTAAGGTCACCACCACCACCATTCTTGCGTTGTGATCCATCTTGACCATTGCATCTCGAGCAAGTCGGAAGCTCGTCGTTCCCGGTCATCGATTCAAGTGTACATTCGATCTACATCTACCTGCATTCGTTACCGAGCGCCCAGGCCACTGACTTTGCCTGAATTCATACCTCTCAACGCCGAGTTCACGTCTCGCCTCCACGGAAACCAGGAATCACATTGCAATCTCACTCCTCTCACACAGTCGCCATAGTGACCGCGCACAAACGCAAAGCTTCTGGCGATCTTGTATCGACCCATCAGCACTCACGCAAGCTCGCTCATACAACATCACCTCTTGCTCCATCTAACCACGCCAATGCTGCACGACCTTCTCATCCGCACACCAGCTCTGTTCTCGAACTCGAACCAGCACAACCACATCATCTCAGACAGGGCAGCACAACCTCGATTGCTTCCGTCGAAATGTCAGGCGTACCTCAACAACAGAATACAGTCGACTACTCGGCTACACACGAAGCCGCAGTCGCAGCCGCCTCTGCAGCCGCTGCTGCTGCATCTTCCTCTCAGACCCCGCTCAAACAGCAACCTGCCGCTGCAGCTGGAGCGGGAGGAATGCCAGCTCATGTAGCTTCGGCCAACAGCGCTGGCACCTACTCCTCCTCTTCGCTTCCCCTTGCTATTGCTTCACAGCAACGTAAGCTTTCCGGCCGTTACGCTTTAGCCGACTTTGCAGTAGAGCGTACTCTAGGTACCGGTTCTTTTGGGCGTGTCCACCTTGTTCGTTCGCGACACAACCATCGATTCTACGCCATCAAAGTTCTTCGGAAAGAACAAGTGGTCAAGATGAAACAGGTCGAACATACCAACTCTGAACGGGAAATCCTCTCCATTGTTCGACACCCTTTCCTCGTCAACCTATGGGGTACTTTTAAGGACAGTACCTTCTTGTATATGGTGATGGACTACGTGCCGGGAGGCGAGTTGTTTACGTTGTTGAGGAAGAGTCAGAGGTTTCCGCACCCGGTAGCTAAGTTTTATGCAGCAGAGGTCGCGTTGGCGATTGATTATTTGCATCAGAACAATATTATTTATAGGGATTTGAAGCCGGAGAATATCCTCTTGTCAGCAGATGGACATTTGAAGATTACCGACTTTGGCTTTGCTAAGTATGTTCCGGATGTTACTTGGACTCTTTGTGGTACGCCGGATTATCTAGCTCCCGAAATCGTTTCTTCGAAAGGTTATAATAAGAGCGTGGATTGGTGGGCTCTCGGCGTCTTGTTATACGAAATGTTGGCTGGTTATCCTCCATTCTTCACCGAGGATGGGAACCCTATCAAACTCTATGAAAAGATCATAGCCTGCAAGGTTAGGTATCCGCCATACTTTGAAACCGGGGTTAAGGATTTGCTCAAAAACTTGCTCACGGCAGATCTGAGTAAGAGGTACGGTAATTTGCATAGAGGTAGTAAGGACATCTTTGGTCACATGTGGTTTGCAGAGGTTGATTGGGATAGGTTGTATAGGAGAGAGATTCCAGCTCCTTATTTGCCCACTGTTACAGCAGATGGAGATTCGAGTCAGTTCGAAAGGTATCCTGAGAATGATGTGGGAGAGTATAGTAGGTCGGATTTGCCGGATAATCTTGGACATCTTTTCCCTGATTTTTAAAACCACTGTCCAGCATCGTACTTTTGGAAACGGAAGACTCTATACACCTCACACCTCTTCTCATGGCTGATTGAGAGCGCACATTGTGGACTAGTGAGCGGTAACTTCTGCAGGAATCATCTCTTTGCTTTGATTGCATTGGCATCAGGAGCAGGGAAAGTTATAGATCAGAATGTCCACCCTGCTTCGAAGCCTTCAAAGCAGCAGCTCTAGGACCTTTGATCTCCAACAGCTCCACCTCAAAAATCAAGTGTGCATTGGGTGGGATAGTTCCACCAGCTCCACGTTCTCCGTAACCATCCGAGGGGGGGATTTTGAGTTTACGTTTTTCGCCAACACACATATCACGAAGTCCTTTATCCCATCCTTTGATTACCTGGTCCGTTCCCACTATTTTCCCGTTAAGCCGGTGTTGGTGCAGTGAGTTGGGGTGGGGTGCCAGATGCGAGGTGAATCGAAGTGACAAAAATGGTCAAAGAGAAGCAAGAGCAGTGATTCAAGAAGGAACAGACGCATCGTCAGTACCAGCTTCCAGCATCAATCAATCCATGCTAGGAATGTGTGTGCACTTACGTGTGAACTCAAAAGGCTGTCCGCGGTCAAGTGAGCTATCGAACTTCTTTCCGTCGGCCTACGAACGAGACGCATTTTCATCAGTCTACATTCTGTTTCCATCCATCTTCCATTTAGAGATGTGTGGGGTTGTGCTTACAAGAGTACCGGTATAATGCATAGCCAACAGGTCTCCGGCTTGAGACTTGTCTTCGCATACCGTAGGACGGTATTTTACGCCTACTTGAAGTTTGTCTGGCAGATTACTGCTGGCGGTGGCGACACCAGCCATAGCGAGGATTGGGAGAAAAGTGGTGAACTTCATGTTTGCCGACTTTCCTTCTTGATGGTGCGATGGTGGGAGGGTGAGGAGAAGGTGGTGGCGGCGGGAAGAAGGGTCCAGGTGTTGGGTTGTCCGTGCGAGGCTAACGACGTGGAGCTCTATTTCGAGGGGAGATTCGTATCGGCCGGCACAAATTGACGTTTCCGGCTCCACTCAACGGCTGCAGGGTTTGTATTTGATGTTTTCTGGATCCTTCACCTTTACTCTTACTTTTCTCATTACAATACATCGCTCTCAGCATCCATCAACAGCACCATCACAGTGCTCGCCCTTCGAACTGTACAAGCCACCCATTCGCAGATAGAAGGCCAACACGAGCACTCTTCACAACCCCTTCACGAGAGACAGCTCGAACCCCTTGCGAAGCTGCAACAAGCATCCACTGAATTCCACACGCTCCAAACCGGCTCAAGTCTCATCTCGACCGGCCATCGCTAAAACGATTCATCCCCGCTTCCCAGAGAACCTCAAGTTGCGAACTCGCAGATTGTATACAACCACTACTTTCAGAAGCATAGAGTAAAAAGGATGTCCACGGCACACAGACCAAATTTCGACCCAGCAAAAGGTCGTGCTTCTAAAGTTCACCTCTCTGCTCAAACTTCAAAACTTGATATACCTTCATATACAAAACTCAAGTTTCGTCAACCTCCTTCAACCTCCACCAACCCCTCCTCCTCTTCTTCCTCTAGTTTCCCCTCAAGTAGCGGTGGAGGGGGGAGGAGAGATTTGAAGAGGGATTTGGCGCTTGCTGAATGGGAGTCAACCAATCGAAAGCGGGCCAAGGCTGGGCTTCAGGCTTTACCGCCACCTTCTCTCGCTGATAAAGCCGACGAAGATGGAAAAGGTGGAAACGAGGAGGATGAAGAGGAAAGGAAGAGGAAGGAGGCTATTCAAAAGGCGATAGAATTAGATCGAGATTCCTCCTCCTCCTCCTCCTCCTCCTCCTCCTCCGATTCAGATTCGGAGGAGGAAGAGGGGAAATCAAACCCCACCAAGGCACCAGCATCATCAGACTCTTCCGAGTCGGATTCTGAGTCGGAAGATGATGATCAAGAGGATGAACAAGCAGCACTCCTACGAGAACTCGAAAAAATTCGTGCAGAACGACTCGCGACAAAACAACGCACCTCAACCCTCAACGCAACTCAATCCCAACTTAGTCGCGAAGAAGAAATCGCCCATGGAAACCCTCTACTCAACCTACAGAACGCTTTCCACCCCTCACCCGCAGGTCAAACCAGTGCAGATCAAGACTTTCAAGTCAAAAGAAGATGGGACGACGATGTCATATTCAAAAACCAAGCCGCTGCATCTGGCAATACCGGCCGAGGCAGCAACACTGCTCGAGCCGGAGCAGGAGCAGGATTCGTGAACGATCTAACCAGAAGTGATTTCCATAAGAAGTTCATGAATCGCTATATCAAGTAACTCCCCCCACTCTACTCTCCTCTGTTGTCAATCGTACTTTTATACCAACCCTCTCGAACTCACACATCTCTTCGTACTGCTCGCAAACATCGACGAGAATCAGAACCAAGACAGAGTTGCAAAAAATGTGTATCGCACCAGTACAAACGAACAAATCCCCAGTATCTGTCCCGAAAGAAAAAAGGGTAAATAAGGAAGGGTTGATTTAAACAAAAGCTTCGCTCCTCAAATCCCTCAACAACCCAGCCAACACAGCACTATAGACGAAAACAAACTGTCTCCCCGTCTGAATCAAAGACATCCTCTGCTCTCTCACCCCTTCAACAATAGCCTTTATAATATCCTCCCCATTCTCCCAAGCCTCGTTTGCCCCCTTACCCTCTCCACTCAACTGCGAGTGATTCCTCGCTTCCAACACCTGAGACTCACGATAGTTGGCAGTAGCGGGAGTAGAATGAATCGAAGTATTGGGTGTAGCTTGTTGTTCAACTGAAGAGTTAGAGTTGGCTGAGTTTGAGGCTGACATTCCATCTCTCTCACCCTGCTGGTGCTGGCGATGGAAACCGAAAACATTGGTGGAAGAAGAGGAATCAAAAGGTGTAGGCTCATTGCTACCTGTAACAGTAGACGTAGAAGTATCCCCCGCCACCGCAGCGCTTGCCATCTCACCCGCTCTCCCCCTCTCGTCGCTCTGCTGCTGCGAGATCGCAAGCTCGAAAGGATTCATAGCCGACATCAACGCTTCTTCAATCGATCTCTCCCCTACACCAGTTGGCGACGGTCCATTGGAAGACAATCTCAAATGCAACCCTGTCCCCGCTGCACTAGAGAACGAAGAGCGAGTGGATCCACCACCGTGCAACGAAGGCGTAGAGACTTCGGAGAAAGGTGACGAAGCTTGTCTCCATGCATCCTGTGTTCCTCCTAACTGGAGTGTCGCACCGCGTGTAGGAGAGAGTGCGGGATCAGATGTGACTGAGCCTGAACCAGATTCTTGCGCTTGTCGGCTTGGTGAGTCCTGACTGGTGGAACCCATGCCACGTACTCTAGCACTAGCTGTGGGGTTGAAACGGAATGTTGCAGAGGTGAAGGGATTGGTGAATCCTCTTTCTGCGCCTGCGCCGTTGGTGGTGGGCTGCTGCATAGACTGACTAGTGCGCATGGGCGTATCCTTGCTTGGGGAGGAGGAGGGAGCAGCGTCGCGATGATTAAAGCTACCAGTACTGGAAAGGCTGCTGCTGAGGTTGTTAGCTGCATCCAAACCGTCGCCACTCTCATTGGATCGAGAACGGAACATGGGAGGTGGAGAGCTAAGGTCTCGACCAAAGCTGCCACTGCCTGAACCGTGGTTGCTGCCTGAATCGATATCCATGCCTGTAGGTGAGAGTTCACGTTTGAGGCTGCGTCGAGGTGTGCGTGGGAAACGATCGCCAAGTGGGGAATACGGCGGTGCTATATCCACCTCTGGTGTTCCAACGTCCGCCATCGGTGAGTTGCCAGCTGCCGATCCTGTGGCAGCAACAATGTTGTTCTCCCATGCTCCAGGCTCAGCGCCGTTGCTGACACCGATCTTGTGCCTCCTTCTCGCTCGACGAAGCACATCAAGCGCAGCATCAATCACAATGAAAGCACCGGTCCTACCAACACCAGCAGAGCAGTGCACAACCATGGGTCCAGCAGCAGGTACACCACGACCTCGCGTCACCGAACCTCGCAACTCGGCATCGGCCGAGTTCTGCGCACCATCCGCAATGTCCATCAGCGTCAAGAGTGACTCGGGCGTCTCTGGAATATGGTAGTCTGGCCAAGCAATGTACTGCAGCTGAACAATCCTGCGCGGGGCAGATTGAGGCTCGGATAGGTTCTTGAGCAAGAAGGTCCTGCGCACCGTCGTTGGCTCGCGTTTCTTATCCGATCCATCATACTTGTGCTGCTGGCTGGAATGCGACGGCATGGTCGGGAACAACGCCCCACCATCCTGCGATTCTTTGTTGAGCACACCGTTGCACTGCTCCGGACGCATCTTTTGACCAGCTTCATCGAGCACGACTTCCTCCAGCTTTGTAAGACGGATCGAATCGCCAAACTTGGACTTGAGCCAGTAAGGGTGACTCTGCAGACGCCCGCTCTCGTGTTCACGCGTGAGCATCACAATGACGCGACTGTTCTGCTCCCACACGGCGGTCCAAAAGGCATCAAACGTGCTCGGCAAAGGAGCCTGCGTGGCAATGTAGCGGCGCTTACTACCCAATTCTCGAGGCGGCTGGACGAAAGAGCCATTGAGATAGTCCGAACCGGGGTCGTGAACAGATTGCGGCTTCGAGAGACGAACGCGGCTATGCTCATAAGTCCAGATGTTGTTGTATCGGTTGTCTGCACCTCGTTCGAGCGCTGCAGCAATGCTGAAGGGGAAAGCATGCGAGTTGGGGTCAAGGTAGCGTCCAGTCTGAGCCAAAGACTGCTTCTGCAGAGCAGCTGCCTGTGCACTGGCAAAGTCCTTGGAACGGGGATCTTGGTCCGACTCTGCTGAATGCTGCTGCATCGTTGTAATGAGACGGTTCTGCTCTGCCTTCTCGACATCGAAGAAAGCTTGAGCGAGGACAAGGGCACGATCGGCATCGGACATGTGCACGAGCTTCTGCAAGAAGGGCGGCAGCTGCTGCACCTGCGACTCGGTCATCTTGGGCAAGTCCATGGGGATCTTTTCGGTGATACCGTGCTGCAATTCTCGGTTCTGACGAATATTGTCGAAGAAAGGGTTGGCACAAGTGGCAGACGATCGGTTGGGTCCGCCAGGCTGAGCACCGTTCTGCGAGTTGATACCATTGCGATTCTGGTCCTGCTGACGAGCGGCCAAGTTGAGCTTGAACGGCTCGCCCGAGCCACGCTGAGCGCCATCTTTGGCTGGCGAAGAATCAGACTGGCCAGGCCAACCTTGTACGGTGCTCTGCGACTGGAAAGCCTCCATGGGTAGTCCACGTGGCTGAACCAGCGACTTGCGGTCGCCGTTGGCTGAAGCAGGGCTCTCGAACGAAGGAGTGGCTACAACACCGTTGAGCTTGAGTGTAGGTGGCTTCCTGCTTTTCGGACTCTGACTTGGCGTTTGATCGTCACCGTTGGCAGCACTGTGATGCGCATCCTCGGCGCTCTTGTTGGGAGCACCAGTGTCGATGAGCTCTTGTGCCTTCTTGGAGCGAGCAAGCTTGTTGAAGCCTCCAACAAGCCAGCAGAGCTCACCTGCGAAACCAGCTGCTTCGAACTTCTTAAGCACACCGATCAGGCAAGGGCCACCACCGCCAGCGGTAGCATTGCCAGTGCCATCGATGCGAGAGGTGTCGGTATCGAGCACAATGATCTTGTTGACACCTGGCTCCTCGGGCAGACTGATGGTAGCACCACGCTTTCGCACAGCTTCCAACGATGCTTCGTCCTTGGGACCAGCCTTGGCATCTGGCTTAGGCTTGAGAGGACCTTTGCGCCATCGCATGAAGCGTCGACGGTCGCTAACACTACCGAGCATCTCGTCTTCGATGCGCTCGACGGTGATAGCAGGTCGCTTGAGAAGCGTGCTGGGCGCACAAATGTTGATACTGGATGCAACACGAGCCATCGAGTACGAGGTAGAAGGTCGAATGTCGAGCACGAGAACATCTTCGGGCGTCGCTGGTTGCGAGGCTGACGGTGATGCCTTGGGCTGCTTCTTCCAAGATGGTGGCGACAGCACTTGGGCAAGTCCGTCGACGTCTAGGGCTTTGAACTTGGAGAGATCTTCAGCTGATGCACTGGCCTTGTTGTTGGAAGTAGAAGATGCGGGCAAGGGCAAAGAGGCGCTAGAAGAAAGACCGGCTTTGAGCCTTGCAGGCAGGTTGAGGTTGCGTTTGAAATCCGATGAGAGTGAGTTCTGTGAGCCAGTCTGCTGCATGTTGTTGCGGACCGAGCCGGCATTTGCTGCTGGTGTGGGCGGCACGCCTAGTCGACCCATTCGGAAGCTATCTGGAAGAGCTGTTGCCATGCCACCATCGGGAAACAACTTTGCCCACGGATGTTGCTCTGCATCCTGCGAGTCGGCCTCGACACCGTTCGCTCGTGATGGTACACGAGCTCCTGAGGTAGAAACAAGGGGTGTGGCGAGTGCAAAAGGACTGGCGATACGCACAGCTCCAGGGTTGGGCGCGTTTGCGTCTGGAACATGAATCGAGGCAAAGTAATCTGGCTCAGCACCAGAGGAGATTGCAGCCGAGGTCATGGGTGGAGGTCGGGATGCATGAGACGAACTGCTGGCAGACGATGCGGACGAAGAAGAGGATGCAAAGTTGAGCGAAGGAAGTAGGGAGCGTCGAGACTTGGCCTTGAGGGCGGTCTCTGGGGGTTGTGTGGACATCATGGTTTCCGAAAGATGGGGACACTATTGGTTATAATGGCGGCTGATCAAGTATCGAAGATGTGGGTAGAATCAAGATCGGGAGTGATGATAGATGCAAAAGTGGGAATGCGATGGATGCAAGGATATGATGCGAGAGGTTCTACTGCAGAGTGCAAGCAATTATCGAAGGAAGGTCGGAATCAAGAGAGCACCATGACGTCGGTCGGTACCCTATCCTTTCTTTGGGAGGCTGGAGGTGGAGGAGCGGTTTACGACATGGGGAGCTTGTCGAAGCTGACGTTGTTATTGAAAGTGGAAGGAGATGAAAGATCCAGCGAGGCGGGTCAAAATATTGCTACAATAGAGGCTGATCCGGGAGCGATGCGCGGGAAGCAAGAGATGCTGAGTCGGGGAGAGGGTCGAGGTCCAGTCCAGTAGATGGAACCTGTCAGATCAGTAACAAGGTCGGAAGATCCGATCGCAGTTGCGGGAAGAGATGGATCGGAATCGGAAGGGCCCACAAACGTAGCAATAGATGCAATCACGACGGAGGTGTAGAAAAAGTGGGCAACGTATGTCGGGACTGTGATTGCGTAACTTGCGGACGCTGAGTTGTATGTTGTCCGGCTGTTACGATGCAAACTACGGCCTGCTATTGATGATGGTGGCGGAAAGCAAGGTCAAGAATGCGGGAGAGGCGCGTCGGAGCAGACGATAGTTCTGGTTGATCGGAAAGATTCTGAGATGCAGGCGGGAAGAGTATATGGTCGAGAAGGTGGCGTCGAGCAAAGCCAAGATCAGATGTCAAAAAAGTGTTGAGTTGGATGTCGGAGAGGATGATGATGATGATGATGAGAAAGAAGGTGGCCTGCGTGTGAGTTCTGACTTGAAAGCTGTAACTGTGCAGTTGCAATTCAATTGAGCGGTGGAGTGATTGAGAGGCAGTCGTAAGAGGCGCAAGCAAGTGAGAAAGGGCGGGGAAGAGCAGCAGAGAGTTAGAGCTCTGTGTGTGTGCAAGAGACAATGGGCAGACAAAGAGAGACAAGACAAGGATAGCAAACGAGACAAGCGAGCCAAGGCGAGAGGGAAAGAGAGCGTTGTGAGTCGGAAGAGGCTGGACAAGCTCAGCAAAGTGGAGAAAGTCGAGAGACTGCCTTTGCACTCACACTCCACTCACTCACTCTTGCGCTCTGTCGGCCACGCTCACACGCTCAGCACATCATCGTAGCAGCAGCTGCAGGAAATTCAAAAATGACGCTATTCTCAGTGCGGCAAGGGGCGAGAGAGAACAAAGAAAGAGAGCTGCTGAGCTGCTAAGCTGCTAAGCTGCGCCATTTTTTGTTTTTTGTTTTTCTTTGTTTAAATTTCGATTTCCTGTTTTGTCGCGCATGTGAGCTGACCGAATGACAAGCCAGACAGCCAACACCTTGACAGAATCGCAACAGACAATCGTGAATGCAACGGGCAAAGGGCAACCACCAGTCACCGTCGTCGACCATGTTGCTGTGGCTTCAAACGAAAAAGCTGCTTCTGGTAACGGCGACCCCAAATGAAAACTCTCGCATGTTGCATCGCTTCTTGTTGGCGAGCTTGAGAAGCTATGCAGCTCGCCGCTCGGCCGTGTCGCTTCTGCAGACAAGACTCTCTCCAACACGAGTGGCGGCTTCTATCGCTCTGTTGTTACTGGTAACCATGTTTTGGGTCGGCTTCTCCTCGACGTTGGCGAGGCAAAGGACAGGCGACGTATGCAACCAGGGATCTCGCTTTTTTGCGGGCAGTGCTCCTGTTTCTGCAGGTAGGGTTTGGGATGAAGCGAGCTTCAACTTCCAAGACCCATCAACACACAGCTTGGCAGTCGATATCTCATCACCATTGACGAGGCAGCAACACAGTGATGAAGAGACAACGGCAACAGCTTTTTTATTTGACAGCGAGACACAAGCCAGGCTAGCAACAGTGACAGGAAAGCCACCGAGTCACGAAGCGGGCCAACCATGCTGGTCAAAGACTGAAAAAAGAAAGCTTCTTGCATACCAACAAAATGGTAACATCGACATGCAACACGCGGTCTCACGAGTCTTGTGTGTGCTGATCCAGATCCGTCTAAGTGCGTTCCGAGTTGTTTCGCTCTTTCATCGCACTTGTGTCGATAGAGTGAATGGCATTAATCTGCTGACAAGGAGCTATCGTGGAAGAGGGTTGGCTGTATTTGTTATGGAACTGCAGCTCGGAAGCGCACCGAGCGGCGTGAGAAAGCAGAATGTGAGAGAGCGCGCCACGGTCGGGATGATGGAGGCATGCAGGTCACTACTACAGCACAGAAGCATTGTGCAGATAGGACCCTGATGATTTTGATTGATTGGTGCCTGTGCCGCGCTAGCGCCTGTTTTCAGCGCCAAGCCTCTTTTGACATTATTGCTCGCTGGTCTTTGCCGTCATCCGTCGTTTTCGCTGGCAACCTCTTTCGCAATTGTGATGAAGCCTCCTCCTATGTCAATGTGACGCTCAGAAGCATGCTCTGAAATTGAGTTGCAAAGCATTGTCGAGGCGCAGTCGAGCAAGTGAGACGTCGGATAGAGGTCCCAACTGGAGACATCATAAAAAAATGTGAATCAGGTCCCAACAGGGCGATCGATGCAGGGTTAGATCGAAACAGACGCGCAACGACGTCAAGTTATGTCCTTCTCCCCACAGCCTCGGCCTCATTGCAGCATGAGTACTGTAGAAGCACATTTTTGCTCTCGATCAGCTTGCGACAAGAGGTCACTTGCTCGGATCGGATGTGCCGAACCTTTATCTTGAGCGTCTTTCGGGAGTTGAATGGGAGACCATTCGCAGAAGAAGGAAACTCTTCGGCGTCAAGTGCTGCCGGGTATCGTTGGGCATCCGAAGTGAACGGGCCATGCTATGCCAGCAATACAGTACCACAGCAAAGCGAAAGCCAGCGCCAAACAAAGTTCTTGTGACGCAACCGCCCTCTGCCATTGACGACACTTTTCACGTCCTCGCTGTCGTAGAAAGCCTTGACCAGCAACCACGCCTGTTTCTTCCTCTGGTTCTCGTACAAAGCCATCCCAACATCTTGATTGAGAGTGTAGTTGTTTTGCATCCAAGAGACCGGTCAACCAGGCAACGGGATTGGCAAGTCAAGAGCGAGAGCATAATGTCAAAACCAGAGACTTGACTGCCAGCAACAGCCAGCAGCGGCCATATTCTTGGTAATTTTCATGCCCTGACTGAATAGGAAGCGGCGTTTTTTGTTTTGTTTTGTTTTTTTGGCTGAAAGTATGACGTAACTTGTCATGGCCAATCAGGGTTTGACTCGTGAACCCTGCAGCGAGTGAGCGTCAACAATCTGGAATCATCTTGCTCGTGCGAGTCAGACAAAAAAGGCTTTCAGTGACAATGTTAGAGCGAACGAACAGGTCTCCGATCTAACACTCTCTTTGAGGGCCATAGCTCGCCTCTCAATGCCCAAAACTTCATACCAAATGCATGCCTCCGCTCGGTTTCTCCTCAGTCCCCCATGGGTTCGACACACCACCGGCGATTGGCTTGAAATGTCCATCAGAGTGAGGCTGCAGTATGGTGTGGTGTGGCTTTGTGACGAGTTGATGATTCGCGCGGATGTCTCCGTCCACCCACAGTTTGCACTCGGGATTGGAATTCGAGTCTTGTGATTTGCTGTCTCCCTTTTCGGTTTGCCATGTGTTCCAAGTGATCGACCCTGAATCACAGACAGTAGGCTGCGTCTGGAGCTTCTGACGCGCTCTTGCACACTTGTCTTTTTCGCCGGTATTGGATTATGTTGACTTTTTCTTTCTTTCTTTGCATTGGTTGCGGTTGTCAACCAGCAAAAGACATGGTATCGCTGAAGGTACTGTATAGATTTGCTGTCGAAGAACTTGTCAGTTGACTCTAAGTGCATGGTGAAGGAGGCCCACTGCGATGCATCGAAATCAGGATGGAGAAGGAGCTGATCGGGCTTCAAGTCCGAAATTCCAAGTATAGTAATTAAAAAAAACGCAGCGTCAGACAAGGCATAGGTTGGCATTCTCTGCGTTTCAAGAGAGCGGATCATTCCGAGGAGCACATTGTGCGCATTGAAGAAGAAAACATTCCTCAACATGACACTCCGCCGCCGACATGCTTGTTCTTCTTCTTGATGGCAAGGCCCGTCGGCGAAAACTGGAAATACCCAAGCAAGACACAGAGCAGCTGGCTACATCTTGACAGAAAGCGGGGAAGCCATATGGACTCGTGACTCGTTGTCGGGACCAGATGACCGGCGAATAGAGTTGAGGCGCTCCTTACAGCTTCAAGGAGCCAGTGTCGTCGCTCTTGTCCGGGTTTGTGTGTATGACGGTCAATTTCTCACTGGATGTGACTTTGCCCTTCCAGCAAACACATTCATCCGAGCTGCCTTCAGTGGACGCAGATTGATGAGGTGAATGAAACATAGCGGAAGGGCCGATTTACGAGAAGGAAACAGCCGGCTACGTGGGACCGAGTCAAGCAACAATGGTCTGCTGACGATGATTCTGATTCTGGCTCTGATGCTGATGCTGATGGTCGGGAAGCGTCCGAATGCCGAGTGAAATTGACACTCGAAAATGGCTCTTTCTTTTCTTTTTTTTTTTTTGCTTTCTGACTGGCAGAAGGGCTCTAAGTGAATTTTGGTTCTCAAGAATTCGGAAAGGAGAAGGAAACACCACAACAGACACACACACACATCAAACCCTTCTTCCTCATCGCTCCGCTTTTTCCACGTCTGTGCTGTGCTGCGCTGTGCGACCATCACGCGCCAGTTCCGCTTTGCCTTGGCTGGAAACAGTAGTTGATCGAATTCCTCCACAACTGAGCTGTCTCTCTCTCCCTCTCGTCTTTGCTCTCTTATTCGTCAACACCTTTCCTTCCTTTCTCTACGCCACTCCATCCCTTTCCTGTCACCACCATCTTTCCTCCCCCACGCTTCGTCTTTTGTGGTAGCGCACGATCCTGGATCCCTCCCCGTCCTTCGACCTTTTGGTGCATCACCTTTCGTCGTTGTCGTCAAGGATCCTCGCTTTCAACCAGGAAGAAGAACAACAAGTAAATCGAGACACTCCGTCTGGTCTACTTTGACTCGATCCTACCGCCAACATGCTGCGAAGCATCACTTCGCGATCCATGCCCCGTGCGGCATGGAGGGCTTCCACCCTTCCTTCCGCCTCGGCTCGTATCGCAAAACCTGCCACTTTGAACGCCGCATCGCTCCGATACTACCAGTCCTCCTCCAAGAAGCAACAGGCTAGCCCCGCCCCTGCTCAGCCCAATGCTCCCTCGGGCAGTGACACCTTCATCAACACCACCAACGCCTACTATGCCGAGGAGATGCACAAACGATGGAAGCAAGACCCTTCCTCCGTCCACGCATCCTGGGATGTTTACTTTAGCGGTCTCGCCAAGGGTCTCCCTAGCGAGCAGGCTTTCCGTGCTCCTCCCACTTTGATGCCCTTGCCCATGGAGGCTCCTCCCGTCGATGTCTCGGGCTTCAGCGGCTCCACCCAGGCTGTCGATGACCACCTCAAGCTTCAGCTCCTCGTCCGAGCTTACCAGGTTCGTGGTCACCGCATCGCCCGTCTCGACCCTCTCGGCATCTTGGACCCTGACCTCGACCCCAACGTCCCCGAGGAGCTCAAGATTGAGCACTACGGCTGGTCCGAGACCGACCTCGACCGCAAGATGCGTCTCGGTCCCGGTCTTCTCCCCAACTTTGTCAACCAGGGCATTCAGGAGCTCACCATTCGCGAGATCATCGATTCCTGCAAACGCATGTACTGTGGCTCCATCGGTGTTCAGTACGTTCACATCCCCGACCGCGAAAAGTGCGACTGGCTCCGTGAGCGCATCGAGACTCCCGAGCCCTTCAAGTACTCTGTCGAGGAGAAGCGCACCATCCTCGACCGTTTGATCTGGTCCGACGCGTTCGAGCGCTTCATCGCCTCCAAGTACCCCAACGAGAAGCGTTTCGGTCTCGAGGGTGGTGAGTCGCTCATCCCCGGTGTCAAGACCCTCATCGACCGATCCGTCGAGCACGGTGTCGAGAGCGTTACCATCGGTATGCCTCATCGTGGTCGTCTCAATGTGCTTGCCAACGTCATTCGCAGGCCCATCGAGGGTATCTTGCACCAGTTTGCCGGCAAGGAGGACGACGGAGAGGGTGGAGGAGATGTCAAGTACCATCTTGGTGCCAACTACGTCCGACCTACCCCCTCTGGCAAGAAGGTTGCTCTTTCGCTCGTCGCCAACCCTTCGCATCTCGAGGCTGAGGACCCTGTTGTTCTCGGCAAGACGCGTGCCCTCCAGGACTTTGCCAAGGACGCCGAGCACAAGACGTCCATGGCTTTCTTGATGCACGGTGACGCTGCTTTCGCCGGTCAGGGTGTCGTTTACGAGACGATGGGCATGTACAACTTGCCCAACTACGCCACGGGTGGTACCATCCACATTGTCGTCAACAACCAGATTGGTTTCACCACCGACCCTCGATTCGCCCGATCCACTCCTTACCCCTCGGACATTGCCAAGTCGATCGACGCTCCCATCTTCCACGTCAACGGTGACGATGTTGAGGCCGTCACCTTTGTTTCGCAGCTCGCTGCTGACTGGCGTGCCACCTTCAAGAAGGATGTTGTTATCGACCTTGTCTGCTACCGCCGTCACGGACACAACGAGACCGACCAGCCTTCGTTCACCCAGCCCCGAATGTACGCCGCCATCGCAAAGCAGGACCCTACCCTCACCAAGTACGCCGCCCGTCTTGTCGAGGAGGGCAGCTTCACCAAGTCCGACATCGAGGAGCACCAGAAATGGGTCTGGGGAATGCTCGAGGAGGCTTTCGACAAGAGCAAGAGCTATAAGCCCGAGGAGCGCGAGTGGCTTTCCAGCGCCTGGGAAGGTTTCCCTTCGCCTAAGGAGCTTCGCGAGCAGATCCTCGACCACAAGGACACCGGTGTCAAGGAGGAGACGCTCAAGCACATCGGCAAGACTGTTTCGTCTTACCCCGAAGACTTCACCGTCCACCGCAACTTGGGTCGTATCTTGAAGACGCGATTGAAGACCGTCGAGGAGGGCAAGAACATCGACATGAGCACTGGTGAGGCTCTTGCGTTTGGTTCGCTTGCTCTTGAGGGCAACTACGTCCGTCTTTCCGGTCAGGATGTTGAGCGAGGTACCTTCTCGCAGCGCCACTCTGTCTTGCACGACCAGGAGAACGAAGCCACCTACACTCCGCTTCAGCACGTAGGTGAGGGTCAGGCTCCGTTTGTTGTTTGCAACTCTTCGCTTTCCGAATTTGGATGCATGGGTTTCGAGCTTGGATTCTCGCTCGTTTCGCCTCAGAACTTGACCATCTGGGAGGCTCAGTTTGGTGATTTCGCCAACAACGCCCAGTGTATCATTGACCAGTTCATCGCCTCGGGTGAGCGCAAGTGGTTGCAGCGCACTGGGTTGGTGTTGAACTTGCCTCACGGATACGATGGTCAGGGACCTGAGCACTCGAGTGCTCGTATTGAGCGTTTCTTGCAGCTCTGCGATGATCATCCCTTCAAGTTCCCTACTCCTGAGAAGAGTAACAGGCAGCACCAGGATAGCAACATGGCGGTAGTTTACTGCACTACCCCTGCCAACTACTTCCATGTCCTCCGTCGTCAGGTTCACAGAGACTTCCGTAAGCCTCTTGTCAACTTTTTCTCCAAGTCGCTCTTGCGTCATCCAGAGGCTCGATCGAGTTTGGAAGATTTCCTCCCTGGTACTGGATTCCAGCGATTTATTCCTGAACCTCATGCTTCTGAGGGTAAGGATGAGTTGGTTGCTGCTGACCAGATTAAGCGTCATATTTTGACTTTTGGTCAGACTTACTTTGAACTCTTGAAGCACAGGAGGGAGAACAACATCAAGGATGTCGCCATCTCGAGAATCGAGCAGCTCAGCCCGTTGCATTACGAGGCGGTGGTTCAGGCGTTGGACAAGTATCCCAATGCTGATTTGGTCTTCTGTCAGGAGGAGCCGTTGAACAATGGCGCTTGGAGTTATTTGCAGCCTAGGTTGAGGACTGCTTGCAGACATACGCAGCATCATAAGAATGATATTGTCATTCTCGCTAGTAGGCCTCCTAGCAGTTCGGTTGCGACGGGCAGCAAGGTGGCGCACAAGGCTGAGGTAGAGGCGTATCTTAGGGATGCGTTCGACTTGGAGAGGAAGGCTTCTGATGAACACCTTTAAGTCTGAGTCAAACTTTGTAGGAAGTGATTTGTGCTGGGGTTGGTTATATCTGTGTAGACCTTTTCTTAGCATTTGCTTTTGTCGAAATTTAGTTGGTGTGATCTTTCTGTCCTATCGTGTGGAGGGTGTGTTGAAGGGAGTGTTTGAGGCAAGTGAAGTTGTTTGACGGGAGCTTGTTTGGGGACTGGGAGAGATGAAAAGCAGAGATCAAGTTGCTGCTGGGCTGGGTTACACTGTTAGACGACTCGAACATGATACAGTACGTGGAACAAGGATGTGAAATGCAATATACGATTCGTCTTGACGATAAACAAAGAATGTGAAAAAAGGGCTACTGAGCAATACCTTTCAACTTATTCCCGAGCAGGATGAAGCTTTCATAACTAGTCTCTGTGCCTGTGAAGTTTACATGAAACCTCTGCACACCTGCATAAGCCTTGATCGCTTTTCTCCAATAACAAGCAGCACTTGCAGGACTAACATACCTCTCCCTAAAAAAAGACCATTGATTATCTGCTATCCTCTTTGCTTTCCCATCATCCTTCAACAAATCCTCCATAACCTCCGGGAGACGCATCCAGGTAGTATCTCGGAAAACCTGACCGCGATCATCTTCGACCTCTGTTCCTGGTTCGTCCCCTTTATATTCTGGAACGAAAACAATGTTTTGATCCGGAGAAGAAGCATCAGGGTTATAAAGGTGGGTCCAATGTTGGATCCAACGTGGTTCGTGCGTGACGATAACCGAGCGACAGTTTTGAAGATACCGAAGACGACCTGAGTAAGTCATGCCTTCCGGAAAGGCGTGGAATTTCCACTTACAATGATCTTCCATTGTTACAAAACCTTCCCGATTACCCCAGTCTAACGGCTTAACGTCGTTCCAAGCATGATTCTCTGCGGCAGCAAGGAGGGCTTTGCGATCAGCGGTACCTACTCCCATAGCACCGCGCCAGAAGAGCTTTGGAACCTTTTTTCCCCACGGATTTGCTTGTTCAACTCGAAGAGTCTTCTCGCGGTGCTCGGTATAAGAGCCAATCCCAGGTTCAGGCCAGGAGTAGAAGCCATAGTCAGGCATAAGCCATACGTCTTCCAAATACGGTGCGCGGTCGAGGGAGAATTTGCCCATTGAACCCCAATCGTTTGCTGATAGACAAAATTCAGCATCGGGCAGCTTCTCCCTCGATCCCACCACTGACTGGAACAACAGCGCCAATGCAGAGTTGACTCGTGTAAAGGCTGATTGCTGGAAGTACTTGAGATAGACGCGATTGTTGTGAATGAGGACACGAGCGTGGGACCAAATGCCATCATCGCAGACCTTGTCGAGGTATTCAGCGGTAAGAGGATGTTCGGTAAAGTAATCGACACTGCGATCGATTTCCTTCCAAAGCCCGGGGAAGAATGTATCGCATTCATCTTCCGTCAATGTCAAGTCTTCTGGATTGAATGGCGAATCATATCTGAGATCGGTGCGACCAGAGCCATTGAGCCACCGATTGAACTCATTCCCATCAACGTTGAGGACAGAGGAAGAGAGGGTAGAGGGGATGGAAGGTTTGGGAGACCACGGAAGCTTGTGGGCGTATTCTCCAGCTTTTGCTTTCAACATTGCTGAAGTTTCCGAGTCGGAGGATGCGAAGCCGAAGAATAGCAGGAGAGTGAACAAAGCGCCACCGATGAGGGCCCATCGGGTTCGCGCGCGGCCGAAACCGGTTGTTGGTGAGGAACGGGTATCGGATACTGAGGTCGGAAGGGTGGTGCTGGAGGAGGAGGAGGTTGGTACGCGGACGTACTTGTTGAACAGATTCGACATCGTGGCTGCTATGTCGAGGTCAGAGACCGGAGGATGCTGTGTTGATGCGAGATTGGTTGAATCGCCGAGGCGATCAAGAACGCATGTCTCCCTTTTGGAGAGATTTGCTCAGCGTCGAGTGAACGAGACAAAAATCACTGGTTTTGGTGCGATGTTGTTGAAGCCGGGTTGGCTAAGTCGTCGTCGTCGTCGGCAGCAGCCTGTAAAGATGAGGCAGTGTTGCAGAGCGAGAAACAAGGTTGAGCGAGTGTTGCGAGGAGGCGCGGAGGTAAGGTGGTGAGGTGGTGAGGTGGTGAGGTAGTTGGATGCAAGTTGGAAGGCAACACAGGCGAGGCACGAAATCGCAAAACCGTAGGCTCAAGCGTGCAGCCGTCAGCCAGCGCGGAATGAAAGGCGTTTTACACACTCAACACAAACTCGCCTTTCCTTTTGTGTGTTTGAGTGGCGGAAAGAATTGCTCTGAATTGCCAAGAAATGCAACTTTTCTTTGGTCAACCTTGAAAACTCACTTTCGGTCTAACATGAACAAACACAGCGCTCGGATCACTTAATCGGCGGGTCTTGTGTGAGTCGAGTCGGAAAGCCTCCACTCGAACCAACACTTGATCATTTCGTGTTCCCACCACCACCACCACCACCACCACATCAGTTTCTCTTCAATCTAGGTCGGAGAGCATAGTATTGCGCAAGATGACGCCGCCTAGCACGGTCAAGGATGGCCCCGAAGCGCCTCCAATCCGTAGCATCCTAGACACGGACCTATACAAACTCACCATGCAACAAGCCGTCCTCCGCCATTACCCTCACACCAGCGTAGCGTATAAATTCACCAATCGTTCAGCATCGACTATGAAGTTCACGCGAACCGCTATCGAACGCATCCGTGCCCACATCCACAACCTTGCTTCGCTTCAGCTTACCCCTGTCGAACGATCTTGGCTAGAGACCACCTGCCCTTATCTCCGCAAGGACTACTTGGATTATCTGGAAAAGTATCGTTTTCAACCCAAGCAGCAGGTCAAGGTCGACTTTGTTCCGAGTGGTACAGATTCGGACGGTGTAGAATGGGGAGATCTGAGTTTGAAAGTGGAGGGTGTTTGGGCAGAGGTAATCTTTTACGAGGTTCCACTGATGGCTATTGTGTCAGAGGTCTACTTTTCCACGGTTGAGACGCGGTGGTCGTTAGAAGGGCAATACGAGCAGGCAAAGGCAAAGGCGAAAAGACTCATCTCAAATGGTATTAGGTATAGCGAGTTCGGTACAAGGAGAAGAAGGTCTTATCAGACGCACAAGATTGTACTTCAAGGCCTAGTTGCTGCTGATGCATCCTCCTCCTCCTCCTCCTCCTCGGCAAATGGAAAGCTACTGGGAACGAGCAACGTCCATTTCGCCCAACTCTACGACCTCGTCCCCATCGGCACAGTAGCGCACGAATGGACAATGGCCATCGCCGCACTCACCGGTTACACCCATGCCAACCTTCACGCTCTTCAGCTATGGGACGCTGTCTATTCCCCTCCTGATTTCGTTCCCAACTCTCCCACCCACGATCTTACCATCGCTCTCACCGATACTTTTTCAACGGCTGTATTCTGGTCTGACCTCCTCACACACCCGGACGGTATCGAGATCGCTAAGCGTTGGCGTGGGTTGAGACAAGATTCGGGTGATAGCAAGGCTTTTGCCCAAAAAGCACTTTCCGCTTATAAGTCCATCGGAGTCGACCCTAAAACCAAGGTGGTGATTTATAGTGATGGGTTGGACGTGGATAGATGCATACAGCTGGCGGAGTACAGTAAGCAGATAGGTATCGGGGCTGGGTTTGGTGTAGGCACGAGCTTCACCAATGATTTCAAAGTTCAGGGTGGTGAAAAGGGCGAGGGAGAGAAGAGTAAGGCATTGAATATAGTGATCAAATTGGATAGTGTGGAGGATAGAGCAGTGGTCAAGATTAGTGATGATTTGACAAAGAACACCGGTGACCCTGCTGAGGTGGCTGCTGTGAAAAGGCGGTTCGGAATTCCGACCTCATCAAATGTTTCGACCGGTGCCGAGGTGATCAAAGATATCGCACTTGGCGGGACTGGAGGTGAGATCGAAGTAGAAGATGCCTGATCACCGTCGCTTTTCACATTGCAATAGGATGGTGGAATGCATGTATGATTACGATGTGCGTGAAAGTCTATCTGAAAGGGGCAGGTGTGGACGAAACACCCCCCAGCGATGTGCGGAGGGAACGCAGTGCTCGATCCACTTCGAAACTTTCATCTCCCAAGAACGCTGCTTCCTCTTGCTCGCCGGTATCCGCTTCAAAGCTGAGATCTACGTTGCTGACCGATAGAGTAACCGACCTTGCTCGAACGCTGGATGGGGAGGGTGAGCTAGTTTTCCCTCCATGCCTTGCGCGGAAAGCTGCGAGAGGGGAGGAGTTGCCTACCATACCCACGCCTACTGCACTGGTTACGGGTGTGCCCATTCTGCTCCCACTCGCACTACCGCTGCCGAATCCATTCTGAGTGGACGAGGAGGAGCTGATCGGGCTGGACGCACGTCGTAGTGAAGGAGAGAACTGAGAGTAGTCCACCGAAGCAGAATCTGCCGACGGTGCAGAAGGAGAGTTTCGATGAGGCGAAGAGGATTGGGCGATGGGAGATCCAGCACCGATGTTCGACGTCCGTGTTTTAGGTGAGCCTTTGAGTCTGGATGCTGCGACAAAGTTGATACTCTTTGCTACTTGGGGTGAATGCATGCCTAGTACTGGTCCTTGTTTTCCCGCTGCTACTCCCGCTGTGGCACTCTGCCCTGGCTTAGCCTCCACTGCTGCCAAACAAGGGGTGTTGGAGCGCTGTACGAGTACGAAAGCCTCGACAGCATTGAAGAGCAGCACAACGCTCACAGCCCAGAGCACCCACCCAAGCAGCCCATCCACGATCTCATCCGTCTCTCCACCGGCCCAGATGTAAATTTGGTCAAGAACAGCCCAGTATGCATCCCGAGGACGAGAGGTTAGCGCGGGAAGAATCCAGAGTACACCCAGTGCGGAGAGGTTCCACTTTATACGACGGGCAAGGGCGATTGTCGATGCGCCATTCGACGCTACCGCTGCAACGGATGCGACAGAGGCTTTGGTGCCGACCATGTTGCTCGGTGTTGCAGGGGCACCAGGGGTGGTGGTGTTGGGGCGATGCGGTGACTGAGTTTGCGTCTGCGTCTGCGTCTGCGTCTGCGTCTGCGTCTGCGTCTGCGTCAGTGCGGAAGACTGAGGGGCGGTGTAGTACGGTGATCGATTCGGTGTAGCAGCTGTTGTTGTTGTTGTTGATGATGATGATTGCTGCAGCTGCTGTTGTGGTTGCGGTTGAGTTTGTGGTGGAAGAGGTTGGCTTTGGAAGCGGACAGCTTTACTGGAAGCATCGGCAGCAGGAGTCAATGCTTGCGAATAGGAAGATGGGTTGTGGTAGGAGGTGGAAGGAGTTCGTATTGGTGTAGCGAAGCCATAAGAGGCGCTACCACTGCTGCGGTTGGGAGATTGTGCGGATGCGTACATTGTTCCGTCCGCTGCTCTTGAGCCTAGGTTAAGCTTTTTCGAGATGAAGTGATGAGCTTGATGTGGGAAGGGACGCGTCGTCTATCTAATCAGGCGTAGAGAGGCACGTGGATTCGTGTCGGGGATTCCTCTGTTGGGCGTCGATGTTCTTGAGGATGTGATCGTCAATTAAGACCCGAAGTTGGTGAATGGAAGTGTTGACCGAAACGAAGGAATGATGAATGATCATCATCATCATGGCTTGCACCAAAAATTCTGTGTGGAACTCGGACAACTTGGCGCGTGCATTTTCTTTCTCGCTATCGTTGTGAGATCGTTCCGTGTCTACACGCCAAATGGAGCGTTGTGTGAGTTTGGGAGCACGTGAGCGAGGCGCCCATTGTCTGTCTGTCTGTGTGTGTTGTCGTTTTCTCCTCCACAGCAGCAGGCGAGAGAGCCCCTGAATGTTTCAAAGAGACCAACACTTGACTTTCTGCGGCTGCTGCACGCACACTTTGCTCTGCAGCTCCAGCCCGCTTCATCATTCTACTCTTCATTACCGCCAGGCTCACATCTTGCTCAAACCATCATCACCACCACCAACACCACCACCAACACCACCACCAACACCACCACCACCAACACCACCACCACCAACACCACCACCACCAACACCACCACCACCAACACCACCACCACCAACACCACCACCACCAACACCACCACCACCAACACCACCACCACCAACACCACCACCATTCCCTCACCTGTATTCGCCACAATGACATCTCGAGGCAGCACAACTTCTTCCGCCGCCGCTTTTCTCAACGGCGGCTCCTCCTCTTCCTCCGCCTCTGTCGGCCGCAGAATGGGCAACCACCCCCGCCAATCATCTTCCGCTCTCTACACAGCGTTCAGCCCTAAACAGGTCCAAGGCTTCAAAGAAGCATTCAACATGATCGATACCGACTCCGATGGCCTCATCACCCAATCAGACGTCTCTACCATGCTTCAAAATCTCGCCCTCCCTTCCGATCCCGCCACGCTCCAGTCCTACTTCAAACACACCTCCGCCACCGGCGGCGTAAACTTTACTCAGTTCCTCACCATGTTCGGAGAACATCTAGCAGAGTTGGACGATCAGACAGTGTTGATGGAAGCATTTGAATGTTTTGACGAAAAGGATGTGGGCAAAATTGATGCACACGAATTGAGGTTTTGGTTGAGTCAGGTGGGGGATAAAATGACGGATAAGGAGATCGATAGATTGCTGTCGGGGCCGTTCATGGATAAGAGTGGCAAGACGTTTGATTACAAGGCTTTTGTAGAGGCGGTCAAGATGTCGGAGCCTGCTGAGATCGAGTAGGCTACATATACAAGTCATAATCACACTCTTTGTTATCAACATGCTCCTGCAGCTTCCGTTCGTCTTTCAGACCAGCTGGTTAAGTCCACGGGCCGCTTGTATGGTTGATTACCCCTTTCGACGCAATTCTTGCTGCTCTACTTTCTGCGAACATTTCACGACTCAGTACCGCCCATGCCTCTTCTATAATGTATTCTAGCTCACTCTCGCCTCATACTCGTCCTCGTTCAGTCATGTGTACATCGCCTCTCCCCCGCTCTCCTCGGTCCCACATCCAACTACTGTCGCTCTTTACCATCTCACTACGCTCGCAATGCACATCCTTTGCACCCTCAAGACAACCTTGAAGTGCTACTCCCAACCTTTTTTTTCTTTTTTTTTTTTGCCCCCCTTCGCTAACCCTGGGACAGCTCTCTCCCGTCCCTCCCTACCCTCTCCCTCTCCGCTCTCCGCCCCCTAACTTCAGGGACCTCCGTCAGCGGCGCCTCCCCGCTCCCTTCCGCCACGGCATTCTGGATTGCCAGTGCATTCACATTCGCCCATCTTACCATCTGAGCCAAAAAAACGCGCATAATCATTAATCCTACCAGCCACACCACAAGATCGCATATCGAGGCTGGCCAGATCGTGCGCGACTAGATCGTAGGCTTGTTGACCACGGAAGAAGGCGGTGCTGGATTCCAAGAACGCTTCGGAGAGGGATTGTAGGTTGTGTGCGATGCGTTGTTGGGGGGCGAGATTGGCGTTGGTACATGGTTGGGTGGTTGGTGGTGTTGGTGCCGGGGAAGCGGAGGAAGAGGCGAAGGGGAACGGGTAGATGGAGGGCTGGTGGCTTGGAGGGAGAGATTGTGTCGATGGAGGGAGAGGCTGTGTCGAAGGAGGAAGAAGATGTTGAGAGGAAAGGTGGTGGGGAGGACTGACAGAGGTGCTGCGGGAGACGATGGAAGGAGTAGACATGTCGATGGAGAAAGTGTTCCGGACCACACGCGGGGTAGGCGTGGGAAGAGATTGAACTCGATTTAAGGTGGATCGACGCCCACGACTAAGTCCTCTTCGACCTCTGCCACGCTTTGAGGGTGAGCCTGTCACTGACCCTCGCTGCCTGGTCGGCTGCTCCACCTCAACATAGCTACCGGTCCCATCCGTGTCCTCTTCTTCGTCCACAACAAAGCCATCATCTGAACTCTCATCTGCATTCTTGGACAGCGTAGGCTCAGCCTGCTCCAGCGCCGTGTAGCTATCTTCCCCATCCTCTTGCGCAGGCTCGCTCGTCCGTCGTCTGCTTCGGCGCAGTTCGGCGGTAACTCTGCTGTCGGCTCGTTTGCGTTTGGGGGGCTCAGCATCGGTGTCATCTATCTCTATCACTTCTCTCGCTCTAGGAAGGGGGGGCGTAGGTGGGGTAAGGAGGTGAGTAGGGAAGAGGACGTATTCGGATCTTGGAACGGGGGTGAGTGACATGTCGATGTCATCATGTGTCACAGCCATGGTCGGAGGCGTCTGTCTGGCTTGTGTTTGAGCCACTTGTTGTCCACCAGATTCGCTGGCGCTCGACGACTGTGTATTGGACCTTGAAGTGTCCGAGCTTGGAGCCACACTCTCTGTCTGAGTAGTTCCTGCAACAGGATCCCCCGACGTGCCTTTCTGGATACCGTCTGAGGTGGAAGCTGCCGAAAGAGCAGGGATCTCAGGAGGTTGCTTGTCTTGTGCGCTCACAAAAGCTGTGCTCTCGGTTGCTGGCGTTGTGATAGTGACCGGGCGAAGGACGAGGGCAGCAGCATCAGCTTCGCTTTTCGGCCGCGGTGGAGTGATGATCCCGCTGCTTGACGAAGGCGTTACCGATTCGCTTCCCTGCATGGACGTGCCAGATTTCTTGGTCGAGGGTGTCATTGCTTTAACAGGATTGCCAGCCGTGTCTTGTACTTCTACGGAACGGAGAGGCTCCGTCGCTGGGGTCATTGTCCTCGTTATCCGCCGTGGTACGGGAAGGGATGCCAGAGTCGCTCTCGATGGCGGCTTTTGCTCCCCTTTTGCAGCAGGCGATTTGCCCGCCGCTGAATTTGTTGCCGGTGTTCTCTTGCCAGCCAGAAGAAGCGATCTCTGATGGGGCGGCATTCGCCACCCTCGACGCACCGTACCCGTACTCGACTCGCTTTCTAGTGGAAATTCTACCATAATATCATCATCAACCCTTGCTGAAGTCGTGGTGCTTCTGTTCTTCCGCACTGTAGCCGTATTTGTCTCGCTTGTCTCGCTTCTTAGTGGAATATCTAGTGGAATAGGGTGAACGACTCCTACTGAAGTCGTCATCGTTCTCTCCTTCCTCACTCCAAGAACAGTCTCCGCAGCAGCTCGAGGAGATTTCCTTTGCTGCGCTGGGTCAGACATATTCTCCGCCGCAGAAGTAGTTTCAATAGCCCTTCTAGCCAAGAACGCCTCTTTCGCCACCTTTGCCTTCTTCAACCTCTCCTCTACTTCCTTCTCCGACTTCTCTTCGCGCTCCTTCTTCAACCTTTCTTCGCGCTCCTTTCCAGCTCTGAAATTGGCAGCACGGTCATGTCTTTTCGCACCCTTAGCTTTGTTGGCTTGCTCCACCAGATGCTGCCTCTTGGCCGAGGCTGGAGGCGTGAGGTCAACGCTCTTTTGCTCTTTCTTGACTCTAGGCGTTGATGTTGGAGTCCGAGTGCCGTTGGAGGGAATGAGTTGAGGCACGACTTGGAGGCTGGCTGCTTTGGCTTTCATCTCATAGGGATTGTTGCACATCCCTATGACGTTTTTCTTGGCCTTCATCGCAGATTGACGTTTGTTGGCCGGAGACCTGGCCTGAGACGAAGGAGACGGGGTGTTTTGTCGTTGAAAGAGATTGGGCGATGCAGTGATGCTTGGCGTTGAACTTTCTTTCGTGCCTGCTCCTCTACTGGGCCTGAGAGCTGGTATGAAGAAGTCTTGAAACTTTCGGGGAAGTCGGGTTCGAATATAATTCTCCAGTCCGTTAGCTTTCGCTGCAGTCGGTGCAACAGAAGACGCGCGGGAGCGAGTCATGAGTCCAAGACTGAGAGGCGAAGGTGAAGCTGGCTGTTGTTCGGACTCGTAATGTGTGGCGGTCTGAGATGGCTGGATTGAGGATCGAAGTGATCGACGGCCGATCGAGGGGCTTGGTGGTGTGGAAGGAGGTAGGAAGCCGGAGGTTGCAGACGACACTGGAACAGGATCAGGCAGAGGAGAGGAAGGGGTAGTACCTGGCTGCGTGTAGGGAGAAGTGGTGTTGGAGACGGAAGACGAAGAGGTCTCTGGATGGTCGCAAGGGGCTGTCTCTGACTGAGTTGAAGGCCCCTGCGCTGTGGGCGCATTTTCAGAAGCTGGCGAAGGTGATGAAGTGGGCTCTGTGTGGGTTAGAGCCGCCTCGTCGTTGACGATCGGATCCTGTTCCACCGTCGAAGGGGATGGCTTGGGCTGAACCGTCTCGACCTCAATAGGACTTTCAACAACGTCCGCATAGTCCTGTGAAACTTGCTCTTCTTCTTGTTCCTGTTCAATTTGAACCGTCTGCTCGTCTCCGGCTGCCTCATTGATCGTTCCACTTTCTTCCCCTGCAAGCCCCTTGGTGTTCATTCCTTCCTGGTCGAGCCCCACCATCCTTTAATTTGGCTGCTACAGCTATCGCTTGGAATCTTTTTTCGATCAAGATAGCAACAGGATAGGAAGTGGGAGAGCGTTGAGAGTCATAACAGAACAACTCCCCCCTCTTTCTTCTATATATGTCTTGCTCAGACACTGTCCAGAATCTTGCTTTCGCACAAAGGGACAAGAAGTGGATCGTACTTGAGAATCAAGGCACAAGAGCAGCAGTATCTGATCTGCAAAGCTTGAGCTTGGCTTCATTCCACCGGCGACTTGTGCGGGAGCTTATTTTGTGCGAGGGAGAGAACAATGCGTGGATGGAGAACGGAAGAAGGCTGCGGCGAGAATGGAGAAAGGGTGAAAGGGATCAATGTGCCATTCAGCTATTCGTGGTGACATTAAGTCGGGAAAGGCTCGGTGCAGAGGCAAATACAAGGTTCTGCGCCGTCATCTTATAGAAATGCGGTCGGGTCTGCGTGATTGCGCTAAAGGGAAAGGTGATTGACGTGGTAAAAGCGCAGCAGGCATGGAGACAGTTCTGCGCAGCTTCCCTAGTCAGTCGAGAGCCGAAGAGAGCAAACTGAGCCACCTGGCTAATTGGTCCAAGGCTGGCTATATATAAACACACCCGCGCTGACGTCTACGTCTTCTCTCCCGACAGGTAGAGTCCGTCCTGTTTTTCTTCGTATCTCTTCGCCCCTCATGCCACTTCAGCCAGCTGCAACGGCCACGCCTGCCGTGCTGAAGCAGCCGACCTTGTCCGCAGTACGTTTCCTCACAAGCTACGGTACTGCAATACTGTATCAGGTATCGACGCAATCCACCACGCAGCCTTTCCTCTTCCCGTTCACCTTGAAAGAGAAGAACTTCTCTGTCTGCCGCATCGCTCATAATCCTGTGTCGCCTGAGACCAAACATCCCTAGTAGTACTTTGTTGAACATCTGTGAGCATCTGAGCGGGAGTGGGCGGGATGGTGATGCCTAGCGACAGACTCTCTTGCGCAGGTTAAAGTTGAGAATTGGTCGTTTGCGGATAGAGTTTCAGAGCTCTCAATAAGCGCAGTAGGAAGACAAAGGGCTGCTTGCAATCTGCGCAGCGGAATGAGTGGGTTTGGCGGATGGGTGCGCTTCTTTTGAGCTTCACTTTCTGCGCTTCCGGATGTTCTGCAAGGCATTCTTCCGCCAGATGTCTTGCTTTGTCTTGTTCATTGATCGATTTGATGTTGATGTAGTCCCTCCTACTCGGTCAGGAGCTTTCTTGCTTTCCTTTCTGCCGATGGCTCTTGTTGAGGAATGCTAGAACATACCGTCGACAGACAGTTGCTGGAGCTCTCCGTAAGCCAGCCGCTGGGCCTTCTTTGTCGCCTTGATCCCTCTCTCGACGAATAGCTTCGCTCTTTATCAGTGCTCTTTTCAACAGCAGCCTCCAGAAACCCTGAGACATCGCCAATGTCTCTCCCGACAAGACTATCATTCCACTTTCTGCATCCCGTCCAATTATCTTCGCACGGTCCTCAGCACCAGTCTCCAACTCCCCACATCTCTACCTACCCTCGCCCTTAAGCCACACAATGTCTCTAGTCACTTCACCCACCTTCGGCGTCCCCTTGACCACCGCCAGGACCTCTTCACCGCAGCCGCAGAGGGTGCTCATCTTCGATCTCTCACCCCAACACCTGACTCATTCTACGTCGGAAGGTTGGTTTGCATCCTTTTTGCGCCGAGCTAAAGCTCTTTACTCGCAGTCCCTCAACACTACCCCTGCTCAATTACACGTCGTTTTTGAAGTCATCCTGGCCCCCTCTCCAACGATCAGTATCGACGATCTGGTTCGCTACGCAAAGTTCATTTTAGACAGAGAGCGGGAGGAGCGGATTACGCAAACCAAAAAAGTAGTACAAAGCAAGGCTGCTCGAATTGAAAATGGAACACAAGACGAGGTGATGACTCTTGTGGTGGTGCACAAGAACAGCAAATTTTGGGACGCAGTGGAGATCATCTCAGCTACAAAAGAAGTGATTCTGTCCAGAGTATGGTGTGGACCCCGCTTCGTCATGCCTTGGTCACTTGGATCTTCGCATCCGAAGCAGAGGACGAGAGAGGCGCTAGATACGACCACGAGAGAAGAATTTGACCTAGATCAAGAAGACGAGCAGATGGAAGAAGAAGGGGGGAAGAGTGGGATAGTAAGGGACGAGAATGGGGTGGCAAGAAGACTGAAGACTGAGATAGAGGTTCAGGCATACAGGTGTACTGATTGGACTCCGGAACCAAAGCCCGTCTTGAAGGTGAAGTCGGGCGAAAAGGTGAACGAAAGCAAGTCCGAAAGGAGATCTCGGGAGAGGAAGGAGGCTTGGAAAGCCAAGAAGAGGAAAGTCGTGACCGGAGAAGGATCTGAGGCGGCAGCGCAAAAGGGCGAAGCAGTGGAACAAAGTCAACTGCAAGATATGCGGATGGACGATGTGGAAGTGTGTACCTGTACATGGCATAACATGGCTTCGTTTGAAGAGGATCATCTGGAGGCAAGCCATGGGTGGATGATTGGCGATAAGTCCTCACACGCAATCAGCTTCAACACGGGTCATAGATCAACATCACTCTAAGATAGCTCACGTAGCATATCCGACTGCATTGTACACAAAAGCTCACGAACTCAATAATCACACATTCGTCCCTCGTCCGATCGTGCTTGTGTGAAAGCACATAAAGATACATTCTAGAATGGTATACAGATCACCAACTAATTGCTAATGCTACACTAAGTCGTAAGACTAGCTCCCTCGACTCTAGGCGAAGAGCTTGCGATGGTTGACGAAGCATCCGTTCCCTCTCTCTGCCCCTGAGCTTGACCGGGAATAATAACTTCCATCTCCTCATCGTCCCCGGCACCTGCATTCGTGAACGCCTGTAATCTATTCGACGTACCTCCCTGTGCATCTGCCGCGCGCTGTCCGGGCGGATGAGAAAAGTAACAGTCTGGTCTAGTACACCCAAGTCCAAACCTACACGGTGTTGCATTGGCTCCACTGCTCGAGCCGAGAGATCGACCAGGGGGATGAGAAAAGAAGCAATCAGCGCGAGTACACGCCGCGCCGAATTTACACGGTCTTGAACCGGTTTCGCTTGGGAGAGCTGTATCCATCGATAGTGTTCCGGTTGGTGCGGGAGGTGCTGGAGCAGGAATCGCCGCGGGTGTAGAGGGAGGTTGGGTGCGAGCAGAGATCTTTGCGACAGAAGGACTGACATGGCTACGGGTGCAATCTTTGTTGGTGCAACCTGCGCCGTAGCGGCAATTCTGTTGGCTGAGAACGAGGGCGTTAGGGTCTCCGCCGGGACCTGCGTTGGCGGGGGAGGCATGGGAGTAAGGACACATAGGATTGGTGCAGCCGACGTTCCAGCGACAGAGTGAGGTTTCGGTCGGAGCCATTGGGAAGTTCGATGAGTGAGGGGTGACAGTCGACGAGGAGGAGGAGGAGGGAAGGGGCAACGGGTCGTTGGCTGGTAACATTGGGTCTATGCGTGACAGTATTGAAGGACTTTTTGATGTGGAGGAGGAAGGTGGGGAGGTAATCGAGGAGTTGGAAACGAAAGCAGGTGCTCGAGGGTCAGGGATGCCTGCTCTGCCAAAGATGCTAACTCCTCCTGATGCCGACGCTGGTTCATATGGTGGCAGGCGATCTTGATTGCCCTCTGATGGATCGGGGAAGAGTTCCCGGTCGCCATTCCCATTCGCATTTGTTGTCGAACCATTGCGAAGAGCTCGACCGTAAGCAGCCTGAAAGATCTGTTGTGGCCCATGCCTCGAAACGGGTGGTGGTGGATTCCTGCGTCGCTCTTCAGCCTTCTGACGCCAGTATGATGCTCCATCGAACTCTTGCTCGTCATCTTTGCGTAGTGAAGTTGACTTTCTGAAAGAGTCCAAGTCGGTGTAGTCACGTGGTCTCGGTGCTCCTCGACCCCATGCTAGAGAGGGTGGTGATCTGCTTCTACTCCTCCTTGTGTCATTCTCCCGCCTAACGTTCGAGGAGGTTGGTGACCGACTCCTCCTTCCCTCCCGACCGGCATATCCAGTCGCTCGAATCGAAGCTGGCGACCTGCTCCTTCTCTGTCTTGTATTCCTTGTCTGTGGTGCAGCCGGTGTTGTCGCGACGCTTGTGGAAGCCTCACCATCCTGTCCTTGCGGTGCATTACGATCCAAACACTGCTGTGTAGCATCCCAGACCCACGCAGTAAAGCTCGCATCATACTCGCCACCTATCAGATCTTGCAATTCTGACGTAATCTGATCTGCTGTCTTCTGGTTCGCCAACATCACCACAATGTATTCTGCCATCACGGGATCATCTTCGGAAGAATAGCCGCGGTTGGCAAGTTCGAGCTGGATGGTTTGCTGTAGCTCTTGTATGTGAGGTGACTTGACGTCGATGTTACAAAATGTCGACATTCTGACCGCGCTTCGACCTTCTAATGAGGATGATGGCTGAAGGGTGAGAGTGTGGGGATGTTGAAAGAGTAAAGATTGAAAGATGTCATGCGACTCAGCCAGCGGTGGAAGCTTCCAAAAATTTCATCGGGATCGGGGACGATGCATGGAATCAAATCGGGACGATGCGAGAAGGAGTGGAGTTGTTGGTTCAAGTCGAAAGCACAAACCACAACCCTCATCGCGCTCGATGCTACGACTTGACTCCATCCTTCTTCGACAACTAGCTACAACGACGACTCGAGCACCACGATTACGGCAGAGAGCATCAATCCATACGGCCGCTAGTACATTCCAATATAGCCCGCAAAGTTGGCAGTGCAGATCGCATCACTCGCTCTTACAGCCAGACCGAAGTCACTTCAGTTCACTGGTCTCATCCCATCTTTCCGACGCAGTCGACACATCACACATCCCTATCGCAGCATCAGAGCTAGCCACAGTCGCTCAGAATGGTAAGCTCGCCACTCATCACGGCATCTCAGCATGTAAAAGATCCAATACTCGACATCAGGTCTGACACTGGATGGTTCCTTCTTCTTTGTCCTGCGCTCATGCATTGACAGTTGCCATTGTCGCTGCTAAATGCAGCACAGAACAAGCCTATGGTACGTCTCAACTTCCCTCACTCCGCTCTCAAGCTCCGATCCCAGCCTTACTGACTTCGCCTCTTCACTGCCTCAATCCTTCACGCTTTCGCGCGCCATCAATACACTCTTCCTCTTCGATCGACATCACTGCTCGCCCTCACGGCTGATAACGGTCGAATCACAGCTTGTCGAGCTCAAAAACGGATCAACATTCAATGGTCACCTCGTAGCATGCGACAACTTTATGAACCTGACCTTGCGAGAGGTTTACGAAACTAGTGCTGTACGTTCCTTCCTCTCTCTCTTCGCCTTCTCCCGCTCACCTTCTTCACGCGCTCACTCACTGAGACTCTCTCTCTCTCTCTCTCTCTCTCTCTCTCTCTCTCTCTCTCTCTCTCTCTCTCTTCCTTTTTCATCCCTTATCATCTCCGGACTTATCAGAGCGGCGAGCAATTCTGGAAGCAAAAAGAATGTTATATTCGAGGAAGCACCGTAAGTTTCCCCTCAATCGCCCCTCGTTACACCCCTCTTACCCCATCACCCCGACTAAACCTCATCCCCTCGTTTCTCATTGTATCTTTGTTTGTTTTAGATCAAATACTGCCGTGTAGCAGACTCAGTCATTGACCAGGTGAAAGAGCAAGAAGAAGTGGCTAGGAAACAGCGTCAAGGTGGTGGTGGGCTGTCGGGTGGTGGGCTGTCGGGTGGTATTAGTCTGGGGAATAACCGCGGTGGTGGTGGTGGACAAGGCGGAGGTAGAGGTGGATATGGTAGGGGAGGTGGAAGGGGTGGAGGACATGGTGGTGAGAGGGGTGGGAGAGGTGGCGGTGGTGGCGGTGGAAGAGGAGGAAGGGGACGTGGTCAGTAGGAACTCCAAGCTTTACCTTCAGTAACCCCAGTCAGGCAGCATACCTGGCAAAGAAACCCTCTCTTTCTTGTATCAGTATCACACCAAACCCTCTCACATTCGTCGTAGAGGCTCGTGGGAACTCAAATTGAAAAACAATACAAAGCCTAAATGCCATCGGATGGTGATTCTATATCCTTCCGAACGAACGGAAATTAGCGAGCACAGATGATCCACACACAGCGCACACCACATTGACCAGCTTCCAGGAGTTCCATTTGAGCACGTTTGAGACAAAAGACATGCAATGCACCTCCTCAGGAAATGACGATGGGAAACAAGAACCAAGAAAGCACGACAAGCGACATCTTAATGCTACTCAGTCTTGGCACTATCACGAATAGCACTAGCTCCCACATCCCTTTCTTTACTCCAAAAACCCCCTTCTCCTCCCCCTTCCACCGCACTCATCTGTTCCCTAACCTTCTCCTCCGCCCCTTCGCCACCTACATGCGACTTCAACGTCTCCACCCTCAACACCCACTCTCTCCTCCTAACCACCATTTCTTCATTGCTTCCTCTCCAAATAAATCTCTCCAGAATATGCCTGACTCCCGTCCTCACCAGCCCATACACGTGTTCTGCTAGCAAAGCCACCAGAATCGCAGCTACAATCGCTCCTGCTGGTCCCGATGTAGGTATGTGCTTGGGCAGCAACCTCGAGAAGCTCAAAACTGATTGAGTGTCCACAACCCCTGCTCCTGCAATGGAAGCTGTAGTGTTAGGGTGGGGGTGGAGGTGGGTGCGCATAGAAGTCTCGTACTTCGAATGGCCATCCAAATGCGCATGCTCTGATTGCTGGAACAGATACACCAGTGCAGCGTTATTGAGGGCGCTGAGCCAAGCGATGAAACCAAAAGTCTCGAGCCAAGGTCCAATAGTTTCCGCTCGCACAGGTACGGGTCGACGGGTATTAAGGCAGATCTTGGCAGCATCCGATCTGAGCTCGAAGAAGTTGTTTACGAATCCCATTACGGGGGAGAGTGGCCATACGACAGACCAGAGGGTGATATAGCCGAATTGAGTGGCCATCTCTGCATAGTCCCCAAACAAATCGTAGGGGGGGAGGGCGAGTTCTTTGCGCACGCGGGAGACGAAACGTCGTTCTGATTCTTCCACGCCTTCGACTGGTGTAACGCTACCGGAAGATGAGGCTGAGTCTTGTCGTTGAGGAGAAGTTCCCTTCTTGGCAGCGGAGCGTTCCTCTCTCCACTCAGCGAACTTGCGCATGAGTACAGGAAGAGCAAGTTCAGTGAAAGCATTAACAAACTGACTCGTGACACTAACGGCAAACAATTGCGTGTGCATCCTGTTAGGGTTGATGTGGAAGTCGATACCCTTCTCCCCCACCTTACCTTGCCTAATCGCCTCCTCAATAGAATCCTTGAAGAACCCGCGCTCTACCATAGTTTGCACAATCGTCTCGCCAAACGGAATATACACGTATGCCGAAAGCGTCAGCGCCCCGTACGCGGTAATCGCCTGCATAGCAAATCGTTTGAGCGTTAGAGAATAGTCGTAGGATTTTGCGCTGTAGTGATTCTCCCATTTGGTGATGGCTACTGCTGTTGCTTGCCAGGCTGTCATGATCTGCGGTACGGCCACCACCAGCAGAGCTGTGGGGATGAAAGGAACAGCAACCTTGAGCGGTCCGTGATAGAGCTGCGTTACGAAGATCTCCACTACAAACATCAGCGTCATCGTCGCGGCTAGAACCGAAGCAAAGAATGCAACCACTGGCAAAGACAGGATGACTCTAAGTTCGCGTCGCCACCATTCAAACACCTCTTCGGGCTCTTCTGTCGCGGGGTCAATGCGAGTAGTGCGGGGGATGAAGTCGTGTCGTCGCCTGTCGACGGTGCTGACACCGAGCGTACCCCACCGAACAGCAAGTTTTCGCTCTTTCATCCTCCATAGTTCCACAAAGAGGCAACTCCAGATCACTAGGCCGAAAGAATAGACAGGGGAAAAGTTTCGACCGAGCAACCAAAAAGAACCTCCCAAGAGTGCTGCAGGTGCTAGAGCCTGGAAGTAGGAATTGAGGAAGCCAAAGTAGAGGGCTACATCTTCACCAAAGTGCTCTCGGATAGAGTCAAGGTCTTCCAATCCAACACCAGTGAGAATTTTGGCGGGGGAGATGTGAGCCCAGCGTTTCATCCAGGATGAGTTGTAAGCTGGATCGTGAATAGCTGACATATCGATGAGGTGTGGAAATTCGGAGCTGCCCAGACGGAGGCCGGCACCAGAAGGGACCTGACTTTTACCAGAGGCATTTTGGACTGCGTGCGAGGCCAAGTTGGGCAGCGTGAGCAGAGAATCGACCAACCTCAAACGCGATGCTGGGGTGAGGTGTAGAGGCGAAGCTCCCGCCGAAGCTGCACCGGAAAGGCTCGAGGAGCGAGGCGGAGGAGGCTGAACAGAAAGCACACCGTGCAAATAATCCGATAGTGCTTCCTGACGTGCGAGTGTTTGAAGAAGCTGTGCATCGGCCTTGACAAAGATCAAGATCTGACCTGAACCTTTTGCTCCTTCTCGGCTAGTCATTTGAAGGCCGGTAGAACGAATACGCTGGATAAGCTGATCGTACTCGGACGCGATCTTGGCTCGTTCCGAAGCAGGCACTTTGGTATTGGAGCGAAGATGTTTCTTTGAAATGTGTTGGAATACGAGGACGTAGTCTGCAATTTGAGAGTCTGGATGAGACTGAGGCACTGGATATTCGGTTACACCCGATGCTGCTGACGTGGAAGAGGTCTTGCTGGTGGCTGAAGCAGTGGCTTGACGAGCAGAAGCAGCGAGGTCTTGAGCGCCTTGCTTGACTGAGCTGATAGCGCCTTGAATAGGTGGAAGTGCTTTTTCAGCGGCTGCTCCGACTGCGCCAGCTGCTCCAGAGGATTGCTTGGGCGGCACTGTCGGACCACCCGACGAAGCGGGCGGGATGTCGTGTTTAATGCCGTTCATCTTTCCCTTTCTTTCAATGAGGGAGGCGAGTGAGATGATGGAGGCTGTTGAGAAGGTGCAAGCCAGAAGTCGAGCTGATATCTTATACCTGAAGCACAGCCGAGAAGGCTTTGACAGAGGAGTGAGTGACCGATGTTCCTCTCACGTCAGAGGAACAAGCGTGGAGGGCGAGCGGCATGCATGCACGATGCACGGACGCTCTAAAAAGTGGTTGACAGAAGCAGCATTTCGTCACTGGCCGGACACAAATTCCTAAATTTCAGCAACACTCACATGCACGTCAGCAAAGCCATTCGCCAGCAACGCATTTCTCCTGACCGGCATTTGTATGGTCATCGCGCGATAAGGCTCACCTATCATCCCAACTCAGGGTTGAGATACGACTTGCTGTCGCAAAAGTATCTTTCTTATACAGTGGCGATTCCATGCTACATAAATACAACAAAATGTGAAAGGAGAAAGACGCTCAAGCCAGTGCTGCACGGCGATTGCGAATTGCCAAGTACAGCATCACAAACAGAGTCTCGATTCTTGCTTTCACCATCTGTACAGCAGCAATCACGAGAGATCAAAAGCGATGTCAGTCGTACATTCTCCGTTCTTCTTTGATGCTTAAAGGTGAATACTTATCATGGTAGTACCGAAACTAAACAGCCCCTTGATCAGCTGCGAGTCCAGGCCTTGGTACAGACCCTTCAATCCTCCCCTCTTGATTGTCTTCCTCAGCACATCTAGCAAGTTCCTGTACATCTTCCTACCTGTCGGTGATCTCCACTGCAGCCTCGTCTTGCATAGGATCAGGGGGAAGATGATGATGGTTGAGATGCTGTTTCCGATCGCTGATGTCACAAAGGTCTGAAGCGAAGATGGCTTCTCCCTCTTCTCCTTTGGGATGAGCAGTGTCGAGATTGCGTTTGTGCTGTAGAATGTAAGCGCAGGAGAGATACTCAGCATAGCAGCTGTTTCGAATCCTGACCACAGACCTAGCCATCCCTTTTCTGCTACGATCTGTCGCAACACATCCAAGATACCCGCGGACTCTGCATACCCTCCTTCATCATCTGATTCGCTGTCTGAGCTAGGCTGGGTACCGCCCGCCTCCTTCCGCTTGTTAATCGCATCCAGCTGCTCCTTAGACTTCTGCTTGGGGTTGGCTGAAGTCTGCATTCGAACCGTCACATTGGATAGAGGTGTGGTGAAGAAACGAGAGACAACCCCTGCCAGTGCACCGATAGCAAGATCTTCAGCAGCAGTAATCACGATGCGAGATTTGCCTTTGCCCTTTGCTCCAGCTGGTGTAGGTGGGAACTTGGCTTTCTTCCGTTCAATAACAGACTCCATGAAGAACGAGCGGAAATAGAAGAACAAGAAGTTGGACAGAGTATTGGAGAGAGTGTCGGATCCAAGTCCTTGGTAGAGTCCTTTGATGCCGTTCTGGTCGACGATCTCTTTCAGGGCGGCAGAGATCGATTTGTAGCCGCCTTTACCGTCTCGGCCTCTGGACTGGGTTTGACATCGTGTGGAGAGGAGGTCAAGCGGATAGACGAGGGTGTTGGATGTGATGGAGCCTAGGGCTCCGGCCGTGGCTTGCGCAAAGGGCGGCTGTTCGATCGGCACAATGCGAAGATAGATATATGCGTCAGTTTGCCATCATCGCAAAGGATTGGACCTCATTGTCTGCGGCACTTACCAGCTGACTCTGCGCCATGGTGAGATGAGACTATAGAGTGAAGGCTGCTCTCGATACTAGTGGTATTGCTTTGAGAGTCGGTTAGACTCTGAGCGTTGATGGGCTTCGCCGAAGTGTGGATGAACAGTAGAAGGCGATCTCCAAGAGCTGCGGATCCAGACGGTCGAGTGCGCGAGCAAGGTGTGGTTGCAGCTAGTCAAGGTGGAGCAAGTTGATTCCTGTTGGCTTTCGTATTGTTGTGGCTTGAGGACAACCTGGGCAAGAAGTCGATCAGTGCAACGCGGGTCAGGATGGATGGAGAGCAAGAAGGAAGATAAGCTACCTCTCGAAGTGCAATGAGGCTTCTGCCGGCTTCTCCGTATCCGAAGCTTCGAAGGGACCTCTTTTGACAGGCAAGAAGGGCACATAAATGGAAACCATTCGTGATTCACAGATTGGTCAGTTCCACACAGCGCCCGAAAGCGGGAGGAGAAGAAAAAAAAAAAAAAAAAAAAAAAAAAAAAAAAAAAAAAAAAAAAGGAGAGAAGCGTTGTGGAGCATAAGCGGTTGCTCTTCTGCGAAGCGAAAGGGTCTTTCTCCGCTTTTTCCTTTTTTCTTTTTTTTCTTTTCTTTTTTTCTCGCCTTCTTCTCACAGTCTGGCTCTTTCACAGACGCTGACACACTCTTTCTGCCCAGCCCTTCTGAGCCCCTCCTCTTCGCCCAAGGCTTTCTATCTCTTCCCACCTTGCTCCAAGCATCATCATACGAGATCAATCTCTGAACAAAACATACTACTATAATGATTGGGGGCAAAGAGAAGGGAGAATGGATGCAGGTCGCTACTTGCTACCGGCTTGCTAAAAAACCGAAAGACCGGTCGATTGGCAGTTTCTCACATCGCGCTCTGCTGCCTTTGAATTTTCCAAGCCTCCACAAAAGCTCTCTCTGGATGCGGGGACCTTAGGCGCGCACGCGAGAGTTCTCCAAAAATGCCTTTTTGGAAAAGGAAGGCGTGATGACGTCGTATTCTATCAATTTTTCCCGTCCGAGTCATTCATTATCCTCAGTCAGGCCAGTCACTCCCTGCTGAGAGCGATACACTAGCATCAAGTGCCATCAAACCATCATCTCAATTCACAGCAACGCACACACACAGACGCTGAAGGAACGAATCATTTATACACTTTTAATTGATATAGCAACTTCACTGTGATAGACTATGTGTAGGGATTGTGCGGTTAGATCCAGTCCGCAGCCTTTGCTTCCTTCTTCCAAGCATCCGAATCACGAATAAGGTCTCTTGACTCCTTAGCAGGTCGTGAGATGGCCGAACCCTGGCTAATCCACGACATGACCGCCTTCACCAGATCATCTGCGATGCCGAGCTCGTGTAATGCCACCGCATCCTTCTCCAGACAAGCGCGTACACTCTGAGACTGCAATGCGACATCACCTGAGCCTCCACCAACAACATGCTTCTGCAGGACGCTCGTAGCCATGCCAGCGTCGAGCTTAATCAGCGAGGCGACTACCTCGGCCATACCTTGACGGAATGCATCCTTGATGGCGATGGGAGCGTCAAAGGTGGCATCGATGAGGGCGAGGACCTGATCGCGGCTGGCTTGGCCGACGTTCTTGGCTGGTGCATTGGAGAGGACGTGAGCAAGAGCAAGGGCGAATGAGTCGGCAAGTTCAGCAGGATCAGTAGCACCACCAGCGGCAGCACCTGCAAGACCAGCACTGGCTGCGCCACCAGCTCCACTGCTTTCGCCGAGACCAGCTCGGGCACCTTGAACCAACTCGACAATGACGGGATCGACACGAGTTTGCAAGCCCATCAAGTTGCCGAGTGCGGCACCGGCTTTGTTGCGAACCGTTGCGCTGGAGGCATCCGACACAGCCTTCTGATACGATCGCTGCAACTGAGGGTAGAAAGGTCGAACCAAAGCAGGGATACGTCGCACCATCGTGTCCAAACTGGTAAGAATAGCAGCCTTGACAGGAGGAGGGTGACGGTCGCCACACAATCGAATGAGAGGACCGATCATCGAAGTGACGAAGGGCTTGATCGCATCCGCTGAAGTACGCTCCACGATGTCCGACAGACCAAGCGCACCGTTCTGCCTCTGATCGGGCGTGCCGTTCATGAGACCAGCAAGGAACACCGGCACCAGAGGAGAAGCACCCTTGGGTCGGCAAAGACCAGCAAGCTCGCGACCTGGAGCACCAGTGTTCTCCAAGCTGCGACGCAAGGGAACAACCAATCCTTCCAACTCGTCCTTGCCCACTGTCTTAAGGCAAGCGTCCAAGGCTTCCCAAGCGGCATCGACGACCTCGGGCACGGGATCATCGAGCAGCGAGACGAGCTTGCGTAGCCAGTCGACGAGGTAGTCCGAGACATCAACAGAAGGCTTCTTGACCTGGCAGAAGACCTTGAAGAAGCCACATCCCGCAATACGCTGCTGGGGCGAAGTGTTGGATCCTGCCCATCCGAGCAACAGAAGCATGGTCTGATGCAGACCGTCGACGTCCGAGACCGAACCAAGGAGAGCCTCGACAGCACTTTGCAGGTCGGCAAGGACTGTCTCGTCCTTCTCTGTGTCGAGCGCCTTCGAGAGAGCAGTGAGAATGCTCGACAGACGTCGGTTGAGGGCCGAGCCAGCGACACGCACCAACACTGCCAACGCGCGAGCGTTGAACGAAGTGATAGGCTGTGCGATAAGGCTTGGCACCAACACGGGGAAGACGACGTCGGATCGAGCACGCATGACTTCGCGCAAAGCAGCAAGTGCCGTCTCTGACGTACCGCCACTGGTGTCCGAAAGCGCCTCGAGCAGTGTCGGGATCGTCTCGTCGATGGCACGAGGTCCAATGTACGTCTGTGTAGCATCGAATGCTTGTGCAGCAGCATGTCGCACAGACTGCGACTCGTCGACAAGCGCATGACGCACGACGGCAATAATGGCATCCTCGTGATCTTCCAACTGTCCTTTGGTCGAGTTCGCCAAGACTTCGGTGACGGCGTAGCAGACACCCGATCGAGTCTTGGGGTCCTCTGAAGTGGCACCACGCATGCGCAGGATGGGGATGGTCTCGCGCAAGATCTTCTCGCCGAGCTTCTTGACCAACTCTCCCAATGTCCTGGCAGCCATCTCGCGGTTCTCGTCGCCGTTGGAAGCAAGCGACTTGATGAGAATGTCGAGCATGGTGGGCAACACCTCTCGTGCAGTCCGGGGAGTGTTGTGCACCAATGCCTTCCATGTGTGAATGGAAGCTTGGCGGACAGGGATGTTGGGGTCCTGTCGAACAATATAGATCGAAGCCAGGATACGGTCGCGCCTCTCCTGACCAAGCGCCTCGACGAGGGCACGCTGCACCGAGTTGTTGGCCACCGACTGCTCCATGTCCTCTTCGATGCCTTCGTCTTCCACCTCGTTCTTGCCAGAGATGCCGGACAGACGGAAGAGCAGATCGGCGGTGAGCTGCAACGACGACATTCGGATACGCCATGCCTCGTCGAAGAGACCGGTCTCGATATGCGGCAACAGCAAATCTACAGCCTTGGACGAGTAGTTGGCGATTATCATGCGACCAGCACGCATCGATGCTTCACGCACCGTCTCGGCCTCGTCCGCGATGCCGCTGAGGATCGGAGGAATGATGCGACCCAAATGAGAGGCGAATCGGTGACCGAACGTCGCAGGCAAGTAGATGAGCAGCGAAATGTGACCTTCTCGCACGTATGGCTTGGGGTCGGAGGCACTGTTGATGATCTCCGGAAGGAGATTCTCCATGCGCTCCATGCCGAGACCTGCCAGCACTTCGGCGAGACCCTGAGCCGCACCCTGTCGGTCGACACCGGTAGCGTCGGATCGCAGAACGCCAAGCAGCGAGGGGATCAGGTCGACAAAGTGCACCTCTCCGAGACGCTCGACCAAAGTACCAAGCGCCTTGGCGGCCACAGCACGTGCTTCGGGTACGGGCGAGATGAGGACCAATCGCACCATGGGGATGAGCTTGCCCAGGTACGGCACAAAGTCCTTCGAGTCGGTAAGACCAGCCAAGTTGCCGACGATACGAGCAGCGTCCTTCTGAATAGTAGCACTGCGCTCCTTGAGACCACGGTCGATGATGGGGATAACGAGGGCAAGCGAAGGCGAGTCGATGTAGTGAACGAAGCTCGTCTCGAGAACGCCTTTGAGTGCAGCACCGGTCTTGGTGTTGGGGTCGATGAGCGCCTTGAGCAGCACAGGCACGAGCTGCTTGATCTCGGGGTTGTTAATGACCTCACCGAACTGCTTCAGACTCTTGTTGGCTGCAGTGCGAACTTGAGTGTGCGAGTCGGTGAGCACCTCGCTGAGTCGAGGGATGACGGTAGGCAGCGATAGCGAAAGCTGCTTAGGAGCACAGTATGCCATGGCACCAAGCAGCTCGATAGCACCCTTCTTGGTTCTCCACTGCTTCTCGTCAAGACCAGAAAGCAATGTGGGAAGAATGATCTTGACACAGTGGCCAGAGACATTCTGCATGATCGCCTTGGCAGCATCCTGGGTCGCCTCGCGTACATCGCTCGAGACATCACCGAACCCAGCAAGCATGTGTGGCAAGATGCTGATGATGTAGGGTTCGAAGAGGCGCTTGAGCGTCAGTGTCAATGTCTCGTAGGCGAACATGACACCCTGACGACGCGTAGGGTTCTTCGCATCCTCGAAAGCTTCAGCGAGCTTGCCCATCACGTCGAACTCCTTGATACTGCCGATACCTCGACCCATCACGAGACCGGCCAGACCGTAGGCGGCACCACGACGTCCGGCATACTTGGCTCCGTCAAAGAGCTCCTTGAAGAGCGAGTTGAAGAGGCGGGGCACGTCTTTGCTGATGGCGCGCACAAGGGGAGGCAGACAGTCTGCAACGGCGGACTGCACAAGCTCGGAAGGAGTCTTGAGAGCATCGATAAGACGGTCAACGACCTTGCTAACACGAGGATCCTTGGGGTCGAGATGGCGAGCTTCGCGACCGAGCAGAATGACGACTGCCTCGGTGATGCCATCGTCCGTCGTGGACCCGCTTTGGTGACTGAAGAAGGCCTCGAACATGGCAATCAACTTTGAAAGGTGCTCCTTGCCGTGGAGGTCAATGACCGCAGTGGTAGCCTCGAGCATGCTGGGACGCACCTCTTCGCTACGGTCTCCGAGCGCCTGTCCATCGATCATGAACTCGAAGAACGATGGCACGTCAGATCCCTGGAGGTAAGGAGCTAGATGGCGAAGTGCGACAGCCACAGCAGCACGTGTCTTCCAGGGGTCCTGTCGGTTCTTGGTCGACTCGATCACCATGCCGAAGCGGTCGTACTCGGGAGCAAGCACTTTGTTCCTCTCCTTATACAGGCTGCAGAGCTTGGCAACGACGGACGAAACCTGCTCTGGATGCTGTTCGGTAGCTGCAGCGAGAGCACGGGCGCAGCTGTCACGCACGTAGGCATTCTTGTGCTCGAGCAGGGCGATCAGAGGATCGGCGAACGACTCTGGCACGTCGAGACCGTTCTCCTCCCAAGCCTTTTCGGCAAGTCGGGCGTTTTCTTCGTCTTCGTCGTGGCATGCGAGCCAGAGCTCCACTGGGAACTCGAGATCAGTGAGATCGAGAGGCTGAATAGCCTGCAGACAGCCGTTGCGCACGTACACTTCGTCGACCATGGTGTTGGAGAGAAGCTTCTGGATCTCGGCAGGCAGGGCAGACGTCCTAAGTGCCTCGCCGATATCACGCAGAGCCGAGACGGCATCCTTGGAGATCTGTGTGTGCTTGGCAACAATGGTGACCAGGCTGTCGATGAATGACGAGCGAGGGTATCGCATGTCCTCACAGGCAGAGCCGTGGAAGTCGATGAAGTCGAGCGAAAGCTGAATCTGCTCGAGAACCGAGTCGGTGTCTTCGGGATCCACACCAAAGCCACCGGCACGGACAATGCGCGCGATCAAGGGGTCGATGAAAGCAACAGTGCCTGCATCCAGAGGCGACTGCTCCGACAACGAGCGGAGTCGGTACAAGATTCGAAGCACGAGCTCGTTAATGGGCTCAACGCGGAAGTCTTCCTGGACCAACTCCTCATCAATCGTACGCAGCAAGGCAACGCCGACAAACATCGAGTAGGCCTCGAGACGGATGGAACAGCAGCTTGACAGAACCCAGAATGCCTCCTTGGCCTCCTTTTCGAACAAGAAGCGGGCTTGTGATACTTCGAACGTGCGCAGGACAAAGTTGACGAGTGTCTGCATGTAGCCTTCGATCTCTTCTGTGCGAGCACCGACGATGGACGACACAGTGCGGAGACAGCGCACATACCTTGATCGGATTTCTTCAACTTTGGCGCGAGCTTGTGCTTCGACCTTGGATTGCGCGTCGACTGCGGCCTTCTGCTCCTCGGTGAGCGTCTTGTTCTGCGCTGCCTTCTTCTTGGCAATGTCAGCACGTAGCTCAGCCTCCCATTGTTCCATCTTGGCATTCTTGTTGTTCTTGTCGACAGAGTCTTCCTTGGTGTTGGAGAGCACGTCAATGTAAAGGCTGCCTGGCTCAGTACGCCACATGCCCAACTCATCCTGTGTGAGCGCATGCAGGTCATCAAAGGGTGTGTCTGCCTCAATCTGCGAGACAAGCTCAGCCATGACCGAGTCTGGTGCGAGACGCACAAGAGTTGTCTGAGCGGCGAAACCAGCTTCACGCATGCGATCGTCGTCGATGGCAGCACGTACGACCGAGATGAGGTCCTGCTGCTTAGATGTGATGAGGTCGATGGGAAGAATATTGGCCTTGAAAGTGAGGTCCATGAAGCAAGAGGTGCCACGGTCGAGCAGGTCGGCGTGGTGGGCGAGGACAAGCGTGTCGACCAGCGTCTTCTTCCTCGCCTCTGTATCGAGCTCTTCGGAGAAAGTAGAGGCGGCAGACAAGAGGCGGCGAAGATCGCGCGCACGAGTTTCGGCAGAGGGCTTGACGTCTTCGGTCTCAGCAGCGGCAGCAGAGCTAGATGCCGAAGCTGTCGAGGCTGCTCCATTGGGTTTGGACGCAGATGAAGCGGCGTTGCTAGTGGACGCTGGTGGCAGCTGAAGGAAGGCCGAGATACCGGAGGTGATGAGGTCGTGGGTAAGGATGGGCTCAGTTTGAGCAAGGTCCTGCACCAATTCCAAGACAGATCGCTTCGAGTTGGATCCTGTCGCATGGAAGAGGACGTGGATCAAAGCGAGAGCAACCTGCACCTGCACGGCCTTGTCAGCGGCCAGCGTCTTGGCACGGCGAGCGATGATGGCTTGCAAAGCACGCGAGAGCCAGATCTCTTCTTCAGGCGTGGCAGTCTTGCGGAAGACCTTGTCAGCCAAGAGAAAGGATGGCTTGGGGTCAACAACAAGGATGCCCTCGAGTGCGGCGTTCTTGCGTACAACGCCATCGACCTTGTCGGAACCGAGGGTGGAGAGACGACCCTCCAAGACGGCAGCTGCGATGTAGCCTTCCAATGGCCCACCGGGAGCGGTGAGTGGGTTGGTGGAAGCATTCTTGAGGTTCGCCTCGAAGCCAGGCAAAAGGGACTCGGCAAAGGTGCGGGTAGCAGCCGTAGCGCTCTTGGAGTCCGTCATGGACCAGAATAGCTCGCCGATAGCGAGACAGACAGCTTTCCTGATGGGGACTTTCGAGTTTTGCATCTCCTTGACAAGGGCATTGACTACGGCTGCAGGCGGCACCTGCTCAGCCTCAACGAGCAGCCATCGGAGGTGATGTGTGATGCACGAGACGGCTGCATGCATGGAAGCTTCTTGCGCCTCTTTCGGAAGCAATGACGAGACAACTTCGATGACGTTGGAGCTCTTGGCCGCTTCGCTAGGTGCGACAGATGAAAGCATGACATAGACGGAGGTCCTGGCTTCGGGCGTAGCTGCCTTGCCAGCTTTCAGGATAGCGATGAGCTCGTCAACGACAGTAGCTTTGGCAGAGTCATTGTCACGAATGCGAGTGGAAAGGGCCGAGAAGAAGTCGGACGCTTTTGTCCTGGTGGCAGCATTTGTGGATCGAGAAGCGGAAAAGACAGGGTCGAGCAGCGGCTTGACATGCGGGCCAACGTCGAGCTTGACGGCAGTGAAGAGCCTTGTAGCGATGGGAAGAGCAACCTCAGGAGAGCGAAGCAGCATCTTTTGGAGTTGTGGCCTGAGCGTCGATGTAAGGTCTTCTTCTGTGACTTGCTCTGCAACAAAATCGTCGAAAGCGCGAAGAGCATGATCAGAGACGGCGGTCTTGGAGGCGACGAGTTGAGTGCTGTAGAAGTTGAGGATCTCTTTCTTTGCGTCCTTGACGTAGCCGCGGCCAATACCATCAGGGGCGCCCTTGACCTGCTCCGAGCCAGCTCGCAGTCTTACGCAGACGCCAACAGCTTCTCCAAGCAGGGAAGCAGAACGAAGGGCAGTAGCTGGGGTGGAGATGGCAGAGATGGTACGCATAAGCTGGGGAAGGCATGAGTGTGCATTTCGCAATGTGCGTCTGGTGAGGGTGATGGCATTCTTCCTGACGCTCTCCCTGCCACTGGTGTCGTTGAGAACGGCATCGTAGGTGGTAGCCAGAACCTGGACGAGGGGTTCCCATGTTGACAAGGCTGATGCTTTTGGTGCTTTGTCGCGGGCAGATGTAAGGCGAGCGCAGAGTGTCGAGTAGAGAGCGCAGGCGTAGGCGTGCAGAGCTGTGAGGGTTGGAAGAGAGGTGGTGGAGGAGCCAGTCGCGGAAGGCTTGCAGATGCGCTCAGACTCTCTTTTGAGCCATGCAAGAGCATGCTTTGCGACGGGACCATTCGACTCTAATGGGGCAGCAGCTTCGTCGACCTGAATCAGCTTGGAGAAGACATGAAGGGAAGCAAGTCGAGATTCTCGGTCAATGTACTTGGCGTAGGTGCGAAGGATGATGGTGAGAAGCTCTGCTCTTTGAACAGGTTGAAGCTCTGACAGCTCGGCAGCCTTGATAGCATCTCGTTGTAGGAAGTGGATGCGTACTCGTGTGCTGGTGCTATTGAGATGGAGCTGGGCAGCTTCTGAGAATGCCGGCCAATTCTCGATGGGATCGAAGGCATCTCGCTCGTCACCCGAGACGCTCATCTTTGCGGGAGCGAGATCGTCGTCCGAGTCGTAGGGTTCCTGTTGTGGCTCGGAGGACGCCCGCTGTATCCAATTCTTCAAGTCGCGCTTCTTGGCGAGCATACGACGCAGACAAGAGAAGCGGTGTAGTTTGTCGGTGAGGCTGCAAAGTCCTCTACATACAGAAAAGGTGAAGCGTGGAAAGCGTGGAAAGCATGGAAAGGGCGTCGAGATCAGCGCACATCAAATCCCAAGACTCGTTTTGGAAGAATCAAAGAATGAGCGTGTGATCTTTCTGATCTCGAAAAAAAAAAAAAAAAAAAAAATCAAAAAAATCGTTCGGTTGGCTGCCCCGATTTGATTCACACTTGCTCAGCATCAAACGCTCGGTCCAATTTTCTGCTCCACGGATATTGCCTTGCCTGGCTGTCATGACTCGTACTGTCGACACATGACTACGACTCGAAAGCATACTGCATTGTCGAAAAGTGCTCGACACACCGAATCATATTGTCATGACTCCTTTATGACAATGGTGGTTAGACCAGAGGGCAGAGGCATGTCCGAAACGGAGTCCTCTGTCAAATCGGGGGTCATGTGAAGCTGCTTTTCAACTTGCCGTCCCTTCGCTCGCGTGGCATGGTCGATAATTTGTTAGGTCGTCAGCTCGCTACACAGAATCAAAATCTGAGCCGCAGTTGGTCGGCTTTGATGGCAAGACAACAATATCGGCAGTTGCTCCATCCAGGAGGGTCTGAGCTGTCCCGTCTCATGGACGCCTTTCAGAGCAGATCGGGCAAGGAATCTCTGGTTAAAAGCTCTAATTGCGATCGGGAAGCAAGAACACACGCATGCTGTCAACTGCGCAGATCATCCGCTTCCAGGCGAGTCATTCCTAAACGACACAGACGCATCTGACACGGAAATTCCAATCAACCAACACCTTTTTTCGCGCCCAGACCGCCCCAGAAGCAAGACGGAAAGTGTCCCGTTTGCTCTTCGAGTCCTTGAGCTCGGTCAATTGCTTCAATTCTCTTATCTGGTCAACCCTTGCATTTGCCCAACCATCCTCTCGAGATACCATCCTTACTCCCCTCACACCATCACGAGGAATCCACGCACAGCCCTATTAAAAGCGAACCGCACCGTCTGATCCGCTCTTGCCATTGGACTACCATCATCAAGCATCGCATACCCCCACTAGATTCGATCATCTAGAACGATCCCCCACATTACCATGTCCGCAATCAAGGACGCATTGGCTTCGGCCGCAGAGGCCCTTCACATCTCCGGCGACAAGGACAAGAAGGCCATCGGCGGCGGTGCTCCTGGTAAGTTCTGTTCTCCGCTCTAGCTCCTTGTTAGCAAAACTGGATTCAGTACTGACTTCAATCTTTCATTCTGTTTTTGCGCCACGCCACAGTCTACGTCGACGAGAAGGCCGGTAACGACGAGTCGGCAGATGGCTCCAAGAGCTCCCCTTTTGCCACACCATTAGCCGCTCTCCTTGCCAAGGGCCAGGATGCTTCGGTCTTCGTCAAGAAGGCTGATGCGACACCCGGCGAGGACGGCGTCGACGCTGATGGCTACGCTCCCATCTCTGCTTCTGCCGCCAAGAAGGTCAGCAAGCTCTATGCCACTGCGCTCAAGAAGAAGGAGAAGGCTAGCGAGCAGGCTGCCAACGACCAGGCTCAGGCTGCCAACGACGAGAAGCGTCTCGAGGAGAGCAAGAAGATTGTCCTCCAAGAGCCCTCTTCTTCCGCCAAGAAGATCAAGATCAGCCAGGGTGGTGAATTCCGTGATCAGCGTGTAAAGATCTGCGGTTGGGTCCACAGATTGCGTTCCCAGAAGGACTTGACCTTCATCGTCCTCCGTGACGGTACCGGCTACCTCCAGGTTGTTCTCTCCGGCAAGCTTACTACCACCTACGATGCCCTCACTTTGGCCACCGAGTCCACCGTCGAGATTCAGGGTCAGCTCAAGGCTGTTCCTGAGGGCAAGACTGCTCCTGGCGGTCACGAGCTTGTCGCCGACTACTGGAAGTGTCTCGGCAAGGCTCCTGGTGGAGACGAGGCTTACACCAACGTCGTCGCTGAGACTGCCGACCCCAACAGCTTGGCTGACCGCCGTCACCTTGTTATCCGTGGTGAGACCGCTTCTGCTGTCCTCAAGGTCCGTTCCGAGGTACTCAAGGCTTTCCGTGCTGAGTTCGATGCCCAAGGCATGACCGAAGTCACTCCCCCCTGCATGGTTCAGACCCAGGTCGAGGGCGGTTCCACCCTTTTCAGCTTCGACTACTACGGCCAGCCCGCCTACCTCACTCAGAGTTCGCAGCTCTACCTCGAGACCTGTCTTCCATCGCTCGGTGACGTTTTCTGTATCCAGGAGTCGTTCCGTGCCGAAAAGTCGCACACTCGTAGACACTTGTCCGAGTACACTCACTTGGAAGGCGAGCTTGCTTTCATCACCTTTGACGACTTGCTCCAGCATCTTGAGGATGTCATCTGTGGTACCCTCTCGCGAGTTCTGAGCGACCCCAAGACAAAGGCATTGCTCGACCAGCTCAACCCCAACTTCCAGATGCCCTCGCGTCCCTTCCGTCGCATGGACTACAAGGAGGCCATCAAGTGGCTTAACGATCACAACATCCCCAACGAGGACAGTCAGCCTCACAAGATCGGTGACGACATCGCCGAGGCTGCCGAGCGCAAGATGACCGACGAGCTCAACGTTCCCATCTTCCTCTGCCGCTTCCCACGTGAGATCAAGTCCTTCTACATGAAGCGTACTGAGGGTGACGAGGAGTTCACTGACTCGGTCGACGTTCTCATGCCCGGTGTTGGTGAGATCGTCGGTGGTTCCATGAGGATGGCTGACCAGCACGAGTTGCTACAAGCTTACAAGAACGAGGGCATTGATGCCGCTCCTTACTTCTGGTACACTGACCAGCGCAAGTACGGTACCTGCGAGCACGGTGGTTACGGTCTCGGTGTCGAGCGTTTCCTTGCGTGGCTCACCAACCGATGGACTGTTCGTGAGGCTTCTCTTTACCCTCGATGGACTGGTCGATGCACTCCTTAAGAGTGTGGTGCAGCCTCCTTTTTTTTTTCTTTGCAATCTTATATGTTTCCCTTGCAGCTCATATCGGTTTGATATGAGACGTGGACCGGAAGGATCAAGTTGATCGAGACACAGGGCTAAGGGATCTCGGCAGCAATGTTCATTTACGATTGACATGATTACAAACTTGACACAAAGCACGTCCTTTCGCAGTAACGGATGGATGTAGTCGGAACAACGACGTTTGCCTGCTTGCAAGCAAGTTCGATAAGGCAGTTAAGAAGACTTGATGGCCTTCTCGGCCTTTCTTATAGCGCGCTTGCGAGTAGCAGCTTGCTGGTCTGTAGATCGACATCGTTTGGAAACAAAAAGAAAAAATTGAATGTCAGCAGCACGTCCTTAGAGATAGAGACTCGACGACCGATGATTGTCGGGTATACATACCGTAAGTATAGCTAAGAAGCCAGCCTCGAGGAAGAATAAAAGTGGTAGCCCAATCGATAACAGCGTGCATGGGCCAAGGGGTGGAAGTATAAGGCCTTCCGATAGCACCGCCATTCCTGCCGAGTGTCTTGAGCACCTGAGCGACGTACTGCTTGGGCGAAGGCACCATAGCGCTTGACTTGCGAACCTTGGACATGTTCGAAACAACAAAGTAAGTGTTGAGCAAGCTAACGGTGATGTTGCTCCTCCTCAACTCCTCACCAAGTGCCTGAGACCAGCCGCTGAGGAAAGCCTTGGAGCCAGCATAGGTAGCAAGCATTGGAGTGGTGACCTGACCAGCGAACGAACCAAGGTTGAGCACAAGACCGCGCTTACGCTGCACCATACCAGGGATGATCATTCGCGAAACACGCAGAATCGAAAGAACGTTGATCTCGATAATGTCTTCCATCTCGTCTTCGGCAGTCTCGGCAAAGTTGACAGGCATGTTGTGCGACTTGCCAACATTGTTGACAAGTACACCGATGTTGAGATCTTTGACAGTGTTCTCGAGGCCTTCGAATTGACGTTCGTCGCCGAGGGCAAAGTCGATGGCCTGGGTCTTGGTCTTGACACCAGGGCTCGCGACTTCGATCTCGGCTGCGACAGCACCGAGCTTTTCAGGGCTACGCGAGACGAGGAGGATGTTAAAGCCCTTCTTGGCGAGTTGAAGGGCGAACTCGCGACCAATGCCGTCAGTGGCGCCAGTGACGACAGCCCAGCTGGCTTTGGTGAAGTCCTTCTTGTTGGCGCCGAATTTGGAGACCGATTTTCCGGGCAGCACGTAGACATCAGCGAAGAGCTGGGCAAGACGAAGCACAAAGGTGCCGATGCTGAGTGCGCCGATACCGGCCAAAAGGACGAGCGAGGCCGAGAGCGGGGTCAGGCCGTGGTCTGTTTTCATCGTAGACGTGGGGATTGGAGCGTGATCAAGTCAGTACTGGTTCTCGCAGCTGTCGCTTGAAGCGTTGTGCAAGGCGTCAAACTCACCGACTCGAAGACCAACGTGGCACAAGAGGCCATCAATGTGTTGTTCGATCGTCATGATGGCTTGACTGAGGTTTTAAGAAGTCAATGGTAGAGAGAGAACAAGTTAGAAGATGATGATGGAGGAGTTCTTCTCCGAGTATGAAATTTCCGAGCGCGTTTGGAGGTCAGTGCGTTACGCGACGGAAGGGTCTCTCAGGGTCAGGAACGCTGTGTATGATTTGTGCCTGTCCGCTGCCGCAAATCTGCCGAATGCTTTTCAACACCCAGCACACCTTCTTGCGACCTTTGAAGGTCAACTGGGAACAAGGTTACAGACCAAGCAGGGAGCAGACAGCAGACACCGCAAATAAGTCGGCATGGGGGCGTGACGCTTCATGCAGATCGCCAACGTCTTCTACTGTACGGGCCGGATCGTCGCGGGGCAGGCTGAATTTGAAGCAGGGAAAAAAAAAAAAAAAAAAAAAAAAAAAAAAAAAAAGTTGGGAGCTTCCGGCTGTCAGCCGGTCATCGCGTCGTTGCAAGTGAAAACCATTGAATCGGGCCTGACTGCATTCCATCGTGATTCACAGCAGTCAATCCGGAACGTGCTTCTAAGCGTATGCCACCTTCCTCTTGGCATTATTTCCTTCTGTATTCCATCCTGACTACGACGTTGCGGACTTGCGGCCTATTGGAAAAGAGAAGGACGCTGAAGAAGAAGCGCAACACAGCTTCACAAAAATCGGCCAAAAAAGGGGGGAAATGCAAAAAATAAACTGCAGCACCTAGGATTCCCGCGTGGTCCCCCACCGCAGTACTGACTAGGCGATACCTTGCTTAACTTCGCAGATCGGACGGGATGCGGTGCTTTCAAGGTTCTATGGCCGCAGATGATAAGGGGCGATATACAGCACATAATGAGCCGCTCACCAAATGGAGTTAAGAGCATTCACTCCGACTGCGGTGCAAGTCCTAGCCGCTCCTTCATTTCGGACCTCACGACCATGTAAGCACAGGTCGCCGCTATGATGACAGAAGCTCGGCAGTTGTCGAGCCTTTGTAGTTACCGTGAGATCCAAGTGGCGCGGCCCCTGCAACCACACGTTATATGGTGGCGCTGCCATCGCGATGTAAAGTTGCCGCTGTCATTAGATGGTCGCACCTGTTGAAAGCCCGAACAATGGCGGAGCTTGGCAACACGATAGCTTGGAGACAGAGCCGGCCCGATCTACCATCATAGTTAGACATGACAAGATCTCACGGTGATGCTCTGTGCTTGTGTAACCGAGGTAAAGCGGGGCCGAAGCGTGCGCGATGGAGCTCTGAGGGCAGTGATATTCTCACGGGGCTCGTGCACCTTTCCCACGCTATCTCCAAGAAGGGCCTGTCAAAGCTGTCTCTGGGTGTCCTCGGTCCTTGCAAGTCAGGAACAGATCCGAACAAGGGAAGTGCCTAAGTTAGTCTACGCAGGCACTGCCTGGGGTACAGATCCCAATCAGGAGCCGCTGTACAGAGTCTCTATGCGTCGCTTCTTTCGGCGGTTACATCCTTTCACTATTGTCTTACGCGGTCAGCATTGAGCTTGGGCCTCGATGCTGCAAGGACTGGCGCTTCAGACGGTCAGGACTTGTCAATTTTCCCCAAGTGGCATGTTGATCGTAGACTGGTTGATGAAGCGGACAAAGGGGACTTTGGCCGCCTCGATCCGAGACACAAAATTCTAGTGCTATGCAATACAGTAGATCTGAGCTGCACTGCATCATTGTTTGCTGCTGCTGAAGAGAGGTCCTTGCGTGAATCGGAGGCTCTTGGTCCCTTTGTCACCACGCGTTGTCACGACTCGAGCCCTTTGTTCAACGATTTGTTCTCACAACAATATTGCACTTCTGTGAAACCACCCACTTTGTCATTGTCATGGTCGGAGATACAGTAGCGGTACAGTAGTAGCTTCCTTTTGTACGCCTCAGCATATGTGCATACCCAAATCGTGCAATACAGTCCAGACCCAGCGGTACCTGCGTGTCTAACAATGAAATGAGAAGGGGCCTCTCCGCTCCGATAGACGATAGCGGCTCCTTCACCCCTTTGATGCCCAGCTCAGGCCGTCTTGCCTGCTCTCGCGCGACTGTAAGATTGCTTCGGGTTGCGACTTCAACATTTCGGGGCACACCTGACGGCAACTCCAACGATCAAAGCGCGGCCGCCTGGGTAGGGTCAATGCGAAAGTGCGTAAGCCCCCTCCCTTGGCTTCTTCATCCGAACTTTAGGCTTCCTTGGCAAAGTCCTGGAAAGTCGTACGTATGTTTTGCTCTCTTTCATAATACTGTATGTTAAGAGGTGTTGCTCGGAGACACACGACCCAAGAGTGGCAAAATCGGGGCTAGTAAGTTGATACCATGTGACCTGGCCGCCTTAGCCTTAACGCTAGATCCATCCCTCTGTAACAACCGCAGTGACATTGTGCTAAGAGCCGCTTTGATGTCATCACAAAACTCCTGAATGAGGTTCACTGAGAGCTCAGCTTTCGTAAAGGACTCTCCGACCCTCTTGTGGCTTCCAGTCTCATGCGATGGCCCTGGTCAGCACGCTGCTAAGAAAGCACAGAGAAAGCGCTATTTCGGGATTGAGTCTCCGATTTGACCCTCATTTCTAACACCTTGCAGGACATAGCATACAGCGTACAGTGCCTCCAAGAATAAGCTCCCACGGAGCTCGAAGCAATGGCGATCCCCCTCATTCTGTATGTGATTGTCTGCAGTGTAACATTTTCTGCAGAAGATGCATGGCTGAGTGGCCGGGTATTGTACCTTACTTGGCCGCCGTGTTTGATGTCCCACAAGAAGTCGCACGGGAAAGGATCCCGGAGCGCAGCGTTGCCAGCCAAGGTGACCGCGGTGAATGGCAAGAGGGACATGGGCCAGCACCCTGCACACCATACAGAAAGACAATCAAAAGAACACGGGACGACGCCATTAAGCTCTTGGCGTGGCAGTGCGGCTCACAGCCCGTCACGACTTACTGTGGGACACCCGTTGCTGGTGGCTTCGACGCTCCTCCTCGCCCTTGCTTCAAGTGATATGCAAGCCATCACTTGAACCGAGGAGTGATCTAGCTGGAGTGGCGATAACATAACAGCCATGGCGAGCGGGACGTTGTCAACGGTCCATGGCGAAGCATGCGCCCCGCAGTTCTTTCGTTCAGCCTAGCTGCGAATCCCGAGGTATTCTCTGCAAGGGCTATGCTAAGAATGGTCTGCTCAAAGCCCGCAACAACGAGCTGGCGGAGCGGCTCCAGATGTTGTCCGCCACTTGTCCTTGCTTGAGCCGCGAATATGAAGCTATTCTCACGTTATCGTCCCTGACAGGACCATCATATGCAGTGGGTTCGACATGCTGGCAATGAAAGCAGCTGGCATCTGTGTAGCGCTGCAGTGATGAGTAAAGCATCGAGCTTCGATTGCTGGTTTGTAGGCATCCTTTTGGACTAGTGTCCCACAGTATCGACTAAGACGGAGCGCCCACCTTGACCATTCCGCTTCAGAGACGAACCATGTGGCCGCCGAAACTGAAGCTTGGAAAGACTGGATTGCTCCTGACCAGCCGATGTATGCTGTGTACACACGAGGCTTCCCTCCTCGCTTCTTCACGTTGTGGACGCTAGAAGCCAGCGTTCAGTGTAGCCGAGTTCCAAGATCCCGAAGACGGTTCGAGCACACTTTTCATCATTGCGAGCAGGTGCGTTCCATACTGCCATGAACACGCTAGCGATGCTTTGGGCGCAAACGCATGCATCCTATGCCGTCAGCAAGATGTTCTTATCGACTTCTTTGGTGTTATGCTTAATTTAGCTTGCATCGATGAAGAAGATTCATTGAGGAGAACATCTCTCCATTTCTGGAGGCCGAACGTGCCGAGCCTCGGCTGTCCAGTAGCTGGCAGGTGCCAAACAATGGCGACGACTTGGGCTACTGCACCTGCACCTGCAGAAAATCGTTCTCCTTGACAGCGCCAGGATCGTGCAGGATCAGATCTTCTTGCTCATTGTTCTGTCCATCCATAGATCCCCGACTTGTGTGAACTATGGCTGGCTAGGGCAATCTTCGGATACATGATCGTACCATTGTCTAGTTAGCCGTGCGACAGATACGGATCTCGGGAGACCCTCTTTCTGGTGCAAGCGCCGTCGGAATTGGCTTTGAGCTTCTTCCTGATTTCGCACATATCGATTTCCACTCGATCTGGGGTCATTGCGTGGAGCCTGCATAGGGGGACGCGAACCTGCCAATCCCGGGCGTCAGCGGAGCCGCAAGCGAGAACTACACCAACCTTCAACAGCATGATCAACCCCTCTTTATCAATATGGGTGGCCCATCAGTTTGACAAGACGATGCGAAGGCAACAGCATGGACGGAAAGCGAAGCCGAAAGTTGGCCGGGATTGAGAGAAGAAAGATTGGATCGGTTGTTGGTTTTGCGGTGATCGGGATGATACCGAAATCAGCGTATGCTCCGTACTTGACCGATCTATTATGCCGGCGATCCTTATTCCATGCCATGATACCGCTACCCCAGGCGCGCAATAATAAGGCTCAGGTTCGTCGATCCTCAACAACACACTGCATCTTGGTTTCCATGACAACCCGGTCGGCACCGCCTTCTTTCGAAAAGAAAGAAGGATGTTGACAACGCGCGACGATCCTTCTTTGCGGACCCGGATCCGATCAAAGCAAAAGCCAGCACAACGCAATCGTGGTCGAGATCAACAGGCGAGTAAGGTGGTCCCCTCACGAACAGAAGTCTGTACGGCTGAGTCAACAAACAAGAAACATGAGACTGCATGGGAGTCCAGATGTCGTCGAAGCGAGCTGTCGAGTGCGGCCTGCTGTGTGAGAGAAGGCGAACTGCCAAGTCGGAGTTGAAAGCGCCGTCTGCTGCTGCTGTTTGCATTGGCGAAGTTCAGGCTTTCGAATTTCTCATGCAAACGCCTGAATTTCATACATTTTCCTCTTCACCCCGCCCGCTTTGACAGTTTCAGATGGCCTTCTTCAAGGGTTGTTTGTTGATCTCCGCTCGAGTCTAGAGCTCGCTTTCGGGCGACGTCGACGCAGCAGTGAGTGAGCCGAATCCCCGGCTGGGCTTGGATGTTTGCATCTGCATCACTTGCCATCCGCCATTCGCTGAAGTACTGCTGCTTTCCTCCCTGTGTGAAGCTGTCCAGAAGGTTACGTACTGAATCCAAGCTCCGCCACTCTCAAGATCCTTCTCTGTGAGTATCTACAGCGTGGGCCGTGTTGTGCTGCGGCGTGTGAGACGAGACATGACCACGTTGTCGTCAGGGTCTAGAGATGTTTCGACATTGCTCTTCCAGATCAACCTGTCATGGCGTTCTGTCTTGTTTTGGCTGAGATGTCGGCGACGCATCAAACAGAACCGTCTCGCCCGTCGTCGTCGTCGTCGTCGACAGCTCGCTTGTGTGCCGACTCCGCCGCCTTGGGTGTTGCAGCTGCACATAGCCTCGCGACTCTCGTTCAAGCGAGGCTATCGTCTGTATTTAGCAGCAAGTTCCCGCGCACTTCAGTCTTGACGGTGATTTCTTGCACTTGCATGAGAGACCAAGTCTTCAAGCGAAGCCCCGCCTTAGGCGAGCAAGATGAGATTCGCTGGCGCTAGTGTCGCGAGGAGATGATTTATTTATTCGTAGGCGAGGCGTATCGGAGGGCTAGGCCGTGGGTCCATGGTGCAGTTGGACGCTCAAGGCCTTTGAATTGCATTGATCCCTTGGGAAGGTCAATCATAGCGTGGCGTTGTGGCCAGTCACCGGTCTTCGCAATGTCTCGGTCGAGAACGACCACAGTTCAATGCTTCTGCCCAAACGATCCTGTGCAGACAAGTCATGTACACTTCTGATACGGAGGAACGAACCGCAGTGACAGAGCGTTTTCCGGAATATGCTCAAACTACTCCTTCGGAGGACCAGAAACAGTGACTGCGCCGACGCTGCCGCAATGCAGAACATACCGCCATATGGTTGTTTGTGGTTGTTACGCCACCTCTTTCCGGGGTTAGCGGTGCATCGGCTCATGCCTCGAACCACCAGATGTCCATGAGAGTAACAAAATGTTGCCGATGTTTGTGAGTGTGATGTTAGAGAGTGAATCGAGGTCGCGACGCGCTGCCATGCCAAGTCATGCAGTGCAATGCAGCTTCATTAGAGTCGCTTTCTGCGGTCAGCACAATGGTGTAGCGAGATTCATATGGGATTCGGGCTGGGTGCCGCTGCAAACACACGCTCACCTTAGACGAGCTGCATGGTCCTCCTACAAACAGTTCATAGAACAATTCGCTTACGCCCTTCTAACGCCGCTACCCGGTGCGGGTGGTGCTGACGACAGCACGCGTTGCCAAGCAGCTACTGTAATGCGTCCGCGCTGCCGCTTGCGATGCTTAGTGAAGGTCATGCCATGCGTTGTGGCCGATTTGCGTTCAGGGTGTATGCCTGGGCAGACCAAGGGAGAGCCATGCCGACGATGATGGCGCTATCGAGACGCTGTGTTAAGCCCATGTCTATCGCACGAGACGTGGTGCAGAGCTTGACAGCTTCGGGCTCTGGACCGTCTTGGGCGAACGGCGACAGCTCGGTGAATCCAACTTTTTTTGGACGCCTTTTTTCGCCTTCTTTTTTTCTCACACCTTTTCGTGCATTTTCATCCTCCTTTCTTTTGCCAGGTCGCGTGCAAAATTGGAGATTGCCGTCTTGTCTTAGACCATGTCGGGCATCGTCGCGACGCGCTCTGCCAAACAATCTAGAGTCACATCTGAGACACGTCGCAACGAGGCTTAGTGAGAACCCGCATTGCATGGCATCTTGCTGTCGACCATGAGCTGTTTGCCGGGGGCGGCTGGACCGGCTACCTGCACATCCTGAACGAAACGCTGTAGCTGCATGTACCGGAGCCCGAGAGCCGACAGCATACGTAGTCAGTCGAACAGAGCAAGGATAGAAACGGCGCAAGTTCGGCCTCGCCTAGGAGCACGAGGGAGTGGACGGGTCAAGGGCAAATCGTGCATGCATCTTGGAGGTATCCGCACGAGAAGTCACGAACGATGAGATGGCAGGGCTGGAAGATGGCACTTGGCAGAGATCTGATTGCACGAGGCTCGTACGCGACGGGACTCATGCGCCTTGATCGTGAACATGGAGACAGCTTGTTGATGGCATGCTTTGTGATTGGCCGGCTCTTTCTCCGGATCCATGCTTCTGCCATCATCTTTGTCGACGTTGGCACAGTGTAGTTTGGTTAGTGCACGATGCATGCTGCACTTGCCATGCAAACCAATAGCAAGCGAGTCGGACGTGGAAGAAAACGGAAGGGTTAACTAGTTATGTCTCACTGAGTCTTGAGCACCCCTATTTTTTCTTCTCTTTTCTGGTCGAGCGCATGAGAGGGAGCCCAGAGGAACGGGACTGGAGACGTGAGAGCCGAACTCGACGATATGACAGTCGGGAAGGTCGTGCGAAGAGTGCAGTTGCAGACAGGCAGTGATCTGAAAGATGAGCCAAAAGGAAGGCAAAAAAGGGTTGAAAAAGAGAAAGAAAAAAGAGAATTTCGGCTCAAATTCGAACTCGCGTGTAGCACAAGCGAGGCTTCGCTTATCGTTCTGCTTCTCTACTGGACCACAAGGCAAGAAAGCGGCACCGATCGAGATCTTGCCGAAAGAGGGAGAAGGGGAGGCTTGCAATATCGAGCGTCATTTTGGCCTCCCTTTAGCTCTAGGCGAGCTGCGACCGACCTCTGTTTGCATTTCGCTTAGCTCTATCGTCGAATGCAATAAGAGATGATTCTTCTTGCTGGGGGCCCCCCATTCGGCTTCGCCTGGAGGAAGAGCATCATGATCGGTCGCTTGGAGCGATCTTTCCTTTTTGGGCCAACGACCTGTTTTTCTCGTCTTCAAAGCCGAAGCCACTGTCGATACTGAAGTAGACGACAGATTCAGAAAACATCTGGATGAGTTACAGCACGATCGCTCGACTTGCTGCTATTGGTGACATTGTAGCCTGGCGAGCCTTAGCGTGCTGTCGATGTTCGGATCGACGTAGACAAGCGCCCGACTAGCCATGTGCTCTGTCACACAGCACAGAAGCGGCTAACTGAAGCTGTCAGCGACCAAAAGACACTACAGTGACTACTCACGTTCAACCTTAGATCGACTTCCTTTCGAAGTAAGATTTGCAGTCTCGGAAGCGATCCCGTTCCCGCGCCACGTTGGTCGATTCCCTTTCATCATCATCGTCACTGTTACACGTTCAATGTTCTGGCGTGACCGACAACGTGTTGGCCCGTGACGGTACCCAAGCCACTCTGTTCGTTTAAGCGACTGATACGCCACAGCTTTGATTGATGGCAAGAGTCCTTTGCGTGACACGAACGACAATTTGGTTTGAGTCACAGGTCGATGTCATGAGCTTGTTCATGTGCTGACGGGTTTGACGTCGTTGGCAGAATTCCAAAACCCCAATGATGAGCTTCGTGAGCAGTGTGAATGATTGCCGAAGTCGGTCGGACTTGGAAATGACGATTATCTTGAGCTGCGTGGCTCTTCGGCTGTGTCCGAATGGTCACGGCCGGCAAGTTCGGTGATGTTGGCTCAAATTGAGTGTCGCTGCCGACTCCTGTACTGTAGCAGAGGCCTTTCTTGACTCGCCAAGGCGTAGCGAGCAGCAAAAGGAACAGATGAAATTGCAAACTGCGACATGGATCCCTTCTTCCAAGAAAAGATAGGACCTATGTGATCCGATGTCGTCCGACCGAGTCTCAGACTGACGATGAGAAGCATCGGTTTCCTATCTCATCCAGGAAACAATATATCCTATGGCTTCTCGCTACTGCAAGCTCTTTGTTTAGTAGTCCAGCGATCATTGCCAGCTGAAGTGGTTGGAAATCGAGCAAGCCACATTTCTTTTAGTCTGCAATCCTGCACCCCGCAGTCAAAGAAGCGGCTCCACTCTGAGGCCCAATAACAAAGTCCGACCATCAAAGCGGTCGCATCGCTACGATGAAAGGGCTCTTGCGGTGGTACATTCATGTGACTGGGCTTCTGATCATCGATTTGCTTGCCAAGATCTCAATTGTCCCATCAAAGGGCCGGATGAAAATCTTCCTTTAGTCCCGATGGGTAAAGCGACATCGTCACAATCGCCAGACTCCGACGTCAGAACCCTTTTTGTTTTGCACAGAAGGGCTGGAAATGGCTGTATTTACCACAAAATTCCGCGACGCCCACGTCTTTTGCTTGGCCCAGCTGAACGGAACAATCACACACACAGCACAAGGCGACTACACGATCGGACAGTTGAGTCAAAGGGCCTCGTCAGCGCTATTTTTTTCCTTCTCTTTTTCTTTTTGATTTTCTGAATTTTGCCTCGGTATGCACTGCGGGACACTGCGGGCCTGCAACTCGGAGTGCGATATGTTTCAGCTTTCTCCTTTTGTTCGCTAGCGTCACTCATCGAATGCGCCGCACGACCAGCAACGAAGCTTGCCATTGAGCTCCTCACAGTGACAAGGTCTGGGAGTCAACATCAAAGGGTAGCCAATTATGACAGCGATGCGGTAACACCCAACTTTGCAGCTAGAGAAGCATTGTTTGGCGCTCTCTTCTTGTTGCGATGGCGCTAAGGGTTGTGTGGCTTGCCGCTCGGTCATCGAAGTGCCTCTTGAGGAGATTGCAAGACATGCCAGCAGAGTCGGTCTTTTGGGAGCCGATTCGGGGGCCTCCTTTGTGCCTCCAGAAGCAGGCGAAGTGGCAAGGGACCATGCTGTTTCGATGTACTTTATCGCTCAAATCCCTCGGCCTGTAAGCCAATTGCCGTCACGGGATGCTCGGCCAAGGCACGGTCCAGTGAGGCGCCCCACGCGGACCATTGGCTGGCAGACGCCGAGGACGGTCCTCACCCAGCTTTGCTCTACACCTACCTGTACACAAGCGCTTGCTGCAGACAACGATAGCGAGGGACAGCTGCGATCGAGTCTTGTTTGTGCAACAAATGCCAGCTCGAATCCTGAGGATTGAATTAGGTGTGGTTAGCTTTGTCGCTTATACAGGGTATGGCGCAGCATAAAGCTCGACAGTCGGCGCTTCTTCCGATCGTGTGGTGTCAGCTGCAAGCACGTCGGAAGCGAAGGCGTTAGATCTTGCTGAAGCGATCCGGAAGGTGCTCGTGCGTGACGCTTGCGCTTAGCTTGCAGTAGTCAAAGGGCTTCTCTGTGTGCACGCTCACATGTCGCTTCAGTACGCTCACAGCTTGGTACTGTAGTCTTCTTTCTTTCGCATGTGCAAGCGCTTGAGGCGAGTCGAGAGAGTCAGTCTGGAGAAGACACAGGCACCCCAGTTGTTAGAAAGGAGACTCAGGTGCAGTGAGTGTGGCACGCCGAAGCTCTAATAGCCGAGCGAAACAAGATGATCATCATTCTTGATGGCTCAGTTCAGACGAACACAACCATCCCCCATCCCCACTCGAGGCTGACAGCGTGACAGTGCGGTGCTCGTACAACATGCTCGACACTGCCATCTCCTTCACCAAGACCTGAAACAGCGTTGTTCAATCTTTCGGACCGTGTTTTTTTCTAAAGAGGACCCCTTTCTCTGCTGTGACAAAGAACGTGCTCGCTGTCGTCCCTCAGACGATCGACCTTGTCGTTCGCCTTCAGGCTTCTCCGTTGTTGTTCTATTGGAAGGCGCTTCGAAAGCTCCGCGCAGAGGGCACAATGAAGTTGCTACGGAGGGACAGTGAACATTGCAACACGCACACACACTGCAACAACGATGCATGGTGCAGACCCCTGCGTGGCTAGGTCTCTTTCGCGCGTTGCCTTTTTTTTTCTTCTTGCTTTTCCTTTTCGTCTTTTTTTTTTTTTTTTTTTTTTTTTTTTTTTTTGTAACTCAGCTGTTCCCCTTTCTTCCCTCTGGTACCCATATGCACTCATGCTTTCCTTCCTAGTCTGCAGGCTAGCGTGTGGCTTGAATTTCAGCGCCCTGCCATGATGGCTCATCGCTGTCCGATGTGAGGAGTTGTGAGGGGAAAGAGGAACCAGGGTTGTGGTTTGAGTGGCTGAGTAGCCTTCTTTCCTTTCATTCATTCTTTCCGCCGTTGCTTTCCGCCCAGCCAGCCCCAAAGGAACTTTATCCTCTTCAGCTCAGAGCCCGTATCCCGCCTCGTTTAGATCCTTAGCCTCTCCGCCTCCGCTAGACCGTGAACAACCACACTTGATGCTCTGACGCCCCTTGCACCGCGAAGATGCGTTGATTCCGCCCTTTCTGGCCAGTCAAAACACCTCACACACGCTCACCACTCTCCCACGAAACACACGCGTGCGCGTCTGGTCGTAGGCAAACCCGGCTCACACGCCTCACGCCGACGCTCGCCGTCAACGCCGCAGTCGCTGGTTGTTGTGGTGCTCGAGTTGGTGGCCTCGTTGTCTCCTTGCGCACAAAAACGCCGAACCTGTCAACAGAATGAATTGGCTGCTGTCTACGCCGCACGCAACAGCGAGGAAGGAAGAGCGGTTGCGAGCGTTACCGCCCATCCCCGCTTCGGCAATTGCCTGGCCATGCCTCTTTTCCTTGCTCTGCCTCGAATGGTGATCTTGTCGTTCATGCCTGGGCGTAGATCCTTCACCCCTCACATCTGCTTCTCCCTGACAGCACACTTGTTTTGCACGCCATTCGGTGATGGTTGATCAATTTTGATGCTCCTCGTGGACGACGTTTGGCGCTCAAAACAAGGGTTTCCCCTTGACTTTTCAGGCGCTCCTCTAGCCACTTTGAGCTCGGATGCCATCGGATCGGAGCCGCTGAACCTCCTTTCGTGCACTTTCTTGTCAACATGTTGGTTCGTATTGGGATCGAGGCTCGTTTGCGTGCAACTGACAAGGGAAGCAACGGTCAAGTCGGCCCGTTGACTAGACTCGTCGGTCAAGTCTCCGTTGCTAAGAGAGATAGTGAGAGGGGCAGAGCGAGCCAGGCGCGTGCCCAAAGCTCAACGACGCTGGAAGCCGAACTCAAGACGCGTCTTGGCCCGTCAAACTCACAACACGGCCTTCTCGCTCACACTTTCTATCCGGCATCCTTTCTGTAAGGTTGAGGCCTTTGCTCTTTCCTTCATTTCTGACGGCATGATACGACGTGACATCCGATGATCAAGCCGGGTGCGTCATCGGAGAATGGCAGAATACGGCGTCGTCTGCTTTGTTTGGTATCAGGGATTATCGAGGCTCGATTCATCACCAATGACGAGCGGAAGGTGGGTTGACGAGGTAATTGGCTGTCACCGCCCTGTCACAGCAGACACTACAGAGAGAGAGAGATGAGCGTGTGTGTGTGGGCGAGGCGGTGAACCAGTCGCACCGTAAGGCGGAAAGGCTGCGTCAGACCTGTCTTTTGTCCTTCCAGAGCCCTGAAAGGTCTCGCTCCCTGGTCCAAAGACCGCAAAGCCAATTCCCTTTGATTTTAATTGTTTTAAGCGATAAAATCGAATTTCACTTGGCTCATTGTGATTGTGATGATTCGAAAGAAAAGAGAGTGCCTGTGACGAGCCTCGTGTGTGAGATGCATGTGTGCGTGTGGGCGTGCCCTGTGCGCGGCGCTAGATTTGGCAGGTGAGCTCCGCTTGTCAACTGGGCGATTTAGGGCGTTCTGATGCAGGTTCAAGGTTGAGAACTGAGAGCTGCTTGGATTTCCTTTCTTTTGTCACATTTTTTTTTTGTAAAAAAAATAAAAATCGAATTTGCTTGCCCCCCTTTCTTTTCCTTTGGCTCCCATCCAGTCTTAGGGAAATTTGAAACTCCTCCCGTGAACCCTTCCGAACTGGCTCCGCAGCCGCACCTGCAGTTACGCAGAGCATAGGTGATGAGAGAGAGGAAGCTGAAAAAGCAGCGGCGGCACAGCGGCCAAGTGCTTTCCGCGAACCTCTTTTCCGCACACACTCTGTTCCGCCACTCGAATTCACTTTCTCAACGCTCGGAAGCCCATATCCCAGGTTCCCTTTCTTTCCGCTCTCGAAATCCAAGTTTGAATGACCAAGTTTTTCCAGCAGCACCCTGGTTCCTGCCTGCCGTTTGCACACTCTCTCTTTCTCTCTTTCCCTTCCCCTGTCTTTCCCCTTCCGCGTCCCTGTGCGTGCACACACACACACACACGCGCTCGAATGTCTCGGTCGGGCCCTTCTTCCCATTCTCGAATCTGGATACGATCCCGTCGGCGGAATCCATCACAGCTCTCCTACATCAATGGGCAGTCGAGAAAGAGAAGAAAAAAGCATCACTGCTACTGTAACTATTGCAAAACAAGCTCCGTTAGACCCCCTTGCCGCTAGGTTCTCCCTTTCTTGCCCTGTCGGTGTCCTCGCTGATCCTGCCACTGGCTGCGTCGCTTGCTGCTATTCCGCTGTTCCTGCCATTTTGTGCCACTCTCTCCTCTGCAAAACCTAATGCCTGTCCTCTGTGGCCAACCGCTGATCTGGGCAGATCCCTTACACAGTCAGCCATTCTCCGCTTCTCTCTCATTGCCCGCTCAACGCGAACCTGGAAACCGGCTTCCCCTCCCGGCTTCGAGCCCTTGTCGCCTCCTCGTCTGATTGCTCAGAACCAATATATCTCTTCCATCTCTTCCTTCTCAATCCATCGCCGACCTCTTCTCCACCCGTCCCTCTCTCCGTCAACTCATTCAAAGTCTCCTCCTCCCTTCTATCGAGGTGACTTCCACTGCTTATCCTTCTCTTCCCCCTCCTACATCAACGCTTTGTTCGGATCAGCCTCACGCATTGTATCCGACATCCCTCAGCTTGATACAACAAAAAGAGCCTCACACCCATTTGGCTTTAGCGACGACATTCTTCACCTCATCTCGTCTCGTCGTTCCATTCCGGCATCAGCATTCATCTTCATCTTCATACATTAGAACTCAACCTTCGCCACCTTTCAACGTGTCCACTTTGCAGCAGCGCCTTCCGCTTCACTTCTAGACTCGGTTCATAAAAAAGCATATCGCATCTTCTTGCAGCCGTCTCTTTCATTTTTCTCATCCTAAGACCGGCAACCTATCAAAAGCATCGACTCCCCCGCTTCCATCACAATACCAAGCAGTTCAACCCCCCACTCCACGCACCTCCTCTCCTATCCATACAAGCCTCAAGCAACCGAACTTCATCACTCATCTGTCCACCTTTACAGTACAGCTTCGCCACCGTAAATGTGCACAGCAGCCTCTTTCGCCCACGTTCATCTTTGATTGTTCCGGAGATTTCTTCCTTCTCAGCTCTTTCCGCTCTCTGCACCACCTAGCCTTGTTGCCTCCTACCATATAGTCATCATGGCCGCCACCGTAGCTTCCAACTACAACACCGCCGCTCACGGCTACCAGTCTAACATGACCACCGAGTCATCGTCGACTGCCGCTGCCAAGGCTTCCACTTCTTCCACCAAGGCTTCCTCTTCTCGATCCACGCAGCAGGACCACTTCTACGGCTACAGGGAAACCTCGGAGCTTTGCGAGAGGTTCATCCTCTACCTCTTCGCTTGCCCCTTGGACTCGACCTCGGCTTCCGCATCGTTGCCAACCTCCAACGGCAACCCTGCTCCTCGCCTTTCCGAGTTCATCGCCTACGCCCTCTACAGGACTCGTCTCCCTGAGGCCGTCACCTACCAGGCTCTCTACCTCTTGTTGCGACTCAAGATCCGCTTCCCTGCCGCGCGGGGCTCTTCGGGTCACCGTCTCTTCATCTCTGCCCTCATGATTGCCTCAAAGAGCAGCTGTGACGACACCTACTCGAACAAGTCTTGGGCCATCGTCGGTCAGGGTCTCTTCAGCTTGCGTGAGATCAACCAGATGGAGCGCGAGCTCTTCGGCTACCTTGGCTACAAGGTTAATGTTTGTCCCGAAGATCTCGAAATGTTCACCTACCAGCTCGAGCAGGACTGCGACGGTGGCCGCATCGATCTTGTCGTCCGCAAGATATTCGAGCACATGTCTCGTCGCAGCAGCATGGACATGGGTGCCTCCGATGCTCCTCGTGAGCGATCCGAGAGTGTCTCGAGCACGAAGTCTTCTGCTCCTCCCACCCCAGCCCTTGAATCCTCGGGCTTTTCGTCGCCTTCGCTCGACTCGCATGCCGGTCCCCACCGCATTGCCTCTGGTCGACACTCAAGACAGTCCAGCGTCTCGCACTCGTTCAGCTCGCGTGCAAGCATCTCTGGCTACGCACCCACCGTCGTCGCCGCCTCGACCTCGACCGGTCATTTCGCCAGCACCACCTCCATCCCCGCCGCCACTCCCATGGTCAAGAGCGCCAGCCACCGCCAGGAGCGCAGCGCTACCGCTCCCAGCTTCATCCACCCCTTCATCAACAACGCTCGCGAGAGGTGTCGCCCCTACACCACTCCTGTCCACAGCCTGCCCTTGTCGTCGTCGGCGTCGAGCAGCTGCAATGGCGATCGTTCGTACTACTCGAACTCGCCAGCTGCTTCCATCTCTTCGTCATCGGTGTGCTCGTCCATGTCGTATGCGCCTTCCAACGCCACCTCGGCAACGCCCTCGCCGTACGCGTCGCGATCGATCATCAGCGGTCGCACCACACCCGACACACCGCCTTCGGACATTGACTCGGCACAGTGGGAAGAGGCTCGCTACTACGGTGTGGGCCCCAAGACCGCTGATCTCAGCCCTACTTCCACGGTGGCTTACAAGCTTCCTGTAGCACCAGCCTTTGGTCACCACGCTCACCACCAGCATGCGACCGCAGCTGACGCGTACCTCCACCCATACAACTCTTGGAGGTCATAATCCCTTTCTCTTTCGCAAAGTTCCATATTTTGTCAGCAGTTCGCTGCTCAGCATCGCATCTCCTGTCCTGTTGTTCTTTCTCATTTACTTCGCCTCAAGTTTCAGTCGCGGCCTCGGGATTCCATCTCGAGACGATCCGGACAGATGACTTTGGTGACTTTACACATACACACACTCTCTACATACTCTGGCTTCCCAGCATCGCATTTTTCTTCTTCCCCTTTCCGTCTTAGGTTGTTTCTTCCTTTGGTCCTACATGTGAAACTAGATACCCCACCCGCCCATACAGATTTAGACAGACGCATTTACTCTTCTCTCAAAGCATCGTACACAACAATCATACAAAACTTCTGCTGCTTACATTGAAAAACTCCGCTGTTTGTGCTCGTCTGTGTCTTTGATGAGGGGATTGATAGCGGAAGGGGATCTCGGGTCGGCGGGCAGTTCGGGTACAAGGCGAGCAGCTATCGTTTAGTGTCTAGTTTCAGGTCGGAGTTTCGCGCTCCTTTAACCTGTGATTTGGGTCGGGTGAGACATTTCTCACGCACCACACGCTGGCCAAGGGTCCGAATCATGAATTTTGTGTGTGGGAAAAAGACCATAAAATCGTGTTGAGTTTCGGTTTTTCAAGATCCGACCCGATTCGATTTCTCTCCTTGCCTCGGTGCTTCTCCCTGACAGAGCGAGGGGCAGAGACCGGCGGACCCAAATGTGTGGGTAAGACAGAAGCCCATGAATCTTTCCCGTCATTCATGCCATGAGAAGACGCTATCAACGATCGGGATCAACTCGCATTCTCTTTCTTGCTTTCACACAAGCCGGACTAGGCAGAGTTCTCTTGCCTCGTGGTATATGGCCCATTAGCTCCAATTTACGCCAGCGCGTCTATGAGAGTTTGGCCAAACACCGCGCGCTACTGCATCTTTTGATACCCCTTGCATCTCTGAGTCTCCGAAAATAATCCCCTCCTTGGCTGTCCTTCGCTACAAAAGTGCCCTCTCTACGATGGGGCATGTTCCATTGTTGTACATTGTGGCTGGACAGTCGAACCCAACAGACCACGCGGTGAAAGAAAAGCACACCCAAGCGGGGTAATGGAGCGTGCCACGTCTTCGCTGGCTGACGCGCTAACGGCCTTTGATCTTTGCCTAAGTTCCTGACTATACTTTGGGTTTTCTTCTCGTTGTGGGGCTCCCAACATCCGTTCTCAACACCAATCGCAATATGAGAAGCTTTCAATGAGAATGATAAATTGTGGAACTGCCGCAATAAGATACAGTACAAGTTGTGTGCAAGGTAACACTCATCCGACCCTCGCCAACTTTCTCTTCCCTAGGTCAGCAACTTTGACAGTCCTGAATACCACCCTCTTGCGATAGCGGCCTGAGTTGCTAAGCGAGCGTGCAGCCGACCTCCTCGGCGTCCATGTGAATGTGAGCCTTGTGGAGGTAGGTAACTTCTACAGTGATCCTGCGCCGTTGCGGAGGCATCGTTGACAAAGATCAGCGAGTAGAGAGAAGCTGGCATGTTCATGACCTTGTTCGCAATCACACACGTAGAGGCTGAGAGCATCCTTGGAGCCCAGCGGAGACCACTCCGACTGCCAGACGATCTGTCGTGGACTAATCAGTGGGCAATAAGATGCAACGGCGTCTTTCAATCGGGAGTTCTCAAGCAAAGGTACTTTCTTGTCTGCGGCGGTAACTTAGCGCCACAGTAGCACGGCTTGATTCAGCCACAACGCTAGCTAAAGCTATTGTCGTCGCCTACCCGATATTCGGAACGGATCATTCCAAAGGGTCTCGAGGACCTTATTTCTTAGGCTGAAGAATAGTTCCTGACTGTCGTTCGGCGTTGCCCTGACCGTAAAGCAACCATCACCCTCGCCTCAAGGCGGCGCCTTGCATGGTTGACAGATTCCTCCGAACTCTTCCAAATGCGGACATAAGGGTTTCACGAAGATGCGAGAGACCCAGAAGCATTGTGAGGGAAGGGAAGCATGAAATCTTCCCAGAAGCACTAGTTCGGGATTTTAGGCTTGCGAAGCGGTATCATAGCAATTGTTCCCAGACAGTCAAAGTTCGGTGTCATGGGTGCAAGGGGAGAAGCTCCTCTCTTTCGGGAAAGAAGGCGTCACTGTGTGAACGCAAGGGCGGCGTGGGTGCATGCTGTTGAGTGCCACTCTACTGGGTCTGCTCCGAGGTGAGAAGGTTGACAGACACACTTGACATCTTTGCTTCTAGATGCACATGCTCACGCCCACAGGGTTTCCTTGCCGCCGAGCTTCGTGCGGATAGACGCACAAAAGATGAGCTGCATCGGATTGGGTAGCATGATACCACCACAGCCATGCATTGCGGGGACTTTAAGTATTAAGAAACGATCAACCATCTACAATTGGTTCGTTCTCCGAGCCTAATGCAGGTCTACGCCGCGACCACGTTGTGGCTGCAGGTCAGAGCCCAGCCTGAGTTTAGTTTTCACTCTTTTTTATGGCTGCTCAGTGTGGCGCGTTGCTGTCAAATTTTCCACGCCGAACCACCACGCCACTCTGCCGGGCTTTGGGTTGTTGTCGTTCAGTCACAATCAAAGCTCAGACAGCCCTAGATTGCTAGGTGGCGTGGCAATGAACAAGATACAGATCTCGAAGTCCATCTTGTATGAACGTACGAATTCCGAGACTTGGGTCAGTAAGGAGGGCGTTGATCTATTTGACATCTGCCAAAAGAAATTGCCCGTTCAGGCAAACGACATGTAGAAGAGAGCAAAGCAAGGGGCCTCCTTGCCTCGGCTCTTTCACGCCTCTTTTTTGAGCCTCCTTGCATTTCTTCCTGCTTGCCTCGCTGAAGCCTCCTCACCGCTTATTGACCGCTTGGGTGCGGAACAAGCATGACCGGACCACACCCGGGAAGGTGTCTCGCCAAAGAGCGCTAGTCCGAGTCTCCCCATCGCAGACTTCCCGAGCCCGAGTTGAGAAAGAAATGTAGCTCTAACATTTCTTCATAAAAAATGAACAGATCGCTTCTGACGTGAATCGGGACGCGTTCATCGCGATGAGCTTTGCTTCCCACGCGAGACATGCGGCGCGTTGTTTGACACAAAGGGAACTTGCAGCTGCGAGTTTTCCAAGGCTCACAACCCTTTGTGTGCTGTGTAGCGTGGGGAAGATGAAAATTTCCATCCAAGTCCTTTTGTTCCATCATCCTCTGCTCTTCTACGCATTCTTGTCGCACGTTCACACGAGCTTGTTCGACGATACAAAGGGAGGTGCAAAGCCTTTGAAGAACAATGCGGCTGTCTCAAACATCAGTCAATAGTGCATGAGGTTAGATTCAGATTCGCTTTCCGATTCGTTTGTGCTGGGCTTTCGGGAAGCGTCGTCCTGCTCTGCTTTGAAGTTCGCCCTGTGTGTACCTTGACAGTCTTCCTATCCTCGATGCTGACCGAATGTGGAGAAGCTACAGAGTTCCTCACATTGATGTGTCCACATCGACTTGTTGCCTTCTGACACCATCTCGAGCCCTATCTACACCTGATCTTCATTCATACGACCTGATTCTCATGGAAAGGAACTAACAGCATCTCTTATCGCTCACAAAGGCTTTGCCACCTCTCAGCGCCATCCCTACTCGCAACTTTCTTCTTCATCTGCCTTTGCCACCTGCATTCGCCAGATTTCCCCTTTACAGTCGTCCAATCGACCGTCTGCTCCCTATACCGCAGTAGGGGCTCGTCAAGATGTCAGCGAAGAAGTCATCCAAGCGACAAGCCAGGACCCCCGCCACCACCTCCACACCACCACGCACCAAGCCAGCGATCCGCCTTCTCTTCACCTTCCTCTCATCTCGCGATGTATTGCTCATACTCACACCCGCAGTCATCTGCTCCATTGTAGTTGGCCTCATACCCACAGCAATGTCCAAGATCATCGGCAAGGCATTCGACGCTTTCACTGCCTACAACCCCACCGCACAGCCCAGCTCCATGATCCCACATGCAGTTAGCTGCGACTTCCTCCATCGCGTTCTCGAAACCGTCTACGCGCTCTTATGTCTTGCAGCAGCAACATTTTTCATTAGCACCGTCTCTGTCTCATTATGGATCTGCCTAGGTGAGCGAACAGCTGCCCGAGTCAGAGTCGTCTTGTTCGCTAGCGTTATCGGGAAGAAGTTGTCGTGGTACGACACCGGCATAGGTCTGGCCCAAACCGCACAAGAGGAAAAAGACGAAGACGAGGATCACATCGAGATCTCGCCAGCAGGCTTGATGACCAAAGTCGCCAGAGAATGCGATGACGTACGAGTCGCAGTATCACGAGAGATCGGTGAGGTGGTCCAGCACATCACAACAGCTACAGCAAGCTTGGTCCTGGCACTGTACACAAGCTGGTCACTCACGTTGGTGATTCTCGCCTCCATTCCAATCGTGCTCATCGTCACCATCGTCACCGAGATCAATGCTGCACCATGGATGCAACGGGAAAGAACGAGCACATCCCGTGCAACATCAATGGTCGAACGTGTAGTAGAAGCCATCAACACCGTCAAATCTTTCAACGCGCAGATTAAGGAAACTGGCCGTTTCCAGGCTGAGCTCAAGAACGGCTGCAAGTCCTACCGTCGCATGCTGCTCTGGTGGGCAATTCGGTTCGGTATCACTGCAGCGATGGTGTTTACCACCTTTGTGCAAGGGTTTTGGTTTGGAAGTCATTTGGTGTCAAAAGGGAAGCTGACGCCAGGTCAGGTGATGACAGTGTTCATGTCGAGTCTGTTGGTTTCCGGAGCACTGAATGAGATTGTGCAGGTGCTTTCGTATATCGACAAGGGAAAAGTCGGTGCCGCGAACCTGATCAATCTCATCAACTCGCCTGATGACACACGCCAAGTTGACAGGAGCAGAGCAGATCGCCCAGCTACGCATGTGACAAGCTCAATTCGAAGCTCGGACTATAGCGACGGTAAGACGCCCATTAGCAGCGCCGCGTCACCCATAAGTGACCGAGGCTTCGCGATAACGTCAATGCTCGATATCCTCGAATACGATGTTCGACGAGCAAAAGCGGTTCCTATGTCGATCGAGCACATCCCTTCCACGCCTTCTCCGGGAATCCACAGTCCGGACAAGTTCACCTACCGCGCTAAACCACTAGCCAACACAGCACGAGCTGCTAAGTGTGGGGTGCAAGGCTTGCGACGTATCTCACCTACAAGCTGCCAAGGCGAAGTGCACCTACGAGGCGTCAGCTTCAGCTACCCCTCTCGTCCAGATACATGTGTGCTTAAGAACGTCGACCTCTACTTCCCGCCCGCCGAGATGACTTATGTGGTTGGAGGCAGTGGAAGCGGCAAGAGCACTATTGCACAACTTCTTCTCCGTCTGTACGAGCCGACAACAGGCACAATCCAGATCGATGATCAGACGATCGAGTATCTCGACCCGCACTGGTGCAGGCAGCATATCGGGGCGGTCAGTCAGGATCCGATCATCTTTGACATGAATGTTCACGACAATGTCGCTCTCGGTCTGGTTGGCAAACATGATGCTAGCTTGGAAGTGGCCGCGGATACTGGCGTGCCCGTTGTGTCGAGGGATTCAATCGAGTCGGCTTGTCGTCTAGCGCTTCTGCACGAGTTCGTCCGAGACCTGCCAGATGGGTATGAGACGATGCTCGGCGCAAGAGGAACAGCTTTGTCAGGAGGACAGAGGCAGAGGCTTGCAATCGCAAGAGCAAGACTTCGCGACCCATCAATCCTTATCCTCGACGAAGCGACGTCGGCCCTCGATCCAACGACAAGACACCTCGTTCACGAAGCGATCAAGACCTGGCGCAGAGGCAAGACCACCATCATTATCACGCACGACCTCTCCCAGATCGATAACGAAGACTTTCTATACCTTCTTGAGAAAGGGTCGGTCGTGCAGCAAGGCTACCGTTCTGACCTGGAGGCGAAAGAGGGCGGCGCTTTTAGTAGGATGTCGATGCAGCAACGTCAGGGTAACAACAGCCTGCAAGAGAGGGAGCAGGAAGAGGTAGTCGAACAGATTAGTAGCAGGCTAGAGCAGACCCACGACGAGCCATACAGCCGACGAAGACGGATGAAGCACAAACCGCTGCTCGGCTGGGAGCGCGAGGGTGGCATCCTGTCCGAGCATCTTTCGTTGATCATCTCGCAAAAGTTCGACAACGCGCCTTCGCATCTCAAACCATTGCGTCTGTCTGAAAGACAAGCGATGCATAGTTACTTTGAGGATGCTGCGGCGCTCCAAGCTAGCGGCTCTACTGCTAGCAATCGTCGAGCTCAGCGCGTTCCTACAGAAAGAAAGCGATGGGATGCTCCTCCCCAACCCTTCAATATCTCTGAGGCGGCCGCCAGTATTGCTACTCCTGTCGCCGTGTCAGATGAGACAGAACGCACGATTGTTCCAACAATGCGTCAAGTGTGGTGCATTCTATGGTGCACCGTTCCAAGCCGTGCATTGCTGCTCGTAGGCATCATCATCTGCGTCATGACAGGAACACTGACCCCATTCTTCTCGTACATCCTGGCTCAGCTCTTGGCCACAATGGGCCGAGCGGACCAAAGCGACACTGTGCTGAAGTGGTGCCTTCTCGTTCTGCTCATCGCCCTGCTTCAGGGTGTCTTCTCCTTCATCCGCTTCCTGCTCACGGAGGTGTTGGCCGACGAGTGGCTTTACCGCCTCCGCAGCTGTTCGTACCGTAACGTCGTCGCTCAAGACCGCACCTTTTTCGACCGTCCCAACAATTCAGCGGCCAGCATCTGCCAAAGCATCGTCAAAGACGGCGACGACGCCCGCAACCTGGTTGGTCAGATCATTGGTCAACTCGCCTTGATCACGTCCATGATCGTCCTCGGCATCGTGTGGGCTATGGTGGTTGGATGGAAGCTCACTCTCGCCGGTGTTGCTTTCGGACCTGTCTTCCTCGCTGCTACCTTCCTCCAATCGCGCGTGATCAGCTTCTACGAGGCACGCAACAAGCTCAAGCGTGAGATCGTTTCCGAGAGATTCCACAGCATGGTCTCGCACATCCGCAGCATCCGATCGATGGGCCTCGAGACCGTCTTCGATCGAATGTATCAGCTTGCCGTAGCAGATGCACAGCGGTGCGGAATGCGTTCATCGGTGTTCTCTGGATTCGGTCATGGATTGAGCGAGGCACTGACATACATTGCTGAAGCGTTGATCTTCTTTGTCGGTGCCAAGCTGATGATTTCGGGCGAGTACGATTTCAAGCGGATGATGCAGATCTTCAATCTGATCATCTTCGCTGTGACGTTCGCGGCGCAGATGCTAACTTCGTTGCCAGGGCTGTCAAAGAGCATGAAGGCACTAGCGGATCTCGATCGACTTCTCCGGCTATCTGATCCGAGCGTGGTACGCACTGAAGCCAACGGAGAGCTGATGACAGAGATCAAGGGCGGTATCGAGTTCCGCAACGTCGGCTTTGCGTATGATGGTCGAGCTAGCGTCAAGGTGCTCAATGACGTCCAGTTCAAGGTTCGCCCCGGCGAATGCGTCGCTATCGTCGGCGCCTCCGGTTGCGGGAAGAGCACCATCGCAGCTCTCCTACAGCGTCTCTACGAACCTTCCTCAGGCAGCATCCTCGTGGACGGTACACCGATCTCTGAGCTCTCCACTCAATGGCTGCGCGAACACATCAGCCTAGTGGGCCAATCTCCAAGCCTATTCGATCTATCCATTGCCGAAAACATCGCCTACGGTGCCAACGCAAAGATCTACGACGAAGCCCCAACGACCTCCCGCACCGCTCTAGACGAGAAAGAGATGTCAATGGTCGAAAGATCTGCTCAAGCTGCCAATGCACATTCGTTTGTCCAATCCTTACCGGCTGGCTATGGGACAAGTGTTGGCGGTGGTGCGGGATGCAAGCTCTCCGGTGGTCAAGCACAGCGCGTTGCGATTGCAAGAGCACTGATGCGTGTCCGAGCGCCAATTTTGATTCTCGATGAATGCACGTCGGCGTTGGACGTGGCAAATCAGCAGCTGATCGTGGAGACGCTGTTGTCGCCGAACGCAGAGGTGAGGAGGAGGCGGATGACGACGTTGGTGATCACACACAATTTAGACATGATGAGGAAGTGCGATCGTATTCTGGTGCTCAAGGAAGGGCGGATTGCTGAGCAAGGGAGTTACGATGCACTGGTGGCGATGGCAGGTGGATACTTTGCTTCGTTGACGAGGGGTGGCGAGTGGACGGGCTGAGCGAGTGAGATCCATGTGCTACTATCATATACTTTGTTACCTACTTCATACTATCACTTTCCCTCATGGCAATCTCACTACTGGATCACAGCTTCGTGATGTCGGGCTAGTTCCGACTGGATGACCCGCGTTGATCGTGTGCAGTCGCGGTCAGGCCGAATGCTAAGTCACGCTGCGGTTGATCCGATGTAAATGACTTGGTATTAATGCTCGTAAACGGCAGCATGTGATCATGAAAAAGAGTGCGTGTGAATGCGATCAATCATCCTCCTCTTCAAAATCGCGAACGGTGGGAGTTGAAGCGGATCGAGAACGAGGGTCAAAGTTGGCGCCTTCGATACGCCTGTGAAGTGTCCTGTTAATCTTGCGCTCGATCTTGTCAGCCTCGTCAAGCTTCTTAGCCCTGATTCGAAGTCCTTCCTCTCCTGCCTTAGAAAGGACACCGATAATGAGTTCGACGCTGCGGATGGAGTCATCGTTGGCGGGGATAGGGTAGGTGACGGATCTCGGGTCAACGTCCGAGTCAGTGATGGCGATTGTGGGGATGTTGGCTTGGGTGGCTTCACGAATAGCGAAAGAGTTCTCAACAGGGTTGAGAACAACGACGAGGTCGGGCTGGAGGGTTTGCGACGCGAGGCGGTTGGTGTTGCCTGCACCAGACGGATCGAGGTCATCCAGAGACTTCAAGATTGCTGATGCAAGAAGCTTGGGAGCGTTGGTGATGACACCGGGCATCCATCGCTCGGCAGTGACATGGAAACCGTTACCTGCAAGACGCTTGGTTGCGGCCAATACCGCTGCCTGTTGGCCTGGTCGAGTTCCCACGAATAAGATAACACCATCACGCTCAGCTACTGCCTTGACTACTGCCGCCGCCCTGCGCAACGCTGGAAGCGTCGCTCGCTCCAAGTCGAAGATGGCGACACCGTGACGCTGACCGTAAATGTACGGCTGGTTGGCGGATTTAAGGGAAGAGAGCGAGTGACCGACCTGAGCGGTGGAAGCGACGAGGTGTTTCAAGGTGAGTTTGTGAGCATCGATGGGGTTGAGACGCTGCTTGTGTGGCCTGAACGAGTTTGCGCGAGTCTGTGTGCTGCCAAGGTCGGAAAGCTGGTTCATGACCGTGCGCCTAAGTCGGCGCTTCTCGACGGCATCGTCGGTAGTGTTGGTCTCGGCGGCGGAGGGTGTTGAGGCGGCTACAGCTTCGGCGGCTGCAGCGGTGGCAGGATCGGAAGGGGTGCTGGACTGGACTTCGGTGGTGACGCCGCGGGCAAGGAAGGATGCTCGCGAGACGGTGTTGGTGGTGGAGGTTGTGGAGCTCCTCAGCAAGCTGCCAAGGGTCGTTCTGGAAGTGCTTGCAATCGGACTGGCCATTGTCGAGCTGTTCACTGCTGTGCTTGTCTGTCGGCGTAGTCGGAAGACAGTGAGGCAATGCGCAGGGTATGCCTTTGCTCGACGTTGCTGCTGATGGTATCTGAGCTCAAGTGGAGAAGGCAGAAGCGTCAAGATGAAGTGATCAGCAGACCCGTCCTGATGTAACGCTCTCGGCACTTTTTTGACACTTTCTTCTGAGGACGGGTGACAACCTCGGAACCGATAAGAAGGAGCGTCACCATTCTGTCGCACGAAAAAGGCAAACAGCTCCACCATTCTTTGAAGTGAAAGCCAGTGCCGCAGCCACTCAACTTTGTATCCAAATCGTCGACTCAGAGTGCAAAGTTGAATTCAGAACTGTGGTTCCTGAAATTGAAAAGCTGGCAAGTTAAATTCACGAAATTTCGGGCTTGAGGCTGGCAGCAGGAAATTCGCCTTGCAACCCTTTCAGGAATTTCAGGCAAGTGAAGGTGTGCGACGTTTCTTCCAAAAAATTTCTTCTTGCTGTAGGCGAGAAAGGACAGGATGGGTTCCAAGAAGAAACTAAATTTGACTGGCACTGAGGCACAAGCAAGGATAAGCCTGCTCAAACAGAAAGATCCGATTGGCCTCAGGAAGAAGAAAAATTCCCTTTCTGGCCCGTTCGAAATCAGTGAACAAGCACAGACACACAGACACACAGACACACAGACAGAGACTGTGCGCCAAAGAGAGAAAGGGCAAAGCCACTCTGTTGAACAAATTTGCTCTCGACAGCAGCAGCCACACAACAGGACAGGACAGGACAGGACAGGACATCGCTAGGAGCAGCGAGCGCCGAGACAGCCTTTTCCTTCTTTGTCGCGATCCTTTCATCCCATCCTTCTCCATCACCCCATCCCCCTTCATCATCCACAAAACTTCGTCATCATGTCCAACGAGGTTCCCGCTACCCCCGTCGACGAGACCGTCTACCAGGGCGCCATCGGCATTGGTACGTATTTCATCGCCACATTGCAACCATCGCTCGCCGTGTAAACCTAGCAGATTTGCTCTTGGAAAGCCCGCAGATCAGATCACGACAATCACATCAGCAGATCATCTCGCACGTCGCTCAGCCTTGTCTCAATCAGTCCTTTCGGAAGACGAATTGGTCGAAATTCGTGGACAGGTCAGGTAGACGTCGTGGTTTGACAACAGAGCTTTTGGAGGCAACATGGCGAGCACTGCAAGATTGCCTATCACAACAGCACGTCATACTGACCTTCTATCATTCTACTACTATCACTCATGCTTGCCGCAAACAGACCTTGGTACCACCTACTCCTGTGTTGGTTGGTGGGTCAACGAGCGTGTCGAGATCATCGCCAACGACCAGGGTAACCGCACCACCCCCTCTTACGTCGCTTTCACCGAGAGCGAGCGTCTCATCGGTGATGCTGCCAAGAACCAGGCTGCCATGAACCCCAGGCAGACCGTCTTCGACGCCAAGCGTCTCATTGGTCGCCGATACGATGACCCTGACGTCAAGAAGGACATGCAGCACTGGCCCTTCACCGTCATTGACAAGGACGGCTCCCCCTTCATCGAGGTCAACTACCTCGGTGAGACCAAGCAGTTCTCCCCCCAAGAGATCTCCTCCATGGTCCTTACCAAGATGAAGGAGATCGCTGAGGCCAAGATCGGCAAGGAGGTCAAGAAGGCTGTCATCACCGTCCCCGCCTACTTCAACGACTCGCAGCGTCTCGCCACCAAGGATGCTGGTACGTATTTTCATTACGAGCTATCGACTTTTTGCTGCTGTTGCAGGATTGCATTGTCAGAGACTGGAGGATTGAAGAAGGAACCATTCGGCACCAAACGGTTGCGCAGCGATGATACAAATTTATTCCATGCTAATTCCGAGGCTCTCCAGCGTTGCGGAAGCAAAAATACTTTACTAAGAACGGCTAGCTGAGCGCATTCCGCCATCGATCCAGGTGTCGTGGTTTAGACCACAAGGCAGAGAAGATAAGAAGTTCGGCGAACATGTTTGGATGGACCGCAACGGCGACGGCAACAGCAGCAGAATTCGCAAGCATGACAACCGCATTGCTCATGCGAACTGCTCTCACTGACACGTTTGACTTTTCTTTCTGTTTTTCCTCGCTGCCAATAGGTGCCATCGCTGGTCTCGATGTTCTCCGTATCATCAACGAGCCCACCGCCGCCGCCATCGCTTACGGTCTCGACTCCAAGTCGTCCACCGAGAAGAACGTCCTCATCTACGATCTCGGAGGAGGAACCTTCGATGTTTCGCTCCTTAACATCACCGGTGGTGTCTTCGCCGTCAAGGCCACCGCCGGTGACACCCACCTTGGTGGTGAGGACTTCGACAACGCCCTCCTTGACCACTTCAAGAAGGAGTTCGAGCGCAAGAACAAGCTCGACATCTCTGGTGATGCCCGTGCCGTTCGTCGTCTCCGTTCCGCCTGTGAGCGTGCTAAGCGCACTCTCTCGTCGGTCACCCAGACCACCGTCGAGGTCGACTCGCTCTTCCAGGGTGTTGACTTCCAGGCCAACATCACCCGTGCCCGTTTCGAGGAGATCAACGCCGCCGCCTTTAAGGGCACCATCGACCCCGTTGCCAAGGTCCTCAAGGACTCCAAGATCCCCGCCGACAAGGTCGACGACATTGTCCTCGTTGGTGGTTCCACCCGTATCCCCAAGATCCAGTCGCTCATCTCCGAGTTCTTCGGTGGCCGTCAGCTCAACAAGTCGATCAACCCCGACGAGGCTGTTGCCTACGGTGCCGCTGTCCAGGCCGCTGTCCTTACCAACCAGACCAGCGACAAGACCGCCGACCTCCTCCTCCTCGATGTTGCGCCTCTCTCGCTCGGTGTTGCCATGCAGGGTGACGTCTTCGGTGTTGTCGTTCCCCGTAACACCCCCATCCCATGCAACAAGACCCGTGTCTTCACCACTGTCGAGGACAACCAGACCCAGGTCACCTTCCCCGTTTACGAGGGTGAGCGAACTCAGTGCAAGGACAACCGTCTCCTTGGTGAGTTCGAGCTGACTGGTATCCCCCCTCAGCCCCGTGGTCAGGCCGAGCTCCTGACCACCTTCGAGATTGACGCCAACGGTCTCCTCAAGGTTTCCGCCCAGGAGAAGATCACTGGCCGCAAGGCTAACATCACCATCACCAACTCGGTCGGCCGTCTCAGCTCGAACGAGATTGAGCAGATGATCAAGGATGCCGAGACCTTCTCCAAGGCCGACAAGGACTTCACTGCCAAGCACGATGCCAAGAACGACCTCGAGGCTTACGTCCACTCTGTTGAGGAGACCATCTCGAGCCCCGCTGCCAACCTTAAGCGCCCCGCCAAGATCCAGATCGAGCAGGAGCTCACCAAGGCTCTCGAGCTCCTCGAGGTCCAGGACGCTTCGGCCGACGAGTACCGACGTGCCTCGCTCCGCCTCAAGCGCTCCATGCAGAAGGCTTTCGGTGGTCGTTAAACGGCTTTTCCTACATTCGCAACTGTTAGGAGAGGTCGGAGCGAGATGCGAAGTCGAGGTTTTGAAGTGCACACATCGTGTCTCTTTTTGCTTTAGATCTACACTGTTTCTTCACGATCGACATCGTTTTCGCTCGGGCCACCGGTCGTGTCAACTCTCACATCTCGCACTTTACTCCCGACCACCATAGTTTAGAGTAGAGTGCGGATCAAAAGGAACTCGAGGGTCATTGAGGCCGGGTTGTGTTGTGTCCAGCGATGCCGCATAGCTAGTTCTGGTCTTGATGATCCGTGCTCAAAAAGATTCCCCCCTCATCCGACTAATGTACGCATATTCCACTTTCCAAGCATCTTCCCGTTCGCTCTACTCTGTCTGTCTCGGTTGTGTTCTGTGAGTCATTGCGTGAAGGTGGCTGCTCTTGGCGTGAGAATTGGTGGAACGGACGAAGAGGCTTTGCACAACTTTGCGAGCTGGACCTGATCCGGAAGGTTCCACGGATTCGGAAGAGCCTAACACGCCAAGGCTGTTATTGTCAGAGCTTGATCGGGGAGGCTCGTCAAGGATGGCCTGATTCTTGTCGAAGGCAACATTAAGCGCAGACAAGCGGGACAGGCGAGAGTCAACGTGTCTCAGCTCGTCGCGATAAAGGCTTCGTGGCCATTGTCGATTGGAGCCGAATGCAGATTGGTCCGACCCAGCTACAGTAGACGTGGGTTGTGAGGGTCCGACGCCACTTGGCGACGAGACAACAATCAAGTAGCGACAGACCGGAAACGTGGTTCATAGACTATGGTGGCTGTGGACATGGCAGGTTAAGCTTGCCGAAACGGATGACTGAGAGCCGAATTGAGGAGGCCATAGATGACAATGGAGGCTGAGACTGTCCCGGGAGACCAGGGAGAGTGCCATGTGAAGAATAGGAACACGAGTGAAGCATGCCAGCCGTGTCTCACCTATGGGATCTGTTAGGGCTTCCAAATTGCGACCTGTTCGTCCCTTTGCGGACCAGACATCTGACAGTCTGGCTAACTTTACTGAATGAGAATGAGCTCAGAATTTGTTTCTTTGGTCACCAAAATGTGGACCAGGAAAAGAAATCGAGAAATGTTGGCACAGAAAGTGAAAGCAAAAAGGAATCCTGGCGAGCTCGCATCTCTTCTCCGCATTCGATCACATGACCGCCAAGATATATCGGAGGGCTTCCGAGAATCAACGGAGAAGTGCTAAATCACACACTAGCCTCTTGGAGTAGTCTGATGATGAGAATATCGATCGAGAAAGTGGCGCAAAAGGCTAAAAGGCTAAAAGGCTAAAAGACTGGGCAAGACGACGACCGGCAACTCCGAACAATCTCGGATGCTTCCGTCGAACATTGCTGCTATGGTAAGACGAGAGCTGCAAAAGCCTAATTCGTAGAACTCTATTCGGAACTAGTCCATCGCGATGACTCGCAGGAGAAGAAAGACATAGAGATCAGCCAATCACAGGCTTGCAGAAGGCAAACAAAACGATGGATTCAAGCCTACATTCCTCAGTATACGGTCATCGACGACGACGAAGGAAGGAAAAGAAGCTCAAAAGGAACATTTGTACATGAGAGGAATCCCCGATCGGGGTCATGCCATCGACAAATTCGAGGTCGATGCATTATCATCACCATCGTTGATATTACGGTGTGGCCTGACTCGTCATGCCGGAAGAAGCACTTGCAAATCGGGTCAACATCATCAGCTTTCTGACCAAAGAATCAGGACTCATCTCTTCCGTGTTTTGAGCTGCGTCGAGTTGTGAATTTTAAGGGCAAGGCAGAAGGTGGTGAGCTACTGTATGATGCTTTTTGCAGCGGAATAATGCAGATCGCCATCTTTGACGTGACGATTTTCGAGAAATATCACAGTCACGCTGCGCTGCATTCCACATTCCGACGTTGCGACTCACGACCAAAGACACGGGTTAAGCGTCACAATGCCTGCAAACTTGCAAATCAATTTACCCTGGCTTCAGTCTCGCCAATTCACCGTGACAGTCGACTTAGTTTTCCCCGCGCTGCTCTGGCCTTCTTCAAACCTCTTTACGACTTGAGATCTGCAGACGATTTTGCGGGGCTATAATTTAACCTCCGGAGCTAAGCCAGCATGTGCCTCACTGCGGGGGCGATCTTGCATATGGCACGACGTCAAAGAGCTAGTCCGACCATTCGCTGGTACTCCTCACACTCCGTTCCGCTGCTGCAGTTTGAGAGAAATGGCGAATCCGATCGCCCTCTTTTGATTCACTCCGAAAAGTGTCTCAGAGAGGTCGATCATTTGATCAGCAAGAATAGACTAGCGAGATGACGACTAAAGCTATGTTGGCCTCTCGGATGAGCTCCGAAGATCGACCGTCTCATCAAGTCCAAGAAAGGGTCAACACTGACGCTCGCTTTCATATCGTCACAAAGCGAGCGTCAGTGTTAATGTTGGGTAACGACAAGGCGAGCTTCAACTGAGACAGATCGGCGGATTTTGACGTGCAGCGTCCATTGAGCCTAACGCACGTCACGTCGCTTGGTGCAGAATGGTAGAGGAAAGTTTCAATTTCAGCTCAGGGTCTCTTGTGAGGAATTGTGCATGCATTCCACAATTGCATCCCGTGTGTGCCTTCGGTAGCGCTTTTGCAGGGTTCAACATCACACATTACAATGCGACACAGCAGCTCAGTGAGTCAGTCAATCTAGGAGAGCTGTCAAAATGTCAATCTCAATCGCACATTCCTAATCATGCACAGCTACTTTTCTGCTCCTGAGCCTGTCATTTGCTTTGCCTTGGCTTGCTGCTGAGCCGTTCACAGCTCCTTGCTTCACCGTCAACAGCACAGCACAGCACAGCACAGCGCAGTGCAGTATTCCTTCCCCTCCTGTCTTCTTCTTCTGCGAGCTGCTGTCAAGCTTGGCATGCTACCCCCGCTCCTCGATGCTTCCTTCTCGCTCGTCCTCCAGCCCCTCATCCGGACCAATCTTTGCCTTACTCAAACCCACATTTGCTGTCATCTCCTTTCGTCTCGATATGACCGATGCGTCTTTGCGATCAGGCGCGCACATCATCGTTGCGCAAGCCGCTGCTCATGCTATTGCTCGGGCTCTTGCAGTCTGCAGCCTGCGCAGTGCACGCTTCCCGGTCGCTGTCATGTCTGCAGTCCTCGCCCCCCTAAGTTTGCGTAAACTACATGCAGCTAGAGCTTAAAGTATTCCTCCGACATGTTGGGCGCCGTTTTTGGGATCCAGTTACCCTTCTTTCCGCTCACAGCCCGCTGATCAGCATGTCCACCTCGCTTACGACCCTGATTGACCGCCTTGTTCCTCGTCTCTGCCCGCTTCTGTCGCTCGTCTATGACTTGCGTTATTCGGGGCGATCCTGCTGGATGCATCCTTCGGCTGTGAAGACGTCATACAGATGCCTAACCTGAAAGTTCATGCTGTCGACAGATGCGGCTCCTGTTGCTCAACTCGGTCCGATGCGTCGTAAGCATGGCGTGACACGCAGAACAAGGGTAGAGAGTCAGGTCAAGCACATCATACAGCTCTTACTGTTCAACCCAAAAGGTGTTTGTGATTTTCTCTCCAGCTCATGATCATAGGAAGGGCGTCCTCATGATGTTCTTAGAAGCTTTGATCGCATCATCGAACTTTACACATCATGATCAAAGGCCGTCGTATGCATCAAGCAGCAGCGACGGTTTGCTAACTAGGGCTTGGCTTTGGTGATCAGCCGCGACCAGAATAGCACGGGAATCTAAGCAGGGCCGAGGAACCGAGCCATCTTGGGACCTGGCTCACAAGACATACCCCAATGGATCATTCCTCTGTCCAGATCCAGCTTGCCGTTGATGCAAAAGACTTGCATATGCCTATCCCACGTAGAATGACCTCTGCCTTCCGCTCTCCTGCCTTTATCTGCCTGCTCCTGCCCCTGCCCCTGCGCCTTGTCTGTCACTTCCGCAATGCACCCGCCTGCTCCCTCGGAATCTTCTGCACGTCCTTGTATCGCACGTGTCAGCATCCTCTCCTCAGCCTCGCCGCTTGTCCTTCCCGTGCCTTCCAGCCCACGACTCTGATCTACTTGCTTCTCGCCGCAAACATGCCTGAGGGAAACCTCATTCAACGTCGGCTCGCTAAGCGAATGCGGCGAGCGCCTCAAACTTGGATCCCGCCCTCTCATGCTCATCCTCGTTCGCATCCAAAACAAGCTTCTCTGTTTCCATTCGCACCTCGAGTCAACACTGCTTCTCATTCGCCGTGCCTGCAGTGTTTTGATTCACGCAATGCTCCCGTCGTCCCCCCGCCTTTCCCGCAACTCAGGAGCCAAGATGAGCCTTCGTGTGGCAGCCTAAGCGATCCGTTCCATTCCAGCCATCTCGCGTGTCGGAGCTCTTCGTCAGACATATATAACGCTGCCCTAATCGCCCTCCTTCACAGTCTTTCCCCCAAGCTAGTTTTCCCCTCCCTCTCGTGCTCCGTTCCTGCTGCTGCTCCCCCTTTCCTTCCCCTTCCTTGACCAAAACCGATACCTTTCGCCTTCAGGCCCCTACGCTACTCTACACTCTTTGCCAACCTTCCCTCTAATCTACACGCCTCTACAACAATGAAGTACCTTCAGTTCCTTGCTGCCGTCGCAGTCGTCTCCGCCTTCTCTGGCCCCGTCCTTGCCGGCTCTGTCGTCGACAACTCCAACCAGGTTGTCCCCGTCCAACTTACTGGCGCTCTCCTCTCGCAGGTCGGCAACGGCCAGCACGTCGAGCGCTCCGTTAAGGTCGACAACTCTACCCAGTTCGTTCCGATTCAGGGCACTGCCGCCGCTCTCTCGGCTGTTCTTAACAGCCAGAAGGCCGAGCGCTCCGTCGACGTCGACAACTCTTCGGAGTTCGTCCCTATCCAGGGCACCATCGCTGCTCTCTCCCAGGTCCTCAACGAGCAGAAGGCCGCCAAGCGTGACAACGTTGTCAAGAACGACAACCAGATCGTCCCCATCGAGGCTACCCTCGCCGCTCTCTCGGCTATTGCCAACGGTCAGAAGTCTCGCCGTAGCGTCAGCGTCAAGAACTCCGCTCAGTTCGTCCCTGTCCAGGCCACCGCTGCCCTCCTCTCCCAGGTCCTCAACTCGCAGAAGGCTGGCAAGCGCCACTACGAGGCCGGTAATGTCGTTGACAACACCAACCAGGTCCTTCCCATCCAGGCTACTGCCGCCCTCCTCTCGCAGGTTGCTAACCTCCAGACCGCTGGCTCCAAGCGTCACAACGACGACGAGTCCAACGTCGTCGAGAACAACAACCAGGTCCTCCCATCCAGCTGACCGCTGCTCTTCTCTCGCAGGTCGCCAACCTCCAGTCTGTTGGCAAGCGCCACGACGACGAGGAGTGGGGCAAGGGTGGCAACATTGTTGACAACAGCAACCAGGTCCTCCCTGTCGAGGCCACCCTCGCTGGCCTTACCAGCGTCATCAACGGCCAGACCGTCGAGAAGCGCACTGACGGCGGCAAGGTCGTCAAGAACACCAACCAGGTTCTTCCCATCCAGGCTACTGCTGCTCTCTTCTCTCAGGTCTCTAACGGCCAGATGGCTTCGCGCAAGGCCTCCGAGTTCGACTCTGTCGTTGAGAACACCAACCAGGTTCTCCCTATCCAGGCCACCGCTACTCTCCTTTCCCAGGTTGCCAACCTCCAGACTGCCGGCTCCAAGCGCCACAACGACGAGGGCGTCACCAACGTTGTCAAGAACACTAACCAGGTCCTCCCCATCCAGGCTACCGCTGCCGCTCTCTCGAGCGTCCTTAACTCGCAGAAGGCCGAGCGCTCGCTCGCTGTTGACAACTCCATCTAGGTTGCCCCCATCGAGGCCACCCTTGCCGCCCTTTCCCAGGTCGCCAACGGCCAGGCTGCCAGCAAGCGTGACGGCGCCGTTGTGAACGACAACCAGGTTGTTCCTGTGCAGGCTGTCGCTGCCGCTCTTTCCCAGGTGGTCAGCGGACAGAAGACTCGACGAGGTGAGACTAATGTGACCAAAAACGTCAACCAAGTAGCACCTGCTCAAGCCACCCTTTCCGCCCTTTCCGATATTGTCAACAGCGCGAACTCCCGCCGAGCGATGGATGTAGAGCAGTACAAGACTCTGCAGTACACGATTGATGCTTTGCAACAAGCTCTGGACAAGACAAACACCAGTGATGACACTCACCACGTCGATGCCCTCACCGGCACCGCCGAACACATGACCCCCAAGCGCGACGGCTCCCTCGACCCCGCCTCCCTCATCGGCCAGACTTTCAGCGGTATCTCTGTTCCCGTTGGAAACAAGGACCTGCTTAAGAGCACTGTCAAGCGATGGATTGCGGAGGAGGAAGCCGCCAAGGCCAAGCGTACCCCATCGGTCGATGGCCGTGGTCAGCGACCCCGCCCTCGTGAGGCTTCGGAGCACAACAACAACGGACAATGCTCGGTTGGCGCCGCTCAATGCTGCAGTCAGATCATCCACGATGAAGGCAAGAAGAAGACCCTCGCTGGTCTTCTCGGCTTCAACTCGATCGCTGGTGACATTGGTGTCAACTGCCAGCAGATCCCCGTTCTTGGTATCTCGCTCCAAAGCATCTGCAAGGCGTCGCCAGTTTTCTGCACCAACGTCGTCCAAGACGGTCTTGTCAACATTGGATGCACTTCCATCCCAATCAACTAAGCTTTTCTCTCGGGTTCCGGCAACGGTTCTTTAGGGTTCTTCTTAGAGGTTTCGGTTTCGTTTGTGCATCACGTTCAATCTTGGCATTCACTCGCATTGGCTTTGTCGGTTCTCAGTATTCTGTCGGCGACACGGGCTGTCGCTCGCTCGCCCTTACGGCGCTATCACACACTCTTTTGTCTTGGTCATTGTCCTGTTTCAAATCACTCTTTCGCGTATTACTCCACACTCTTCTCTCCTCAACTAGCAGCAGCACTCGAACACTTTGTACCGCTTTCCATTCGTCAGGCACCGTGCGTCTTGGAACAGTTCTAGCATCTCACTACCCTCACGGTCCACTCCCCTTCCTCCCTTCTGGTTTCGATCGCTTCCCCCTAGCTTCCGTGCTCCGTGTTTTATGGCTTCGATCGGGCCCGCCTCCTGTCTGCTATTTACTAGCCGTGCAGATCAGTCGAGGTAGTCGCTTTATCATGCTCGCTTCCTTTAATACACCGGTCGTTACGCTACTTTGCTGTCGCTTGTGCTAGTTTGTGCTTCTTTTATATGCCATACACTCGTATGAGTTTCGAGCTCGAAAGCATTGGCTCGTCTTCGTGAAACAGCCTTGAGCTGTTGAGATGAAGCGCTAGACGCATGTCGTTGTATTTGTTGCTTCTTCGGTTCGCTTCGCACTGCTCGCGACATTATCCCTACGAAGATTCGCTATGAAGGATGATGGAGGTTCGTGGCCAGACTTGATGAGGAGGAGTGATGTTGGAAATGGGCCTTTGAATTGTGCTCGCGCCGCCGGCAATCAACCTCAATGCTCATGCTGATCGATCAGCATGTGGCAGCGTAGAAGGAGACTCTCCAGACTCGCCTGATCGAGCAAGAGGCTCTCCGCTTTGAGCTGTCGAAAGGGCATAGCCGAAACAGCTTGAAGAGGGTTGGGCGCGGGGTTGGACGACCGAACCGGCTCCGATCGAGCAGTGTCACTCGTGGTAGTCATGGCTTCTTCTTGGTGAGATTCCCTGGCTGCTACAAGAGCACGTTGGCTGGAGGTGTTGACGGCAAGCGCGGGCACAATGTTGTCGGACCTAGCCACTTCAAGTGCGACTGCACTGTTTGTAGAAAGCAAGAGCTCGATTTGACGACGTCAGATGGCTGAAAGCTCAGCTCGGACAGGAGCAGATGCATTATGCTGGTCAACAGCGGATTCTTGACTTGCATCCGGACTAGAGCTTGCTGCTGCTGTTGACCTTGTAAGCAGCGTGTGGTGAGATGCAGAGGTACTGGAACCACTGGCATGGCGTGAAGACGACGCCATCCCGCCGCGAGAACTAGTGTTGTCAGTGCGATCGGAATGAGTAGGCGGATGGTTGTGGACTTCGCAGTTCGCGACCACTCGCCATGACCTACCAGAATACTGGGATTCTATTCTCACCCTGAAAGGGCACAAGGCAGAGATCGTGAGCCCGCGAATCCTTTTCATCCTGACAGGGCTTTGTTTGCCCCTGACACAAGTCAGGACGGCGTAATAAAGCCGGGACGAGCTCTCCCGAATGACTAGACGAAAACCCATTGAATCGGCCCACGAGCGCACTGCTGACACGCATTCGTCTCGGTTGGCGAAAGGATTGGTGTTTAAGGATGCAGGAAGCTTTGCATTGTGGACAGCCTGCATGGACTCGTCGTCGCTTTCGCTTTCTGCTAGTCTAGCTATTCTGGCTCTATTGAGACGAAGGTGACGAGAGGTTGTCAAGCCGGATGCGTTTCTAGTGGCATTTGAGCCGGCTTCTTCGATGGCTTCTTCGATGGCCTCTTCGATGGCCTCGTGTTCGTCCTCTGTTCCATCTTCTCGTTCCTCATCGCCGTCGTCCTCTCCATCATCTTCGACGTAGTTCCGTACCATGGCCCTGGCTCTGGAGCTGCGATGGACAAGACGACTGGGACGCGGGCGAGTGTGCGTCGAGTGGCGGTATCACCTGTCTCATCTGCTTCTTGGGAGTCCTCGTTGTTGACAATGTTCAGGCTCGGGCTAACAGGAGAACGTTTTGGCAGTGCAGAGCGGTCTTTGGAATCGCCATCTTCATCGTCTTCGTCGTTAGCAAGGGACATGTGGCTTAGACGACGTCTCGATCGAGACTTGCCAGGGCGGAACGAAACATAGGTGACATCTGGGTCTGATTCTTCTTCCTCCCTAATGTCGGAGATGCTGGAGAGCGAAATGGCCGACTGGGATCGCGAAGATGTGCATGCAGAGGCCTTTTCTGCGCTTGGACTCGGGTTCGAAGCTATCGATTGGACTGACAAATCGTCTCGCGGCCTCTTCAAGCTGAGCCGATCTTCAGGAGTCAATACACGACTGCTACGACCTCGAATCGGCAGTTATGAAAGGCTAACTGGACAGCTGTTGTGAAGGTTAGTGGCCGAATCGAAGATGAAAGCTATGATGACTGAGCCAACAAAGTGTCGATGTGTAGAATGCTGAAGTAGTTAGTCGATCTTTGTCAAAGGAAGTGTGAACACAGTCGCCACTTGCTGTTGTGCACTGATCGTCTGTTTGCAGTCGTCGAGGCATGTCGACTGTCCCAGTTGCTTTAAAGACATTGCTTTTCCATGTCACGACTCGGAGCTGGATCAGGAGAGAGGTCAGGCAGGTAGCAGGCCGAATAGGACCAAGAAGAGAGCCGGGTGAGCTTGTTCAGACTTTCGGATCACGTCCAATGCATCATCCGTATGCGGACTAATGAAGTCACGAATGTGCATCAAATTGAGGAGCTGCGACCATTGTTCACAAGAAGCTGACAGACGTCAGCCTAAGCTTAACAAAGGGTGCAGAAGGCAACGAAGGATGCAGAAGGCCCAACAAGATCCTTTGCTCTCTCTCTCAAGTCACTCTTCAATGGCACTTGACCGGGGGAGCCTTGACACCCTGTATGCATGCGAGCCTTCTCGCAATGAGCGACTCATCTGGGCATTCCGGATCGCGTGCTGACAAGTGGGCTATCTTGTCCCGCTCTAGGAGGAGTGTGGGTCTCAGCAAGACGTGGAAATCGCAGCCTTCATCCACGAGATCCTATCCCTTCTTCCTTCATGACTTTCATAACTCTTCAGCTGTGGTCGAGCCCCGACTTCTTAAGCGGCTGTCATAGCGTTTCTATCCGCTCTTGACTTGGACACTTTCAATGTCGGACGGAAGCCAACAAGCAGAATGGCTGGCGAAGCTATGCAACAACACCACCGATCCTCCAGTCCGTACCAGCGAAGACCTTGTCGCAGCCGGCATCCCGCTACCACCATACTTCACGCACGACGTGAGCATGCCCCATAATAGTAGAGACGATGTAGTAGAGCGAAGCCATACTGACATCTACATCTAGTTTCACCGACAGGCCTTTGTAAATAACATTGCCATCGTGGCCGCCACGTTGTATTGCTGGGAATACTTCATGTAAGTGCGAACGCCTGTGCCGTGATTTGCCACAGCAAGCCAAGAGTAATGAGTGCTCATTTGCAGACTTTTGTTTAATGACGATGCCATGCGACGGACTCTCGTACATGCGTTGCTCAACTTGACGTGTATAGGACCGTGCCGTCCGAGATCCAGATCTATTTCACCATACCTTGGACCGCCCCTCATCTCATTCTCTTCGTACTCATGCGATATTCAACACTGATCGCCATCACACTTGGTCTGTACGCGACTTGGCATCGGCAGCACGGCCAATGCGTTGCATACAGTGAGGTTGCCACACTCCTCGTCCAGGTGTCGGTCTCAGCTGTGCTGGGTTGGCGCACGATTGCGATCTGGCAAAAAGACGCACGCATCATCGTCATCATCGCGCTCCTCCTCACCACGGTCATGGTCTTCTCGTCCCTCCTCCTCCTCAGCATGAAGCCGGAAAAGCTACGTAACGGCGCATGCGTTCTAGTCGAGAACGGCAACTACGATTTCCTCCCGCTCTACTGGTTCTATGCTGGCACAGTGCTATACGATACGCTCGTCATTGTGCTCAGCACCTATCGCCTTTGGAAGCATCACAAAGATGTCGGTGTCTTCCCCGGATCTAATATAGACGACACAAGCAAGGGAGGCATTGGATGGGCACGTTGGGTGCATTCGCAGTGGAACAGTATCACACCGCTACTTTTTCGGCTGACGTCCAACGGCGTCCTGTATCTGGCCTTTTCGACCGGCTTCAACGTCGTATGCTTCCTAATCGGCCACTGGAACGAGGATCGGGCGCAGGACATGATGCTCTTGTGGTCCTCTGTCATGTGGGTCGTCTGTCAGCACTTGGTCTTGCTGGAGATCAGGGCAACGTGGGGAGACCGGCCTGCAGGTATCGGGCTCAGGTCCAAGGATGCAGGCAGTAGCGACACGGACAGGTTGATTGCCCAAATCTTGCAGGCGTCGTGGGCATTCAAGGTCACACCTCCGACCACTACGGGCAAGCCTATCCGCACGGAAGGGGAGGGTCATGATCCGGAAATAGTTCTGAGTTTGTCTGTGGATAGCTGTCTCAAACGCGCACCCAGACCGTGCTGCGGAGGAGAAAACACGCCACAACAGCGCTCGTCGCCGACACCTGGTGTTAGCCACAGGGGACAGACTTCGATGGGTCAGCAAATCAACAGCGACTACGTCTTTCCAGAATCAAGCGTTCATCAGCTTCATGACTTTCGGCCTTGTATGCCTGGAGAGAGCTTCGACGTACTTGGCCCCAGATCTCCCGTCAACTCTGAGCGCATGGACACGATGGACGGCAACACGTCAACGAATGCCTTGATAACTCACGCCAACGAGGCATCGGTCGAAGACAAGCGAAATAGCGGGATTCGACATCGACTCGGAGCGCTACGCAATACGAACAGCCCGAATAAGTTCCTTGCAACACTGACCAAGTCATCGGGTGGCGACGGCGTGGCTGTCTCCACGGGGAGCTCAGATGCCGCGGCGCCCTCACCGACCTCCAACGTGATTGAGCATCCTCTGATGGACTCTGCCAAGCCCGCACCCACCGCCTCTCGACAGCAACGAGACTCGACATCGTCGCGACTACTACAAATCTCACAGGCCTTCGAGCGCAGTCCTAAGAGCGATGCCATTGCACCCTCCGCCACGTGTGCTAGCGCTCCAACCAAGGCGGCGCTGTGTGGCTGTCATTGCAGCTGCGCGAGACGTAATTCGGATGCCGATGTGGTTACTATGCCGTCAAGTCGAATCGAAGAAAGGAAGCAGATGAAGAGATCGGCTAGCGCTGGAGGCGTGATCTCGAGCTTTGAAGTGGCAGATATACTGGCCAACATGTCGGACGAAGCAAAGTCGACTGCGTTGGCCCTTGCAGGGATGGAAGGTGGCGAGCCAGTTCCATTGCCATTCGAATCATCATTCGTTTCTGCGGCCCGCGCCGAGACGGAGACCAAGAGACCAATCTGGATCATTCATCCTCCGCTAATGTAATTTCCCTTTCGCCAACTAGAGTGCGTTTCACCACGACCTCGTTGAAGCCAATGAACTTATTTTGCAAGCATCCTAGGAAACTCGCTCCGCAAGTCTGTAATGCGAAAGCACGAAGTGTCTCTGTAAGACTCATGTCTTGCTGTCATGAGCCTTCCTCCTGCTCCATATATCTTTGCGACTATTCACGGAAGCCATCCGCTTCTGACATGCGGAATGGAAAGCTTATACCATTCTGCGAGGTGTTGAGTCTCCGAAGTTTCCACAAAGACATGAAAGGCAGACGCTTTCATCGCTGACAAGCAGTACAAGACGCACACCTGCATCTTTCAGCCTTCTACAACAAAAACCAAAAAAGAACGTTCCCTGCCGGGGAATCGAACCCCGATCTTAGCTGCGCTTGTTCTGCAGACAGAGTCGACAGAATTTTGAAAAAGCCATATACTAAACCATTGTACTAACAAGGACGTATTGACGATCACAGACAAACAAAACAGTATAATTGGTCATCTGGCTTTAGCAATTTTCTTCTTCTCCTTTTTCTAAAGATACTGGAGCTGTTATGTTGTGAGAAAGAGACAAATTCAACGCAAGAATTCAGGGTTCAGCTGCCGATGCGTCGCACGGATCAGCGTGTGACGGTCGGAGTAAGAACGCACACACACACATCCTGTCACTCGAATGATGACCGCACAGCGCACAATTCACTCAGTGTCACTGCGCCAGTACACACTTCATTGCGCCTCCCGCCAGCTACTGTACGGGTGCCTCATTTCGAGTGCCTCGTTTCGACACAGCCGAGGATCAGCAGGGCCCTTTCTTCTCCCTTACACTTTCGTCTACCTTTCTCCCTTCATCCTTATAACCCATCCATCTCCGCCTCCTACGCCTCCTACGCCTCACCCTCATCCGCATCCTCACTGCCCCATCCATCGAACCCTCTCCGTCAGCTTTTTGCGAAAATGAGTCGCTTCGTCCGACCCTCCAAGTACCGCCACGTCTATCCCAACGTCGCCAAAAAGGAAGCCTGTTACGAAAACGTCAAGGTCTCCAACAATGCCTGGGACACCAACCTGATCGCTGCCAACGGCAAGTATATTTCCATCAACTGGAATGCATCTGGTGGAGGTGCTTTTGCTGTTTTGCCCATCAACCGTCCAGGCAAGCTTCCCGATATCTACCCTCTTTGCCGTGGTCACACTGCCGCTGTGCTCGATACTGCTTTCAGTCCGTTCGAGGACAACGTAGTTGCTTCAGCTTCCGATGATGGTACCATCGGACTTTGGAAGATCGACGATGCCAACTATGACCAGCTCGAATGGAGCGATAAGGAGAGGGAACGTAATGGTGGTGTCAAAGACTTCGAGCCTCTCGCCAGGGTGTCTGGTGGTGGTAGGAAAGTCGGTCAGGTAGTGTGGCATCCTACTGCATCCAATGTTCTCGCTGCTGCTACAGGTGATCACGTCGTCAAACTCTTTGACGTCAGCCAAGCATCCACCGCCGCTTCCAGCCCCAGCATCAGCCTCCGCGGATTCACCGATACCATCCAATCGCTCGACTGGGACTGGACCGGAACCACGCTCATCGCCACTTCCCGCGACCGCAAAATTCGCACCTTTGACCCACGCCAGGGCGAAAACCTAGTGCAAGTCGCCGACTCTCACGGAGGTATCAAAGGCGCCCGTGTCATCTGGTGTGGTGACAAAGACCGAGCCATCTCCACCGGGTTCTCGAAAATGTCGGATCGTCAAATGTTCCTCTGGGATACCAAGAACCTTTCTGCAGGTCCCTTGAAGCAAATCACGCTCGACGCGTCTAGTGGCATCATCATGCCGTTCTGGTCGGACAACAACATTGTCTTCCTAGCTGGTAAAGGTGATGGTAACATTCGATACTACGAACTCGAGAATGACGAATTGCACTATTTGACGGAGAGCAAGTCATCCGAACCTCAGCGCGGGCTTACTTTTGTACCAAGGAGGTTCTTGAACACGGAAGAAAACGAGATCGCAAAAGCATACAAGATTACAGGAACCACGATCCAGCCGGTGTCTTTCTGCGTTCCGAGAAAAGCGGAGAGTTTCCAGAGTGATATCTTCCCTCCTGCGCCTAGTGCCGTGCCGTCTTTGACGAGCAAGGAGTTCTTTGATGGGAAGAGGGGACAGAGGAATATGATGAGTTTGGAGACGGGCAAGGGGGTCAGTAGCAGTGGTAGTGTGCCTGCTCCTACTCCAGCGAGTTCGGCTGCTGCACCTAAGCCTGCCGCTGCTCCTGCTGCTCCTGCGCCAACGCAAACTCAGCGCTCGGCTTCACCCGTCAAATCTTCCCCCACTCCTACTGCCACCACTACTTTGGCGCCTGAGCCACAGACCACGCAACGAGACTTTTCCGAACCCAAATCCACTTTTGCTGCTCTCAAACAAACGCCGGCTCCCACCTCTACTGCTACTGCCACTGCTACTTCGAATGGCACCTCCAGCAACAGCAATGCAGCGGAGGTAGAAGAACTCAAGAAACAAATCGAAAAACTTCGAACAGCAGTCGAAGAACGCGATACCAAAATCCGACATCTTGAACAGGAAAACGAAACGCTAAAGACGAATCAGAAAAAGGCTAGGGAGGCGCTGCTTAACTCGCTCTAAGAAACTTCCACCTTTGATCTTTGTCAATGTAGAGTTCGTCCTCTGAGGTAGTGGTAGACTAGACATCTAAGATTGCAAGCATCAAACACTTTGAAATGTGATCTTAGGAGATGTGATTGATTGAATGCAAGTGTGTATGACGGTGAGATGGTTATAGTTCGGGCTTGGACTTGAAGTATTGTTCTCGATACCATTTTAATTCGGCGATACTCCCGTTGATGTCACTGAGAGCCCGGTGTTCGCCCTTCTCACCGATCTTTCCTTGTCCCGACCATACTGCTTCTTGACCGTACCACCTTTTGACCATTTCTTTGATGCTGCTGACATCTACAATTCTGTAGTGCAGATGCTGGACTAGCTCGGGCATTTCTCTGAGGAGGAACACTTTATCTGCATGGACGGTGTTGCCTGCTAAACAAGCGCTGTTGGGTACGGGGACACGATCGCGTATGTAAGCTAGGATTGCGGCTCGGATTGAGGCGTGATCGTGCGAGTAGGGTGCGGGGGAGAGGCAGGCGGTGGTGAGACCTGAGATGGCGTGTTGATTTTTGCACCTGATCGTTTGCGCAATGTTGTAAAGACGGAGATGAAGTGGTTTGGTGCGAGGTTGTTGATGGCGTGAGTTGGAGTGGAGCGGAGCAGAGTTGAGGTTCGGGTTTGGACGATGGGAGTAAGGTCGTTTCGGGGCAAGCCAAACGAGCGAGTGATGAAGAGGGTCAGAGGTGGCGTTTGAGAACGAGCGAATATGTAAAGTGAGCCACAGGAAAGAGAGCCAAAGGAAACAAGATGTCAGTTTGCTTCGTCATTCAAGCCTCCGTGACAAAGTTGTAATGCGCGCGGAGTAGGACATACCAATCATTCATAGCCTCCAACACCCCCTTCTCCGTGCTAATCACATAACTAACACCTCGATCAACAGGGTTCAATTCACCATCGGTAATAATACAAGCAATTTCCAACAACCTATCCCCCCTTTCGATGTCGAGACCTGTCATTTCACAGTCTATCCATACTAGAGGGCCTTGTGATGGGTCTAGTTTCCGGTCTGCTGGTGGTGGAGGAATCGGCGATAAGGAGGTTGGATCGGGGAGAGGAGCTGACTGAGACATGGTGGGCACTTGAGAAGAAGGAGAGGAGGAGGAGGGTGGTTTGAAGATCGAGAGAAGGTTTGAGAAGAATGCTGGCGAGGGGGAGGAGTGAAAGGCTCGGGTGTTGAGAGGAATAGTGGTGGTGCGAGGGAGGGTTGTAGTGCGACGTATCGCAGCTGTGAAGAGGATCCGGCTGGAAATGGTGCCAAAGCTGAAATAACAGCGCTTGAAGAGAGCTGCTGAGGCAGAGTTGGTGTTGTGGGAAGTGTGATGGCAAGGAGGGAATGTGACGATGAACGACAGAAGAGCCAGAGTGGTGTGTGACGGGGAGCACGAAACAAGAAGCAGAAAAAAAGAGTGAGTGGAGGAATGCAGGGTCCAACAAAGCAACTCACGACTCTGTGACTGCGCTCAAACACAACGCGTTCTTCTCGCAACCACTCACCCACACTCTGTGATCACACAAAGGCACCGACTTGCGAAACAAGTAGAATACATAGTATGCTGCTGTGGGATTGGGTACTACTTGCTAATCTCGACAACTTCAACATCGCCATCTCTCGCCTTACCCATCTTTTGCATCTGACTGGGATGAATAGGGATAGCCTCTTCAAATGCACTATCTGTTGTGCTATCCAGCTTGGAAAGTGCGGTGAGAGCGACAGAACTTGGTCTGCCTTCTGCTTCTTGCTGGTCATTATTGACGGTTGAATCTGCCGTAGCTGGTTTGGACGGTGTGACTGCTGACTGCTTTGCGACAGGAGCGCTGTCATAGGGTTTGCCTTGTACAGCATCGATACTGCCATTGGTGTGCGCATTGGATCGGGCCGAAGGGCCATTTCGACGCGAAGGTTTCAATCCGTCGTCAGCCAGCCTTGATCGAGAGGCATACACTTTTGCTGATGTCACACCGTTGTTGTTCGCACCACTGCTTGTACTGTGCGAAGCCAGCGCATCTAGTTCGGCAAGATTGCGTTCGAGCACGGAAAGCGATGTCCCTTCACCCAACACTTGCTCTTCATGTTTGCCATCCAAAGTATCGTATTTCCAGCGAATGATGCCTTCCCTGTCAATGACACCCCATCGGTCGTACTTGAGAGTGCCGATGACATACGGTTTGAGTTTGAGCCATGCTACGCGCATTTTTGTTGCCAGAATGTCACGGTTGGCACGCAGACTTGCAACACCTTCTGGTTCCCAATCGTCATCATCGACCAAACCCTCATCCGCTGCTGCTGAGCCTTCCTTGTTATGCGTGCGTCCGAACTTGGCGCGAATGCCTGCGCCTCTCGCGTCGGACAAAGCGGCATCTCCGTATGCACGCGCAAGGGCACGAGTTGCGTATTCGAACTCCATGTATGCATTTCGATACAATGTACCCAGCTCCTCTGCAGTCTGAGTGTCGTTCTGGATATCGTTCTCATCCTGCTTTGGTATTGGGTAGGTGAAGCTCCAGTCGAGCTTGCCATGCATGGAATCCTTGGGAAGATGCTCGGCCGGGACGTGGTCTTGGAGCTCGTCGACATTCCATGTCAAGTGGACCTTGTCTCGAACGACAGGATCGAGCAAGGGACGGAGAATGCTCCAGATAGGCTTAAAGATCCAAGGTGCGCCATGGACGTAGACTCTGGCTAAAGTTTCTGGGTAGAAAGACTCCATGGTCTTGGCCATAAAAAGGACAATACTCCAGTCCATATTGCGAATACCAAAATTGTTGAGGTTAAAGATGACGACTTTGCGCTCGACGGGCGGTGGCATGAGGATCTGCAGAGACTCTTGGAGCAAGATAACACCACGTTTGAGCTCCTCGGCAGTCTGATTGGATGGGTAGTGCGAGCCCACTTCGATAAAGTAGACAGGCTCTCCTGCGGCTGTTGCGCCTTGAACATACGAGATACCGTTGTTCATGATGTTGAATCCACCCCTTGTCCTTGTGAGACCAAGTTCAGCCTCCTCCATGATACCCGAAATGTTGTACTGAACACGGAAAGCACAGGTGGATCCAATGATGGCGAGTGCACGATCGACGTCCCATTTGCGTGCACGTAAGCATCTTAACATGTAAGCGTCTGGATGCTCACCCTTGACGATGGCCCAGAACTCGCGGCGCAAAGCTGCACCGCCGTGCTTGAGCAGGAAAGCTTGCATCTCTTTGCTCTCCTCCAAGTGGCGGAGGTGTTCCTTGAGTCTGTCATCCTTCGGAATGCTGTTCGGATCGAGTCGATCGGAATGCTGCAAGTTCTCGTTGGAGGTGGAGGCGGAAGAGTGATGCGATGTAGGTTCGGATGCAGCCGCACGACCTTTTCGACCGAGATTGCGCCTAAGTGATTCAGATGAGCCGCGTGATGTTGCAGGTACGTGCTGAGGTGGCTGTGTATCTGCGCCAATCGAGTCGGAAGAATGCGATGTGATCTCACAAAGACGGAGAAAGCGTCGCCAAAGCTTGAAGAGCGCCAGTGTCTGTGATGGCGTCAGGTTATTGCGATATCCTGGTGAGTGAAGGTAATCCACTGCCGTCGAGTCGACCATGATTGCAGCACAACGCAGACGGATGTACCGATGTGATCACTTGGGGTTGCCTGGAAGAGCGTGGCAAGTTGCAGTGCTAGAATCGCCGGGTGCTTGCCGAGCGCCGATGGAGATCGGATGCGATTGTCGTAGCAACCGCCTGGATTCGGATGAGGCGTGCGTGTTGCTACAGTCCAAAAGAGATGCGGTTGATCGAGCGCATAAAGTTTGCGCAGAGTGACAGCGAATGGGTTGGATGCAGATGAAATGACAATGGGTATCAATGGTGAACGTTGAATGTGGTCGAATGGCAAGCGGTTCAAGGAGTGGATTGGGCTGTGGAGAGATGAGCTGGAATACTGTAGGCCCATGTGGAATTGGAAGCAGTCTCTGCGTTGGTTCGCCTTGTCATTTCCCTGCATTTCCTGGAGAGAGAGAGAGAAAGAGGCGCTGCTTCGACTTGCCCGCGGGCCAACGGCCATCAAAATCACCAAAAGCGCGCATTTTAGCGGCACTACGCCTACACTACTGCCGAGAAAGAGAGAGCCAGACAGAAGAGTGAGACAGAACCCGACATGCTTTCCAACAGCCCAATTTACGCCCAAAGCTTAAGCGAAGCCTTGCTCTCCAACGACTCACTTTGCTGTGCAATGCTCCATCTATACATGCACGCTTTGAAGCTCTTGCGATTTTGTCGACTTGTCCAGCCGGCTCATGATGAGGGTTGAGATGCAGAGCTCACGTTCAGCTACTCTGCATCGTTGTCTTGTGCGCACGCCGCATTGCAATGAGCTCGATCGACAGAGTTCCGCCCGCCACCGATTCGGGGAGTCTTCGGCGCACGCAGAACATTAAGTTAATCTCCTGTCCGTCTGCGCACGTTGCTTGTGTTACCAGCAGAGCTCCAAGTCATGTGTTTGGCTCTACAGCCGTCGTACTTGTCCAAATCCGCTCGTTGTGTAAGGTCTTGCTCACAGAGTGGGATCGAAGGGCTCGGCTGTTCCGGGCTTGATCTTTGCCGCACATCCGGGTGTCTCGACAAAAGCGGCATGTGGAGAAAAAAGATCCGCTAAAAAAAAGTAACAGCCAACCAAGCATGTGTGTCTTCTGAAAATGGAGAAAAAAATCATCATCTTTGTTTTTTTTGTTTTTTGGCTCGGACAGGCAATAGCCGAGCGCACTGTGACTCTCTCTCCATGGATGTCAGTCACATTTCACGGCGCAGCAGCATCAGAATCACCACAAAGTACCACAAAGCGTTTCAGCTGGACCCTCGATTCGGTTTTCATTCAAAAAGGCACGCATCATTCCCGACCACCACCACCATCATCCCCCCAAGTACCCATCGGATTCCTTCCCTCGGACTGCAACTTGGCTGTCTACGAGCGCTCGGACTTGGCTCCAGCTTGGATCAAGATGGCTTCCACAGCTGGAGGCATGGCTCGACTCCAGCTACGACAGTTGGTCCCCAAGAGTGGAATCATCTCGACTCCTTCTTGCTCCTACTCTACGAGTGCTTCGGTCGCAAAGGCGCTCCAATCACCTCGTCGTCCCTTTGATTCCTCTCCTCGCAAGCCGCGCACACCTGCACAAGCTAGACAGTTCAGCACCTCCACCCTCAAGTCGAGCTCGTGGCCCGCTGGCGCTGTCCAACAAGATGCAGACGCTGATGCGTCTCCCTCGTCCGCGTCCACCATCACTGGCAAAGGCAAAGCCAAGGCGCTCCCTTCGCTTCCCTCTCCTCCACGTAGCAAGACTATCGCCGACCTTCAAGCCCTCAAGCACAATCCCACAGCCAAAACCACTCCCATCGTTTGTCTCACAGCTTACGACTTTCCTTCTGCTCTGTCCATCCGCTCCGCCCACATAGACCTCTGTCTCATCGGCGATTCGCTTGCCAATGTCGCTCTCGGTTACACCTCCACCCAACCTCTCTCTTTAGATGCCATGATCCACCACTGTCAAGCTGTCAAACGCGGCCTCGATGCACCTCTCTTCTCGGTTGCAAGCCTCCTCGAAGGTGTCGACCTGCCCCAGTCTCCACTCGTCATCGCCGACATGCCTTTTGGCGCAACATTCGGCTCTGTCGATTCGGCCGTAGCTGCAGTTGTCCGCCTCATTCAGGAGACCAGAGTAGACGGAGTCAAAATCGAAGGCTCTTACGAAGTCATTCCCCTCATCAAGTGTCTCACTGACCACGGCATTCCTGTCATGGGCCACCTCGGATTGCAACCTCAACGTGTCGGCTCAACTTCAGGCTACCGCGTACAAGGCAAGACAGCTTGGCAAGCAAAAGAGATTCTCGACGCCTCTCTCGCTTTGCAGCAAGCAGGCTGTTTCTCTATTGTTCTCGAATGCATCCCCACTCGTGTCGCTGAACACATCAGCCAGCGCCTCGACATTCCTACAATCGGTATTGGTGCAGGCAGCAAGACCGATGGCCAGATTCTTGTTATGAATGACATGATCGGTGATTTGACTGGAGCTGGTCACGTGTTGGCTGCTTTGACGCACTCTCACTCCCAACCCCAACCCCAGGCCGAGGTGGAAGTGGGAGCAGTGCCAACCACAAGCCCTCTCACACCGGCACCTCCCAAATTCGTACGCAACTTCAGTCAGCCATCCACCACCTCCATCGGCGCTCTCAGAATCGCGGCTATACAGGCGTATACCCAGGCAGTAAGAGACGGTACTTTCCCAGACGACAACAAAGAGGGTTACAAGATGAACTCTGCTGAATGGAAGGCTTTCTTGGAGCTGGTCGGGCGCCAAAAGTAGAACCATTGCTCTGCTAGCACCATACCGCCTTGCACTTATCCTGTACATCAAAAGCATTTCCTCTCAGAATAATGCATCAATCTGCCATACCATTACCCGCGCCTTGCAGTCTAGCTGACCACACGCGCATTGAAGTGCTAGAACGATAATTGCTTCCATTCCTGTTATCGCTTCGTCAACGCTGGCTTGTCTCCCCTGCTGATCTGCGCTCCGCACTTTGATCTCTATCCCTACTCGCACTCCTCTCTCTCGAATGGGGGGGGGGGGGGGGGGGGGGGGGGGGGGGGGGGGAACGAACCTGCGCACCCAATCTTCATCCTGATCGTTGCCGCCGAATTGAATTTCGAAGCCACCCAGGGCAGCATTTGGATCTGCACCCCTTGGTACCAGACCTCTGTTCAGGGAGGAGCCGCCTTTGCCCGAGGAGAGTTCTGGCATGATGGTGTGGAATTGGGAGTGTGGAGAGGACGGATGTTGTGTTGATGTTGGTGATAGTGGTGGAGGAGGGTGGTGGGTGGGGGGGAAGGAGAGGTCTACTTCGCTGTAGTCTGATTCGGTGGCTTCGTCGTGCGGTGATTCTTGTTTTGCAGTCTCTTTCTTCCCACCGCTGCTAGTGGTGGTGGTGGTGGGGGTTTGGAAACCAAGATCGTCACCCAAACCCAACCCGCAATCATCCAGTTCCATTCTCAGTCTACTTTGCAACCACGCCTCTCTCCAATCCCGCCTTGAGCTTTCGTTAGAACTCTTCAACTCGTCGACATCCCAATTCCGACCACTACTCTCCTGCTGAGAAAGGATGAATCCTAGTACAGTTTCTAACGCTACAATTCTCTGTTCCAATCTCGGCCTCAAACCTTGAGTAGGCCCCCTCTTACGTTCGGGTCTGTCGTAGGTGCAGGTTCGACCGAGTTGAGAACAAAAAGTGCAAAGTGGTTGGAGACCATCACATCGATCCTTTTTGAGGAAGCATTGATCACATGCTCGAGAGACACGTTTTCGTTTCCCCTTTGCTGCAGCGTTTGCTGTTGAAGTTGCCATGCTGTGTAGACGCGGCGAGGAGGTGAGAGGAGGGGGAAGGTGGAGAGGGAGGTTTTTTATATATTTGCTGCTGATGTCGATGATGTGCTATTGTTGGACCAGTGTAGGAAAAATAAGGTGCAGCAATGGGTGGAGCAGGCTTGGATAGTGGATGATGCAGAAAAACGTGAAGGGCTTGGTGCTGATGATGCTGCTAGCATGAAGGGGAAGGATGAAAGGAGTGGATTCTGATGGTACGGATATGCCCCCGCATCGCGAAGCTTGCCGACTCAAGACGGGATGGGGAAAGAAAGGAAAAGTCCGCGTTCCGAAAATACTAAACTTCTTCAGGGTCTGCTGTACTGTACCACCGAAGCGAAGCCGATTTCACCGAACACACGCGTGAAAGTTGATGTCGTCCTTGCTTGCAATTCCTGCCGTACACGTCACTTCTCAACACTTTCCCCACCTCCTCACCCTTCTTGTCTTGTTTCCTCTACATCAACCGACACCTTTCCCTCACTTTCAGCTTCCTCAACAGCTGCTCTACACTCTCACCACAGATCACGATGTCTGGGGTATTGTTTGAAACCTACCATCACCCAACCCCAAGCGCCGGAGTAGTCATGTCATGGTACCAACCCCGAACACCCCCACCTGTCGGCTACTGGGGTCCCATCACCTCAACCTTGCTCTGGTGCGAATCCAAATACGCTTGGTCCCACTACATCGCTGAACCTGTCAACACGATCACGAATCTTTTCTTTATCTCCCTCTCGCTTTACGGGTATTACACGACTCGCTCTCAAAATCTTCCTTTGCGCTATTCGATATGTCATCTGGGCGTTGCGCTGGTAGGGTTTGGATCGGCGTTGTTCCACGGTACGCTGAAGCATAGTATGCAGTTGTTGGATGAACTTCCGATGATCTATACGTCTACCTTTTTGACCTATTGTGTTTGTGAAACGCAGAAGGGTTACGGAAAGCCTAGATTTAGGATACTCTTGCCAGGCGTACTGGTGGGGGTGGTGGTTTGGATTACGGTCGTGTACCTGATGAATGGTAATCCGGTCTTCCATCAGGTAGCGTATGCGCTTATCCAAGTCGCTTCTACCCTCCGCGTCATCTGGCTTCTCCGAAATCCTTCTTCCCACCTCAACAAAACCCCGATCGGTAGAGAGAAGAAAAAGGAGATTCAGAAATTATACCTCTTCGGAACCGTCATCTTCCTCCTCGGTTTCGCCATCTGGAACATAGACAACATCTTTTGCTACAACCTACACCAAGCCAGAAAAAAGCTAGGCTACCCCGCCGCAATTCTCCTAGAAGGCCACGGTTGGTGGCACATCCTAACCGGTTGGAGTGCGTACTGTACCATCACAGCAGGAACACAGTTGGCTGTGGGCGAAAAAGAGGATCCCGCAAATTTCAAGCAGCAAGGAAAGTGGATACCTGTGATCAGAAGGGTCAAGCAGTACAAGCCAGCGAGCAGGACAGTGAGGAATGGTGGAAAAAGTAAAAGCTCACATGTATAGAAGTAGAGCACGAGAAAACACAGACGCGGTTAATATAAGTGCGAAACACCTTGATTTGTAGAAAAGGAGTGATTGTGCAATGTGTAAGTAAAACAAAGATAGCAAAGAGGGGCGAGGTTTAACGACGTCGACGAGAAGCCATTGCCCGACGGTGCTTGGAGTGGTCAGGAGCGCCAAAGTAGGATTCCGGACCGCCGGGCATTCCGGCGGGAGGAGCGCCGTTGCCCCAGGGACCGGCCCAGCCTTGGTGCTTACCTCCCCATCCTCCGTTGCCACCCCAGCTGCCAGGTTGAGCACCAGAACCAGGACCGCCAGCACCAGCACCAGGACCGCCAGCACCAGGACCGCCAGCACCAGGACCGCCAGCACCAGGACCGCCAGCACCAGGACCGCCAGCACCAGCACCAGAACCAGGACCAGCACCGCCAGCACCAGAACCAGGACCGCCAGCACCAGCACCAGAACCAGGACCAGCACCGCCAGCACCAGCACCAGGACCGCCAGCACCAGGACCGCCAGCACCAGGACCGCCAGCACCAGCACCAGAACCAGGACCAGCACCGCCAGCACCAGAACCAGCACCGCCAGCATCAGCACCGCCAGCACCAGCACCGCCAGCACCAGAACCAGAACCAGCACCGCCAGCACCAGCACCAGCACCAGGACCAGCACCGCCAGCACCAGCACCAGGACCGCCAGCACCAGAACCAGGACCAGCACCGCCAGCATCAGCACCGCCAGCACCAGCACCGCCAGCACCAGGACCGCCAGCACCAGAACCAGAACCAGCACCGCCAGCATCAGCACCGCCAGCACCAGCACCGCCAGCACCAGGACCGCCAGCACCAGAACCAGAACCAGCACCGCCAGCACCAGCACCAGCACCAGGACCAGCACCGCCAGCACCAGAACCAGAGCCGCCAGCAAGGCCAGTGTCAGGGGGACCAGCATCAACGTCGCTTCCAAAGTTACCGTAGGCCTCGTGGCTGGCATCGCCAGCTCCAGTGCCAGTGCCAGCTCCAGTGTCAGTACCAGCTCCAGTGCCAGTGCCAGCTCCAGTGTCAGTACCAGCTCCAGTGCCAGTACCAGCTCCAGTGTCAGTACCAGCTCCAGTGCCAGTGCCAGCTCCAGTGTCAGTACCAGCTCCAGTGCCAGTACCAGCTCCAGTGTCAGTACCAGCTCCAGTGCCAGTGCCAGCTCCTGTGTCGCTAGACGACGAACCATCTTTACCACCCTTGTCACCAAGGTCAGTAGTACGACCACCCTCAATACCAACGGGCTTGTTACCCCACTTCTTGAAGACATCAACCAGAGCAGCAACAGCAGGCTTAGGCTTACCCTGAGCATCAAACAGCAAAGGAGCGCCGGTCTTTCCGTGACCAACACCAGGCTTCTCCTTAGTACCGAACCAAGTATGCGAGTCCAGAAGACCCCAGAATGTAGCACCGAAAGCACCACCCTCAAGAGCGGCCTGCATCATGGTACCGTACTGCTGAGCCTGCTTCTCGAGGTCCTCGTTGGATGGAGGAAGGTTGATGGGAATGTCGATCTCGGAAAGAACGATGGGGATCGACTCAGAAGTCCAACGCTTGATAGAGGCAAGCATATCCTCGTACGTGTTCTGGAGACTGATGTGGAACTGAAGACCAACAATGTCAACAGGAACACCTTCAGCAAGCCACTGCTTGATCGTCTTGAAAGCAAAATCGGACTTGGCGTTCTTGCTCTCCATACCATAGTCGTTGACGATAATCTTGTAGTTGGGACATTCCCTCTTGACAAGCTTAAGAATCTGCTTGTAACCTTCTTCGCCAATGACTTCGAAGTAGCCGTTCTTCTTGAAACCCTTTCCATCATCAGAGAAAACCTCGTTGAGAACGTCGATAGCCCAGAAGTTGTCCTCCTTGATGATCTTGGCGCACATCTTGTTGGTGACAAAGTCGGTGAGGGTCTTCATCATAGCTTCCTTCCCGAGAGATTGCTGCATCATCGCGTTGTTCTGCTGTTCACCCCAGATGAGAGTGTGCCACTTCCACTTGATGGTGTTCTTGCCGACGGCCTTTTCGACACCGGTCTGAACCTCGTGCCACGAGTTCTCGCTCTGGTAGATGGACTGCATCTTGAGCGAGTTGCCAGGCGTCACGTAGGGGAAGTACTTGGTGAGAGGAGCAACTAGGGGATCCTGGAGATCGGGGTTGTCGATGGCGGAACCGAGGAAGAAGCCAGGGGGGACAGCCTTGGCGAGTTCAGCACCAGTCATGCCAGAAGCATCGGTGGCCCAGTGCATTTGACCACCTTTGGAAGCCGAAAGGCCTGCAGCACCACCACCACCGCTAGCCGAGGCAGGGTGATTGAGAGGGTCGGTGCCACCGTTACCAAAGCCACCAGTGGGCGATCCACCCGTGCCTCCAGGAGCGGCAGGGTGAGTGAGAGGATCAGTACCACCAGCACCAAAACCTCCAGGCTGCTGACCAGGCTGGCCTCCTGGCTGAGCACCATGTTGATCGCCGGGGCCGTCACGTCGAGAAAGACGGTCCAGCCGTTGGATGTTGTCGGAAGAACGGCCCATGGCACCGCCAGCGGTGAGCATGAGCACGAGGGCAAGCTTTGAGCTCACCATGTTGCGAAATATGAAAGAGGCTGAGAAAGAGGCGGGAGAGGAAAGAGAAGAGAGAATACCGCGGGTACAGTCTCTAAGAAAGGAGGAGAGGAAGGATGAGGAACGAGAGGAGAAGTCTAGGTCCAGGAGGTGGGCTCTTTATAGCTTGCATGCATTGCTCGAGGGGACGCAGAAGTCTGGCGTCCCATCTTGGTCTAGCGCCAGTTGCCAAAAGGACGTCGGAGGCCATTCAGGATAGCTGGGGTCGGCAGCAACAGCGTGCTACATTGGCGAGGGCCTAAGGATGAAAGTCGCTGCTGTCAGGAGCGAATTTCATTTCAGACACCGAGGCCCAACCTGGTTGAGCGGCAAATCAACAACGATGAGGTTCAACAATGGGGAGATCTGTTGGAGGTTGGCAATGCAACACTTCATATTGTGGGCGTTGTCCCGCCGCCACTGTGATGATACAGCCACGCCAGGATAGACGCACATGGTGGAGGAAAGCGAATGTCGCCTGTTGACGGTTGCAGGGTGAGACATTGCAGGGGCAATTGAGTGTGATCAGGGGCACGGGTCCTGAGAGCATGTAACGCCAGAATGATCTCCGTGCAACGACAGTAAGGATCCGGGGAGCAACCGACTGAGAACACCCTCGTTTTGCTGTCAGAAATGAGATGTGGGGCATACGAGGACGCTGCCCGCCAATGCGGTTGACAGGCTGAGACCGATTGTGCGCCGATCGCATCGGATGGATGATTGCCATTCCGAGGGCGGCGCTGTGATTGTGTCCAATCCGGATCAGAGCGGGTTGGTATCGTTGCCAGCAGGATGGCAAGGCGAACGTGGACGAAAGGTGCCGCAAAAGTTGAAGCGCCGGTTTAGGGGATTTCGGTCGGTTACTGTAGCAACTAGAACTGTGGTGGGTTGTTGTGCAAAAATGCACAGATGAGAAAAGATCAGACAAGGGTGGTGTCGAGACGAGATGAAAGACACCGAGCACGTCTGTCTCCATGATACTGTGATGTATCATCTCATCGACGCACGGATCGCCGCGGGAAAGTGCCCGCCATTTGTGGTAGGAATGCATGGTGCGAGATCGAAATGCTCTCGAGCATTGGCGATGGAGCAGCCGATTGGAAGCTGTGGTCTACGCTTATAGTAGCTGGGCGCATCACAAGGTTGTGGCTGGGCGATTCTGTGACTCAGAGAGATAGGACTGGCGTCGCCACACGTCGACTGAGACGCTTTCGACAAGGCTGGAAGGCGGATATCTTTCGGAAAAGGCGTGATCGGCATCACTGAAGCAAGAGACCTTTGTCAAGCTTGACAGAAGAGACACAACCACAGCGCGCCTTGACACAGCCGTCTGCGATGCTAGACAAGAGATGCACTGGCAGGCAAGAAGTTGGACTCGATACGACAGCGAGCTTTACTGTGCTTGAGAGAAGAGTCGCGCCGAGTGTCAACGTGGCTGACAGTAGTCTCGCCGCTTGCTCAAGACTGCGTTTTCTGTTAAATCCAAGATTTTGGTCTCGGCACCATTTGGCACAGCAGCTCAGCGCGTCTGGCTCGTTTGCTGCTGTTGTTTCTCCTTTTTCTCCCGCGTGGTTTTCGCCGCGGTCTGTGAATGGAGACACGCACTTGAACAGCTGCAGGGGTGCAGAGGGGCAACCAGCTGTTCCTCTTTTCTTGCTCATGCAGTGTAGACCGACCAAGTCAGCAGGCGACACATATGGACGCAGGGATGCTTTGTTGCCAACGAGATGTGTGATAGACGAGCTGCTGTGTTCGCTGTTGCCAAGAAAAAGAGGTGGGCAAAGGGGATTGCGAAATGCTCTCAAAAACCAAGGCCTTTGCTTCTGCGTTCATGTACCCTACCGGCTCAGCGAGCTGATTTCTTCGAAAAAGATGAAAATTAAAATCTCAAGAAATTCAGAAGCTTGCCAGCCACAGCCACGCACGCCGAGTCAATAATCATGGCGCCAGATAAGAGTCTCTGTGTGTGTGTACAGTATGTATGGCTCGAGACACGGCCCGGCGGTGACAAGCTTGAAGCGGGGCCAGGCCATGAAACTGCGAAAAACATGGGCAAAGCCTCTCTCTGCTGTCATAGCGGCTGAACGCACGAATCGTTTCGCTTCTCCACCTCTCTTTCGTCAGAACTTGAGCAGCAGCAACCAGAGCACGTTGTAGCCATCGTTCATCAGTCACCGCTCTACATCGGCCTTTCCTTGTCCACCATCACCATTTCCTTTCGGACCATAGCCGATCTGGGCAGCAACGCTGAATGCCAGCCAGCCATCGATCAGTATCGCTCTCGCTCATTTCAACCTAAGCCTCCTCGTCGTGACGGAAGGGACCCGACAATTGGAATAAGCAAATCGGCTCTGCCTTTCTTCTCCACCACTTTGGCAGACCTTCAGCAAGCGCCGCAGCCGATAAAACAACCACATACACAATGTTCTGTGTTCGATGACCCTCAAAGCTGTCTCCATAAGGCAGCAATACTCTCGCATTCACTTTCCCTGTATAACCGCACTCATACACATTCACAGCTCCTTATAAGCCCGCCAACATGCTAGACAGCATATCCAAAACTCCGCGCGCCACTGCAGCCCGCACCAAGCTTCGCTCCATGGCTCGATGGTGCGGCGAGAACCTCAACTTCTTCCGAGTTCATGTTCTCGTCTTCACCTTTACACCTCTCATCGCGGCCGCCATCTTCTACGCCTGCAATGGCGAGACACACGTCAACTTGATCGACTGCCTCTTTGTCTGCGTCTCTGCTATGACGGTCACTGGCCTCATTACCATCAACATCAGCACCACCAATGGTGGTCAGCAGGCCATCCTCTTCTTCCTCATGTGCATCGGCAACATCTCGGCCGTCAGTATTACCATGATCTGGATCCGTAGGAGCTTCTTCCGTAAGAAGTTTGACCGCGTCGTTCGTCGCAGCGCCAAGGTGCGTAAGCGCATGCACGACGTTGAAGAACAAGAGCGTAGAGACCGAAGACACAACATTGCAAAGATCCAGCGCATGGTCGGTCTCAAGTCTTCTGACAGCGCTACCACCATCAGCGACACTGAAGATCCCGACCGTACCGACACCAGCTCCAGCGATCATCAGATCGAGCTTCGTCGCATCGCCGAAAAGAACAAGCAAAAGAACAAGGGCAAGCGCAAACCCATCCGCGCCGACATGATTCGCCGCATCGACGGTCCTGCCTTCCTCATCAACTCGGCCGGCGATCCTTCCAATACAGTCCCAGAGCCTGCTGCGCTTTTAGCCAATGCCGAGCGACCGTCTTCATTCACGCGCGAGTCAGAGCAAATTGGCTCGCCTCAGGTAGCCGCTCCTCAGCCCAGCGGCGGTGGCATTCTAGCAACCGATCGCGATAGGCAAGCCTCCGTCACATCTGATGATCAACAGCAACAACAGCAGCCCAGCATCCGCATTTCGCTTCCTCACGATACCAACGCCGTCGACAATGCTAGCACCAGAGACGAGGACGCAAATCGAGTCGACTCGCCTCCACGTCGTAGACTCTCCATTCCGCGCTTCAGCGGACCTCACGACCCCGATGCCGACAGTGACGAAGAAGCTGTTACAGATCAAGAGGAAGAACCAAGCCCACAACAGACGCCACGCTCGCCACCCCTCCGTGCACGCTTCCCGGACCACCAAATCCCTGGACGTGTTCGACGCGGCTCTGACCCACCCAACTCCCACTTCCGTCGCGGCTCCGATACCGGACTCACGCATACATATGCAACACACGAAAAACTCGACATGTTCCCTCGTGCTCAGACCGTAGAGTTTGCAGTACCAAGCGACTATCGTACATCCATTGACCCCGCATACCGCGAGTCGGGCTACACCACAGGTCAGAACTTCAACAACAATGGCGGCTTGCGGCAAAGGACCACCACGTTCAATCGCACTGTCACAGGTCGATCCTACGTTTCAGGCCGCCTCAGCAATGGCAGATCCGGGGTTCCGCTGGCGCGCACACAGACGTCATCCAAGCAGCGTGGTCTTGGTGGTTTCCCCACCCCATTCGAGATTGCAGGCATGGCCATCAAGAAGGTTGTTCCTGGCGTTCAGGAGCGATTCCAGAGGACCATGACCATGCCTCGCACTGCCACCTTTACCTCGGTTCGATCTGGCGGCGGGCTCACAGACAGCGGCACCAAGCCAGCACCTTATCTCTCTTTCGATGCCACCGTCACCGGCAATTCGCGTTTCCATGCACTCACCGAGGCACAGCGTGACGAGCTCGGAGGTGTCGAATACCGAGCGCTCGACTTGCTCGCCAAGCTCGTGCCCGCCTACTGGCTCTTTGTCAACCTTACCATGATCACCATGGTTGCACCTTACATCAACAGCAGAGCTTTCGCCAAGTACCAGCCCGTCTTTGAAGCACAAGGCGACGAAAGGCCCAACTACACCTGGTTCTGGTTCTTCCAGGTCATCTCGGCTTACTCGAACACGGGCATGTCCTTGATCGACACCAGTATGACTCAGATGCAAGATGCTTACTTCTTGCTCATACCCATGGGTTTCCTGATCTTGGCGGGCAACACGGGTTTCCCGATCTTGTTGCGATTCTTCATCTGGACCATCTCGATCTGCGTACCTTCAAGTTCAAGGATCTACGAGACACTCAGGTTCTTGCTCGACCACCCGCGTCGATGCTTTGTCTACTTATTCCCTTCCAGTCAGACATGGTTCCTCTTCTTCGTTTTGGTCCTCTTCAACTCCGTTGATTGGCTCGCATTCTTGATCTTGGATATTGGCAATCCGGTCATCGAGCAGATCAAGCTCAGCATCCGTGTCTTTGACGGTCTATTCCAGTCAATCGCAGTGCGTGCTGCAGGTTTCACGGTGGTCAGCCTTTTGGCGCTCGCACCCGCAGTGCAATTCTTGTACGTCATTATGATGTATCTCTCCCCCTTCCCACTCGCTCTTTCGGTGCGAAGTACCAACGTCTACGAAGAGAAGTCGCTCGGTGTATACGTCGATGAAGGTCCTGTAGAGCCAGGCGCACCACCTGAGGAATCCAACAATGCCAAGGTATGGGGTTCTTTCCTCGCCTCCCACGCACGTCGTCAGTTGGCTTTCGATATTTGGTGGCTAGGCTTTGCACTCTGGCTCATCTGTATTATTGAGCGGAACGATATTCAGGATCCTAGCTCCAACAGCTGGTTCACTATCTTCAGTTGTCTTTTCGAACTCACTTCTGCCTACGGTACCGTGGGGTTGAGTCTCGGCACGCCTTTCGACAACTTTAGTTTGTCGGGTCGATTCCACACGCTGTCAAAGCTGGTGATGTGTGCGGTGATGATTCGAGGTAGACATCGAGGGTTGCCTGTTGCTATTGATAGGGCTATTCTGTTGCCGAGCGAATTGGAGGCGGAGGATATGATGGATGATGACCTGTCGCATATGGATGACTCGTGGGAGAGGGATAGCACTTTTCTTGTCGAGCCGACGACGGCGCCTCGTCCTTCGATGAACCCCGTGGATAGGCAGAGAAGTAACAGCAATGGAAGCGGCGGTGCAGGAGGGGATAACCCTGGTATGTCGTCTGTCAAACGTACTGCTTCGGGTGTCTCGTTTGCTCTCAGCCCTCAAGCAAAAGCTAGGAGGAGCAGCATGCCTGCAGCAGCTATGGAACCTTTGTCGCCGAAGCAATTGGCAGAAGTTGCTGCAGGCGAGCCAAGGAGAAGCTTTACGCTTACGCTTCCACCGAGCAGTTTGCCTCTGCATCATGGACCGTCAGCACATGTGGCACCAAGCACTGGACTGCTCGGGCCTATGATGATCTCATCACCGGGCCAGTTGACTGCGATAGACGAGATGCCGAGTGGGACTGGTGCATCGCCGTTGAGCGAGAGTAGAGTAGAATCGCCGACTGGACAAGGGGATCAGCCGCCGAGCTTCCATACGAATGCAAGCAGTGAGAGTCCGAATCCTAGCAGTAATGGGAGCGTGAAGGGGAAGGAGAGAGAGCAGCTGATGCCAAGGTCGGAGCAGGAAGAGGAGAACGAAAGGGACAAGGAGAGAGAAGTGGCTCAGCATGCAGGTTGCTCTACTCCTGGTGGGAGGCACGATCCTTTAACTGGAGCGCATTAGACGCTTCGACCTTTCTGGTTTCATGACATGTTTATGTATTCTCACGTCTTTTGGAAGCGGAATAGTTTCACTCGTCGCTACACCGAGATTTGATGTCGCATGCCTGTGCTCGGCCATGCGCACGATTCTGAGAGATGGCGGTGCCGAAAATTGATGAATGGAAGTGTGGTATACAAGTACAAGGTTGACGAAAATGCTGTGCAATCGTTGAGAGGTAATGAGATGCGGTGATTCGAGGGAGGGGGGATTATGTCTCAGTCTTAACCCTTTTTTTTCTCCTTCTTATCCTTCTTATCCTTTTTCTTTGGTGATTCCTGCTGGCGGTGGTGAGATTCGATTGGGTTTCGTCTCAAGCTGTCGTGGACGGTTGGTGTTTCTGCATGGATCAATTCGTCTGTTTTTGAAAAACTTTCTTTGCCTTCTCCGTCACCTTCTGCGTCTCTGTTCTTTTTCCGGGTTCCTTCGAAGATTTCTGCTGGTGTTTCCATTTCACCCTCGTCGTGTTCATCCATATCAATCGCATCGGAGGTAGCGGTGGTAGGGAAAAGGTTGGCAAAGATGTCGTAGTCTATTTTTCCAGCTAGGCCATTCATTAGGCGGGTGAGTTGTGCTGCGACCACACCTCCGGTAGATCCGGCTGAAGAGGAGGTAGACGGGTCATCCGAGGAAGAAGAGGCGGCATTTTGAGTTCCAGTACGGGCAGCATAGGCAGAGAGGAAGTGCGAGATTTGTTCTGATACGGTTTCGTGCGATGTTGGAATGGGGGGATGCGCGAGGTCTAGACGGAGGGGGAGTGGGAGTGCTGGTTCCATCGTTACTCGTGTCGACTATGCGAGCTTTTTTTTGGAGCTCTCGTTGGTTGTTGCGGAGGTTTGAGCGAGTGTGTTAGGTAGAGAGAGCGTGAGGTGTGTATACTGTAGGAGAAGATGGTGAGGTTTGTACGGTGTCACTGTGGAGAAGACAAGAATTCTGAAGCGCAGGCAAAATTCTCAAAAGCAGCTGCCTGCAGCTACCCGAATTCCGCGAAGACCAAAAAAAGTGAATTGGTAATCATGACAAGTTCAACCGTGCTGCTAAGAAAGACATCCTTCAAGGGTCTCTCGCCTTGGCTTCGGCGTCTGCAGGCGTTGGAACGCGCAGTGACCAACCAAAACTCAGCCCTCAACACAGCCAGAGCTGTTACCCCACCTCGAATCTTGGCCAAGACCAGCCTTCGATCTCGGCTTCGATTGCTTTCAGCGGCAGCTTCGACATCTGACAAGTTACGCAACGCAAACTTGCTTCCGCTCAAATACGGAATGCTCACACGCTAAGCAAGCTTCAACCACACACAGCTTCCGGTCGATAACGGAGCTCAACCAGCAAGAGTACAACAGTTGCTTTTGAAGATGGAAGCAATCCAAGCAGCAGCAGAGAACGCAGCCAACGCTGCTACTGGAGCAGCAGGTCAGCTTTCGGATCTGAGCTTGCTCGTGGGCGGTTCAGAAGCTGGTTCAGCCGTTCCTCTAGGGTCATTCTCCTCATATACAGCAGCTTTGGGATTGGACGAGGCGTTGAAGAATGATCCAAGAGCTTTGTGGTCTAGTTTTGCGATGATCATCGTACGTGTCAGCCCTTCTACCCGGTCTCATCCTTCTTCTGCCTTGATGGTCTCTGTACTAACTTGCTACGTTTGTCTCATTTACATTCGCTCGCTGTTACTGTTGCTCGCTTCCTTCGGTCGATTCTTCTCCTCATCTCGACCATTCGTTACATCCCTCGCTCTCCTTACAAATCCTTCCCCCGCCCCTCTTCTTCGACTTGGCTCGTCTCGCCCGGCAGGTCTCAGAGATAGGCGACAAAACCTTCCTCATAGCAGCGATTCTCGCCATGCGGCAATCTCGTCTCATCGTATTCTCCGGTGCATTCGCCTCTCTCGCAGTCATGTCGGTCCTCTCCGCTCTCCTCGGCGTAATGTTTCCCTCCCTGCTTCCCAAGTCTCTCACCAACCTCATGGCCGCTGCGCTATTCCTTGTCTTTGGCCTCAAGATGGTTCGCGATGGACTACAAATGAGCGGAGACGAGATCAAAGAAGAATGGGAAGAAGCCGAACGCGAAATCGCCGAGGAAGATACACACGAACTTGACTCTCTCGAACAGGGTCACACTGCTCCCTCCTACACTCTGCCTGTTTCTGGTAAGAAGGGTTCCATGGCGAACGCGTTAAGAGAAGGAACAAAGAATCTGTGTGGGTTATGCTTTTCCCCCGTCTTCGCACAGGCTTTCATCTTGACGTTTTTGGGTGAATGGGGAGACAGGTCTCAAATAGCAACGATCGCGTTAGCTGCAGCGCATAATGTTACGTTGGTTTGTGTGGGGACGATTGTGGGGCACGCCTGTTGTACGAGTATGGCGGTGATTTGTGGAAGTTGGTTGGCGAGTAGGATAAGTGTAAAGCATGTTACCTTGGGTGGAGCGACGCTGTTTTTGGTCTTTGCGGTGGTGTATGCTTGGGAGGCGTATGCTGAACCCAACGGAATCGAGGTGGAAAGGGTGGTGGAGATTGCGAAAGGTGCCGTCCGGGTCGGCTCTCCAGCGGTGTAATGCACGCGCCGAGCTTCGTTTAAGGTCCTGTGGTCGTCAGAGGGACATCACGCATCATTTTGTTAGCATGGTACGAACACGGCATACATACTGTAACTGTTCGTCTAGACTCATTCTCTAGCTTTCGTCTTGTTTTGCATTGCATACTGTTCACATCCGTCGTCGCCCTCGAGGTCCAACAGCATCTTGTGCGAGTGTGAGCTTCGAGAGCCACGCGACATCGGTCCACGGAAGATCTTCAATGCCACGTTCCGAACTCAGTCGGATCTGTGAACGACTCCGTCCATGAGCGGAACTTGTCATTGAGCAGGGTTCTGGTCATTGCGGCTTCTTCGGCACGGTGGTGACTGGATATAGTAGGGTTCCCGCTCTTTCGTTGCGTGGTAACTAGAACTCAGAATTCTGGAAGAACTTGGTCGCGGAATATTTTCGAACACAGAGCGTTGGACAGCTCTCCCTTGGCGGCTGCGTGTCGCTTTGTTGCACGAGCTGACGTCAAGCGCTTCTCTGTGGAGGCGTGAAAGTGGAAAAAGTGTCACACGCCATGATGGAATGCTGAGTGGACGCACGCCCCACACGCACCTCTCTTCGTCCTGGTATAAGACCATCCCCCCGAAGAGCTGTCACTTTCCCCCTTTCTACCACAAGATCAATCACATCCCTCCCACCATCGGCTTTGTCAACATGTCGAACAAATACGACCTCGTCGTTTTCGGTGCTACCGGCTACACCGGTCAACTAGTCTGCCGTTATCTTGTCAACCATTCCGAATTCCCCTCTTGGGCTGTTGCTGGACGATCCGCCTCTCGTCTTTCCTCTCTCAAGAACAACCTCTCCCTGCCCTCTTCCGTTGGGGTGATTCAAGCCGAAACTTCCAACTATGCTTCCCTTACCGCCATGACGTCCCAGGCTCGCGTGCTGGTTAACATCGTTGGTCCCTACCGACCTTTCAAAGCCGACCAGGTCGTCCGAGCTTGTGTGGAGACGGGAACGCACTATGTCGATCTTTCCGGTGAAACAGGGTTCAACAGCGATATTATCGAACAGTTCCATCTGGCTGCACAGGCAAAGGGAGTGGTCGTTGCCAACAGCGTTGGTTTCGATTCGTTGCCTTTTGACTTGACTACATTCCTCGCGGTGCAGAAAGCCAAGGAGCTGACGGGTGGAAAGAGCGATGTCAAGCTGGCCGAGTGCGCCTATGACATGCCCGAGAGTCTCTCAGCAGGAACATTGGGTAGTGCGATTAGCATGGCTAGTGAGAAGGAACAGATGTACAGCATTCGAGGTGACTGGCTTTCCCCCATCGCCAAACCAGCAAGTCTCCAGTTCAACACCGTACACTGGTTCCCTCAACGTAGGAAGTGGGGTGCTCAGAACACTTTCTCCATCCACAACACCCGCATGGTCAATCGCACCTGGGGTCTACTCCAGCACCATCACTCGCCTCAAGCTTACGGTCAGGCTTTCGTCTACAAGGAGGGCAACATCGTACCCAACAAGCTCTTCGGCATCATCTTGGCCTACATCGGTGCCATCTCCATTTGGGTCTTGATGAACTCTGGTATTGTTCGTAAGCTGGTCGCTAAAACCATGCCGCCCAACTCGGGCCCGTCCGAGAAGGGTCTGGTCAACTCCAAGCTGAGGGTCGAGACCGTCGCGACTGCGAACGATGGAACCAAGGCTATTTGCAGGATGAAGGCTAAGGGTCACGCCGGGTATTTGCTGACCGCGAGGATGATCGTCGAGACTGCCCTGACGATTCTTGATGAGAAGGATAAGAAGATTAACCCCTTCGAGAAGGCTCAGCTTGTGGGTGGTGCGCTAACGCCTGCCTTGATCGGTGCTGAGAGGCTGGCCGAGAGGTTGGTCAAGTACAGTCAGTTCGAGATCACCACCGAGCCCTTTGAGGATGGTCAGGTGAACAAATCCAACTGAAGCAGCAGCTGTGGACCAAGTTGATCCACTCTTTTTCCAAGCCCACTGTGCTCCTCTCCCGTCTCCGTCGACGCACCAAGCTTGACTCTTTGCTCTCGCATTCTGCAATCTCACAATCTTTTCGTCTTTGCCCAAAGCGTTTTACGATTGAGAACGAAAGTGTGCTGCTTGCATTGAAACCACGAGATGCTGAACGTGCAAGGGCAGGAGAGGCCGAACAATAGAGTACAGGAGAGGCCAAACGTTGAAACACAATAAACATACAAAACAGGAGCCTTGAGAAAACATTACAATCATACCGTAACCATCAAGACATGAACAGACGCGTGTTTGCGTGTTCGTGTGTGTGTCTGCTTTAGAGCACAACCTCGACCTCCATGTTGTATTTTTCGGCAGCGCGGAACTCCTTGAGCCTCTTCGTGCGTTCCGAGTCATCCGAGTGGATCGGAGACGAGCCAACGGTGTTTCTCCAGTTGTTCTCGTCTTTTTCTTCGTCCTCGTCATCCGAGACGGCGCGCTTCTTGCCCTTTTTGGACGTCGACCTCGCTCTAGCGCTTCTCTTCGCCGCCCTGCTTCGGGGTGCTTCGTCCGATTCATCATCGACGACGATGCCATCCTCAGGCGTCGAATCTTTCCTCTTTCTACCATTGCCCTTGCTGGCCGCCTTGGCCTTGGGAGTAGATGCATCCTTTGTCGACGCTTTGGTAGCTTTGCTCGTGCGCGCCGTTGCGCTACTTCCCTTCCTTTTGTTAATAGAAGCTGGCGTTTTGGTGTCAACAATCTTGCGCTTACGAGAAGGCAAGAGGGTGAGAATGTCGTCCATACGGAGTTTCTTTGCTGCTGGAGAAGCCGCTGCCTTCTTGCTCGTCCTCGAAGCCCGCGGTGAAGGAGGAGCGGACGAGTGGGCAGGCGAAGATGAATCTTGTGCTGCAAGCATGCTTAGCATCTCCTGCTCCTTCTTCTCGGTTCTCTTCAACGGAATGCCAGATGCTGCCTTCTTTGCTTTGGCTGCTCTTTCGCTGCGCTTGCGAGTTGCAGGAGGTGGAGTTGACATGGGCGTGCGCTCGTCATCTGTGGCGGCTCTTTTGGCGATCTCGCTCTTGCGTTTCGTTCGCGATCGAGTCACACGTCGTTCCGACGTATCAGCTTCATCGTCATCCTCCTCTTTCTCGGAGTGAGGAAGGCTCTCCGCCTCATCTTCAACATCCGTCTCGGCAGCTTCCTGTGGCGCTGCGTGTAGCTTGTGCTTTCCGAGTGGCACGACGTCACCAAGGGGCGCGGTCGAAGAGGAATCATCATGACGAGGCGGAGGAGAAGACATGTGCGCAAAAGCTTGCTCGGCCAAGCGTCGATCATCGCTCGTGTTGAATGGATCGGTGGGAAGCCCGACATAGATGTCGCTGTCAGCCTGTTCTGAGCGTGCTTGGCTTCTCTCATCGTCAAAGGAGAATGGTTCAGCAAGAACCTGCGTGCTACGGTCCCTTACTTTGGCCTCGGCGCGGAGGAAGCCATACTCATCGTCGTCGTCGTCGCTTCTCTCCATCCGAGGTTTAGCGCCTGCGTCGAAGGTAGCGCTCTCGTCTTCGTCAGGCCAAGAGTCGGCGTTGCTCACATCTTCGCTGTCACCGTCGTTGCGAGCTCGACGTTCAGCTCGATGATGTTCTGCAGCCTTCCACGCGATGACTTTGGATACACCTCGTTCCTGGTAATCTTGCAGCTGCTTAGCAGACGCTGTCATCGGCTCAGCTCGACGCGCCACTCCAGGCGAAGGAACTTGACTGGATCGGTCTGAATCAGCAAGGAACAGATCATCAAGATTCGGCCCCGCACTCTGCGCATGGTCGTCATCATCGTGATCGCGAAGAGCTTTGCGCTTCTGCGAGATGGGCGTCGAATGCGTCGGCTGCTCGTCCTCGACCGCACGGAGAACACCGGCACGTGTGCGCGCAGACTGCCTGTTGGCCGCTGTTGCAGCTCGCCGAGCTGCCGGCGGAGGCACATTCTCTTTGTCTGAGGAACCATGCGAAGCTGTACCTCCTGCTTCAGAATCCTCATCTCTGGAGCTTGAGCCTTGTTCTCGTCTGCCTTGCTTTGTCGTAGCCGCGGCAGTCAGAGGCTTCATCTGCGGAACAGTGTCGATGTCAAAGTATTCGAGGTCATCGCTGTCGAGATTTGGGGAGAGGCGGGAAAGTTCGTCGTGCGATAGAGCAGCTTGCTCCGCATGCTGAGCTGCCGCCTCGATCTGAGCTGAGAGGGGATCTGCGGGGGGCGAAGCAACGTCGCTCGAGGGAAAGGGGACTTGGATGTGTGGAAATTCTTCGATGGACAGCGCCTTTCCTTGACGCTTGAGCCGCGACGATGCAGGCGCTACTTTTGAGGGCCCGGCTCGTTGCGAGCTCGTGGCTTGACTGGCCTGCTCGCGTCTGGGACGCATCGCGCTTGTCTTTGGGGCTGTCGACGTCTGCACGCGAGACTGCTTCTCGGCCCCTCTCTTCGACGAGGTGCTCTGCGTCGCAACAGGCGCATTGCGATCACTGAAGGGCTTCCTGGGCGAGTCGCTGGTCTGCGTTGTTTCTTTCCGGTCTCGCAGGACATTATTGATGTCGCCTAGCGCGCGTCTGGTCTGTGGAGCGTTCTCGTCTGACTGTGACTGGAGAGCACCCTTAGAGCGCGTGCTTCCAGCTGTAAGCTTGCCGGCATTCTCATCCTGCCGACGTGTCGGTCGGCGAAGGCTAGCCATGGTGGCTGAGTGCTGGCGTGACGTTAAGCAAGCTCGTCTAAACAGTTGTTGGTCTTGGAGCTATACAGCGCGTTGTCGAGTGCCGCCTGGATGCTGCGCAGTCGGAGGTTGCAATGTGCGTGGTGGTCGTGAGGGATGCTTGGTTCTGTGAAATGACGGCTTTTCAATAAATGACTCCGCTTGAGAGCGGATGATGAGGGTGCTGAGCAAAGGAAGCAACTCCCTGCTTCCCTCGAGCATTCACACTCAAGTCAGGATGCTTGGCTCAGTCGTGAGTAAGGGTCTTCGGTCCATCCGACTTTTCTGTCTGAGTGGAGGCGTGACAGCTTTATGCAGGTGTGAGGCGTGGCCGAAAAAGTCCAACACCTTGACTGAAGTCGCGCTCTCAGCAACTTTACGCGCTCTTTCGCTTAGCTTAACAGACACAATTAATTTCGGGCCGTTCGCCCTTTCTGTAAGAGATATCTCGCATTGCTGTCTGATCTACTCGTCTTCCAACAGCACCTCGACTTCGGTGTCAAAGACTTCTGAGAGCTCACTCTGGAGGAGCTCGTGAAGTGTAGAGGTCTCGCCCTCCTTGAGACAGAACCAAGTTTTGCTGTCTGCATCGTAGTCAAATCGCTTGGGTCCGCTGTAAAAAGTTGCGTGAAAGGGAGAGGGTTCATGGGCGTCAGTGTTGTTATCGTGACATTATCGGCGAAGCCGAATAGGTGTAGAAGCCTCATCCTGTGCTGCTCCGTCGGAAGCTGCTTGATTGATACGTACCTCTTTGGACTTGAGAGCCAAATCTGCTTATTGGGAGGCTGCTTGTTGATGACCCAAGTGCCGTGCACTCCGCATCGCAGGTTCATTACGCCAGACTACGATCAGAGCACAGCATGAGAAGAAAGGTGGCGTGGGAAGATCCGTGGCGTCAGTATGTGATGGGTGACAAGGGAGGAGAGAGAAAACAGTCACGATGTCGGATGTACCGATGCTGATTCGAATGTGATTGCAAAAAGCAAGAACTTACGGCGCACTCAATGTCCCATTCTGAAGCTGGAGAGCCTCTTGTAGCGCCCTTGTTCTGAGCTCGAGCTTCCTCTTCCAGTGCCTCGATGTCTGCTTCCTCGAGTAGCATTTCGAAAGTCTCAGTCAGAGAGTCTAAAACCTGATTCGAAAGCTTGTGGTATTCGCCGTCTGTCAACGGTGAGGCTGTATACTTGGCAGTTGGCTGTGCCACGCTTCTTGAGGTGGTGAATGTACGAGTCGGAGCTGCCGAAAGGTGTGTCCTCAGGCTGATCGCTGAGCTGGTTTGGGCCTTTGGTGCCAACGAGCGACCGGCTGTGCTGGCTACGGCAACGCTGATTGAACGGGCTAGAATCGATCGGAGCGTAGCCGATTGCAGCAATCCACGCTGTGTAGTTGTTCGAAGCATTATTGGTAGCTTCATCTTGATGGACCTGCTAGCGAAAGGGGTGAACGAGAGTCAAGAGCTGTCCGTAGATGTCTTGTTTCAAGATGATGGAATTGTGAATGCTCAAACATGCTTGAAATGGCGAAAATGAGAAAGCTCTATTTGGCGGCATGTGGAGGGTCTCGTCGTTGTATCGGCCGATCAGAAGAAGTGACTCGCTCATGGACTTCAAGGGTCGGCAACCTAAATTTTGGTTCCGCCACGCAGCGCTCTTATCGGCTACTAACATGGACCCACACCCTTCATCCTCGCGAGTCACTCACCTCATCGCAACCTGTTCACATCTAGGCTACATAAATCAGGGTTTCTTCTTTCCACCACGTCGCATCGCGGACCCATCACTCTCCCATCGTCGCTGACACGACCCTAGCAAACATGACAATCAAAGGCCTCGACGGAGCCGCCAACTCGGCTGCCGCAGCTCACAAGCCTGCTCACTTCAAGCTTGAGAACCTCATCCGACCCAACATTCTCTCGCTTGAGCCCTACCGATGTGCTCGAGACGACTACCAGTCGGGCATTCTCCTCGACGCCAACGAGAACAGTCTCGGTCACTCGCTTCCACCCAAGTCCGTCATCCCTCACAACCCTGGCACTTCCAATGGTGCTACACCGGTCCAATCGTCCGAAGCAGATGACCCGCTCTCACTCAACCGCTACCCTGACCCAGGTCTTTTTGGCATCAAGGACTCTCTTGCTGAGCTTCGTGGTGTTCCTAACGACAAGTTTGTCTTCCTCGGCGTCGGCAGTGATGAGGTCCTCGACTTGGTACAGCGTGTTTGCTGCCGCCCTGGCGAGGACAAGATCTTGATTTGCCCACCAACCTATGGCATGTACAGCGTTTGCGCGGCAGTCAACGATCTCGAAGTCGTCAAGGTACCATTGATCGTTGAGAGCGGCAAGTTTGCACTGGACGTAGAGGCAGTCAACAAGAAGCTCAGCGAGGATCCAGACATCAAGATCACCTTCATTTGCTCGCCAGGCAACCCTACCGGCACGTTGATCCCACCAAGCGAGGTCAAGAAGGTTTTGGATAACGAGAACTACAAAGGATTGGTTGTTGTTGATGAGGCATACATTGACTTTGCAGAGGAGGAGAAGAAAATGGGCAAGCGCTCCGCTGACGAGGTGGTCAGCGCAGTCAGCCTGGTTCACGAGTATGAGAATGTCATGGTCACACAAACGCTCTCCAAGGCATTTGGTCTCGCTGCCATTCGGTAAGTCTTCGACACGTCATTCTACCGCAGGTACATGAACCAGCCAAGATCCAGAAACACTGACAGTTGATCCTCCCGTATTGTATCGCGATGTCTTTCTGCTATACAGACTCGGCATCGCATTTGCTCAGCCCGCATTGGTTCAGATCATGAACAACACCAAAGCACCCTACAACATCTCTTCCCCCACCGCCCACCTTGCATCGCTCGCTCTCTCATCGACCGGTATCGCTCAGATGCGCACCAACGTCCAGACGCTCATCCGCAACCGCGATCAGCTCATCGCTGACCTCAAGACTCTGCCTGGTGCTGGTGCCATCTTGGGTGCCAACGAGGCAAACTTTGTCCTCATCCAGATGCTCGACCTCCAGACACGATCCAAGCCAGACAACGAGGTGGCTCAGATGGTCTACAAGCGCATGGCTGAAGAGATGGGTCTCGTAGTCCGCAACCGGGCCAAGGATCTCGGATGTGCCGGCTGCTTGAGAATCACAGTCGGAACAGAGGCAGAGAACAAGAGATGTATCGAGTTGATGAAGGGCCTGCTCGACGGTGGTCTTTAAGGCTTCTTAAAGTCGTTAGTACTAGATCGCATCGTTACCCTTTCACCTTGTCATTGCAATACAGTCAATCAGCACCAATAATCTCTGGAGTTTTCGAGGAACGACTGTGCTTCTGACCGCACAGTATTCATACGGTACGCATTAGTGAAAATGATATCATGAGAGTCGAGCAGAGATGGAGTGCTTGAGTGAAGCATGTGGACGTTTGCCATGGTTGTGTGTCTACAATTCGCACGAGACGCTCTCATCCAGTGGCGGCGGGGAAAAGGAAAAGCCGGCATGCACCAATTTTTGGCTGCTTCCCTCCACTTCGAAGACCTCGGCGCACTGACCTCACCTTTTGTTGTTCGCGGTGACTACTCATCCATCTCTAGGCCGTTGATCATCTTCTCGACTCCAACCACACACAAGCGACTATCTGCGCTGGTCAACACCTCACAATGTCGTTCAACAAGAAGTCCAGCAACAAAGTCTCGGGAGGAACTCTCACCAAGTACGCCTTCACCTCCACATCTCTGGCCTCTCTCGAGACAAACATCAACGTCTTCCTCCCCTCGTCCGCTGCCAACGATGGCAAGAAGGTGCCGGTCTTGTACTACCTGTCAGGCTTGACCTGTACCGAGGACAATGCTGCTCAGAAAGGTGGCTTCTTCAACGCTGCTGAGAAGGCCCAGATCGCCCTCGTCTTCCCCGATACCAGCCCAAGAGGTGCAAACGTAGAGGGTGAGGACGAGAGCTACGACTTTGGCTCTGGTGCTGGTTTCTACCTCAACGCTACGAAGGAGCCTTGGATCAAGGCCTACAACATGTACGACTATGTTGTGAAGGAGCTTCCTCAGAAGTTGGAGGAGAACAAGTTGCCTATTGTAAGTATATAAAAGCTCCGTTGCTAAACGCAAGACGAGCCTTCGAACTACCGTTGCTAGACGGACACAAGTCTACGATCTCTGTAGCTGAAGAGAGAGAAAGAGATTCTCATCGGCTCCATTGTACTACGTGGACAAGGCTGTATGCTCCGTCGCTGGACGGAAAGAGCGGCCATGAGCTCCGTTCCTGGACGGGAAGAGAAGATCGTATAGCTGACATAAAACACTCGTTTCTCTACGGTCATTGAATGGTTATCACCTTACAATGCTATAGGACACATCCCGAGCTTCCATCTTCGGCCACTCGATGGGCGGTCATGGAGCGCTGACTCTGTACCTCAAGAACCGCTCGCTGTACCGTTCAGCATCTGCCTTCTCTCCGATTTGCAACCCCACCGCCTGTCCCTGGGGTAAGAAAGCATTCGAAGGATACCTCGCAAACGGTCTCTCTGAAGGCGAACAGTACGATGCCACTCTTCTTCTCAAGCAAGCCACGGAACAGCCTAACATTCTCATCGACTCCGGCACCGCCGATGACTTCTACAAACAAGGTCAGCTTTTGCCAGAGAACTTCCAGAAGATCGCCGAGGAGAAGGGCTTCGATAAAGGTGTAGAGGTCAGATTGCAGGATGGATACGATCACAGTTACTACTTCATCTCGAGTTTTGCTGAGGATCATATTCAGTTCCATGCTAAGTTCTTGAAGAACTGAGCGTCCAGTAGAGCAGAAAGAGATAGCCGCCGAATCGATTGGTCAAAAGATCGTATCTTGACGGCTGCTCAAAGTGTGCTGTGTGCTGCGAAGCGTGGCTATTGTGAGTCTTGCAGTTGTGAACACTGAAGATTGAAAGATCGAGACAATATCTTCGGAACAAACCGTAGGAAGATGCTGTTGCTGCACCATTGACTACTGGATGGGGCTCAGAGCTGGACACAAGGCATCGTTGCAATGTAAGTTTCCTTCATCGACACTGTTAGAACAATGATACTCACAGCCTTATTCTTCATCGCCGATTTCCAACCTTCTGACCTTGAATTCCTCGATCGCGTTGAGCTCATACCAGCCAGCCCCTGGGAATGCGCGTCAATCAGGCACAAACATACCCACACAGCTGCATGGATCGACAACGGCACGGCATGGCTACTGTACAGTCGAACCTCTCGAAATGACACATGTAAATTGAATAAAATAATTCAAAAATCGCGTTTTAATTTTGGCCTAAAAAAGGTGCAAAAAATCTAGTGTCATCTTGCAGTGCTTACATAATGCTTCAAAGGTATATGATATGTATATTGTTCTGAGCCTCTCAATCAGTTCTGGATACTGAAAAAGCTGACAGAGGCAACTGTCTGTGATGTAGTGTGATCATCAGGTGAGGAGGAAGCACTGGCAGAGATAGAGGATACTGAAGACACTTTGGAATCCTAGCCCATCTGTAGCATCAGCAGAGCTTGACAAGGGCCCATAGAGTGCTACAGGAGTGGTGGAAGAGCAGTTCAAGGCTCTCAAGTCAGCTCAGGATACCCTGGCAGACGATGGTCTTCTGACCCAAAAAGTTTCAGATGCTTTCTCAGCCTGTTGCTCTTGACTCACTGTATCACAATCAATTCTATAGTCACACATTCAGTTTAAAGGCTCTCACACTTCCATAGGTGCTCTGAGTGATGAGCTACAAGAATTCTACTGCTTGAGGATGTCAAAATAATTTACGAAAATTTTAAAATAAATAATGTGTCATTTCGAGAGGTTTGACTGTATGTCCACCCAAAATCACAAGTTACGCTACATCCAGCACATGGCATGCTTGAACGTACCTCTGTAAACTTACCTTTGCGTTGCGTTAGGTTGCCAGAGCGGGGCGAGCTGCTACGGCTGAACGCGAAGCTTTGTCACGACAAATTGTACTGAACCAAGCGAGTTGGGATTAGAATGCAAAAGAGAGTGAATACAAATGAGATTAGGTTTTGTATTCGAAATTTTCTCGAGCTCGCTTCTTCGGAAGCTCTCCTCAAAATTTTTGCCAGTCTTCTTGATTGACCCCTTTCTGCTTCTTTCATGGCGGCGGCGGCCTTGCTCCTCTTTTCTGCGCGACGGGCAACCTTTGAGAGAACAGCAAGTGCTTCATCCCAGCAAGTAAATGCTCCTAGGTGAGACTGAGAAGCTCATTTTGAGAGAACGATGACCGGTGCCAAGGCCGACAACTTCTGTAATGGTCGAAGCCATAGTGCGACATAGGCAAGACGACAAGAGCTGACCGAACAGAAAGCATAGAGTGCTTCAGAGAGGGCATTGATGGGATATACTATGGTATCTGTACCGGACGGGTTGGCTAAACGTGAGCGCGCACTGCGAGAAAAAAAAAAAGTGACGCTGCTGCTGCTGCTTTTGCTTGCTTTGCTTGCTGTGGTCGAGTTTTTCCAATTTTTTAGGTTTGCTAGACCTGCTGAGCATTTGCAACTCGAGACGCCTCTCTGGGTCAGCCGATTGGCAGGACAGGCTGATCCGCCTACGGTATACTCTCACACTTGCGTTTCTCCTCTCTTGCCATCACCTATCCGACCTCATCCCTTCTCTTTCCGACAAAGTTGAGGTCTTCTTTTTTTTTTTTCCCTTTCTCTTCCTTCTCCTCTTCGTAGCTCGTTGTCTTTCGTTTGATTCGGAGGACACTAGTTCAGAGACGAAAGTCAGAAGAGTCTTCTTTTCTCCTTCCCTTCCCGACATTTCGGTCTCGTTCACAACCTCGCTCTTCGCAGGCTCGTAGAACGTTGAACGCTCGTTCGTGACTCAGGGATTCTCTTATCGACTCAGCATTCGTCTGTATCGACCTCCTTTCCGACTCGATTCGATTCGGTTCGACTCTCGACTCGGCTTCCGATTTGCTTCCGACGTGGACGCTTGGTCGTGATTGATTGAAAAAGGTCTTGCTTCTCCGGATCGCATCTTTTCTGCTGGACCCCTTCGTCTAGCATTTCAAAAGGGTTTCGCCTCGACCACCAACCGCGCTCTTTATACGAAGCGGTTCGATCAGCTGCTTTGCATCTCGACCCAAATCTCTGCCCATGTCGAGTGAATCCAACCCAGCGGGCAACTCCAACAACGTCGCCGCCGCTGGCCCCAACGGTGATGCCAACACCGCCGCCAACTCTCGCCGTCAGTCTGCAGTGAGCCTCCCCAAGGGAGCTGCCAACACCAGGCCCGGCGCCGCCATCAACTTTGGCTCAGTTCATGACCAAAACGCCATGCTCTCCTCGTCCCCCGCTGCCCAGCCTAGCTCGGGTCAGCATCTCCACGGCGAGAAACCTACCGTCTTTGGCTCCGTAGCTGCTCAGGATCCGCAGTCCAAGAAGACCACCATCGGCTTTGCTGGTGGCAAGTCTGACGCCCCCAACTCCACTTCGGGTAACGGCACCCCTGCCAAGTCCATGGACTTCCAGAAGCTCTTCCAGGGTTCCGGCTCGCCTGCACCATCTCAGGCAACTGCTTCCAACGCATCTGGCTCGCCATCCCAGTCGACCGCAGCTCCCGCCTCGACCGCACCATCCACCCCTCAGCCTAACGCTGGTGCACAGAACCAGGCTGGTTCCCGTCATGCCTCGTCCAACTTGAGACCTCCATCGGGCACTCCTCACCACCCCGGTGCCAGACCCTTCGAGCCCCAGCGTTCGCCCTCGGGACACCAGCCTCAAGGCTCCAGGGCCCCACCACACCAGCAGTTCCACGCTCACCCACAAGCCGGTCCTCAGCAGCCTCGTTCTCCTCATATGGCCAACGCTGTCCCCATGCAGTCCATGCAGCCCATGGGCGGTCCATGGCAGCACCAGCAACCCATGGGATACGCTCCTCAGTACGGCTACCACCCTGGTTACGGCTACCAGCCCGTGCCCCAGCACTGGCAACAGCAGCAGCAGCCCGGCTACGAGATGCCCGGTACTCCTCGCTCCCCCCGCCATGCCAACCTTGGATCATCGCCTATGGGTCCCAACGGCCTTCCCGGAACCCCCAACATGGCTCCATCCACGCCTTTGCCGGCCAGAGGCGCCAACGTGCCACCTTCGCCCTCGGCAGCTCACAGCGGCGTCACCTCGCCTGCTCACCAGCCCATGTCGCTGGGTCAGCCCCAAGGTGTTCGCCCACTAAGCTTCAGCCCTGCCGCTAGCTACGCTCACCACTCGCCTTTGCACTCGTTCAGCAACCCCATGAGCCCCGCCGCTCGTCAGTTTGAGCCACAACAGAAGCGACAGAGCGCTGCCATCCGCATCGTAAACCCCGAGACACAGGCCGCCGTCGATATTCAGAGCATCCAGAGGACGCCATCCACTTCGCAAAAGTCGACTGCTCCCACTTCTGCCACCAGCTCGCCCAGCATCTCCAGAGCTTCCCCCGCCATCGTTCAGCCTGCACAGAGCAAGCCTGTTCGCATGGAGACTCCAGAAGCTTTCATGGCCCGCATTCACGCAGGCAAGGAGGAGGCCGCCAGGAAGAAGGCTGAGCAGGAGGGCAGCACCAAGGACGCCGATGCCGACAAGAAGCAGGACGACGACAAGGACGCCGCTGATGCCAAGAAGAAGGCCGACGACGAGGCTGCCGCCAAGAAGAAGGCCGACGACGAGGCTGCCGTCAAGAAGGAGGCCGAGGAGAAGGCTGAGGCTGAACGCCAGGCTGCCGAAGAGGCCGAAGCCAAGGCTAAAGCCGAGGCTGAGAAGAAGGAGCGCGAGGACAAGGAGAAGGCTGAGGCTGAGGCCAAGGCCAAGGCTGAAGCCGAAGCCGAAGCCGAAGCTCAGCAGAAGGCCGAAGAGGCCAAGAAGGCAGAGGAGGAGGCCAAGGTCAAGTCAGACGCTGCTGCTGCTGCCACCGCTGCCGAGGCCAAGTCGTCTGCTGAGGAGGGTAAGCCCAAGCCTGCTCCTATCGATACCGAGAAAGCCTCGCTCCACCAGGACGGTGACAAGGACGCCGCTGGCATGCGTAGCTCCGTTGCCGACGTCGAGCGTATGGCTCGTGAAGCTTCTTCGGTCCCTCCTTCTAGCCAGGATGCTCCCAAGACCCCTGGCCTTCCTCAGACACCTCGCACACCTGGCACACCTGGTTTCGCTGGTCTTCCAGCCAAACCTCTCAGCACCATTAGCGCTGCTTCCAACGGCATCAAGCTCGACAGCGAAGCGCTCGAGAAGAAGAAGACTCCTGCCGCTTCTGGCGAGCCTACGGGCGCCGCCGCCTCGCAGCACGCTCCCGGCAACAAGGCCGAGAGTTCTGCGTCCGGCGCCTCTTCTTCGTTGACCTCTGCCAAGTTCATCGACAACTTCAGCAAGGTCAGCTACCCCAACAACATCAACTCGCCCAAGTCCGAGCTCAACGAGACCGCCGAGCCAGGCAAATTCCGTTACGACCGAGACTTCCTCTTGCAATTCATGAACGTCTACACCGAGAAGCCTGCCGACCTGCCACCACTGGCTTCCATCGGCATGGAGAGCGGTGGCATGGGCGTCAGCTCTCGTCTCAACCGACGTGCCTCGGCGATGGGCCCTCCTGCTGCTCCTGGCCGCGCTCAGGGTCTCGGCATCAGCGGCTCTTCCAGCTTCGGTGGCAAGGGCGGCATTGGCTCGTTCAGCCACCCAGGCAAAACGAGCGAGGAGCGCTTCGCCGCTGCCTCGGGTCCTCGTGGTGGCGCTATGGGAGCGTTTGGTGTCATGGGTTCGTTCAACGCTGGTGCACGATCGCAGCCCCTCTCACGAACTGGCAGTGGCAGCACTGCTTTGCCCTCGCGTGACATGATGGGAACCGGTATTCCTCAAGGTGGCCGCACCAAGAGCAACCGTGGACGTCAACGCGACCCCAACTCGAGTCGTGGTCCTCAGGTCAACCCTCCCGAGAAGGGAGGTCCCACCATTCCTCTCGACCAGGTCGTGCCTCTGGCTAACTCGGAGAACCGATGGAGCCGAGGTGCTTCCGTCAAGGCCGACTCGCCCGAGATGGTGCAGCGAAAGGTCAAGGGTCTGCTCAACAAGCTCACACTCGAAAAGTTCGACTCGATCTCGGACCAGATTCTGGAGTGGGCCAACAAGTCCGTCTCCGAAGACGACGGTCGCACATTGCGACAGGTCATTCAGCTCATCTTCGAAAAGGCTACCGACGAGGCTGCCTGGTCCGAGATGTACGCTCGTCTCTGCCGCAAGCTCATGGAGCAGGTCAGCCCCGAGGTCAAGGACGAGAGCCTTCGCACTGCCGATGGCAAGCCCGTTGTTGGTGGTAACCTCTTCCGAAAGTACTTGCTCAACCGATGTCAGGAAGACTTCGAGCGTGGCTGGGCTCAGCGCGACAACGCCGTGGCTGCTGCCAAGTCCAAGGAAGCCGAGGACAAGGCGAAGAAGGACAGTAACGACAAGGCCGAGGCCGAGGCCAAGGCTGCTGAAGAGCGTGGTGAGAAGCCCTCGGACGCTCCCAAGGAGGCTGAATTGCTCTCGGACGAATACTACGAGGCTCAGAAGGCCAAGCGACGCGGTCTTGGTCTCGTTCGATTCATTGGTGAGCTGTTCAAGCTTAACATGTTGACAGAGCGTATCATGCATCTCTGCATTAAGAAGTTGCTCGCCAATGCCACCGATCCCGAAGAGGAGGAGATCGAGTCGCTCTGCAAGCTCATGACCACCGTCGGTAAGCTGCTCGACAACGAGAAGGCACGAGGTCACATGGATGTCTACTTCCAGCGTATGAAGGAGATGTCCCAGAACGAGGCCGCCATCAACTCGCGTATGCGATTCATGCTTATCGATGTCATCGAGTTGCGTGAGTCTAGGTGGGTTCCCCGACACGACAACAGCGCCCCCAAGACTATCGCACAGATCCATGCCGAGGCTGCCAAGCAGCAGCAGCAGCGCGATGCCGAGAATGCCGCTCGTGCACGAGGCGGTCCTATCTCTCGCGGCGGCTCCAAGCGTGGTCAGGCTCGTGGCGATGGTCCCGATGGCTGGAGCACCGTGGGTGGTGTTGCACCCCCTCCTCGTCCCAGTAAGGCTGGCGATCTCTCGCACTTCGGCAAGATCGAGCGCGGCACCTCTGGACGACCTTTGTCGTTCGGTCCCTCGACAATGCTTGGCAGGAAGAACCCAGGCAAGGGCTCCGAGGACGGCAGCCAGCCCCCTACCCGCACCAGCTCGCAGACCAACATGTTCTCGTTGCTCAACCAGGCTGGTGAGGGCGAGTCAGCTCCCACTGAGGAGCCTCAGCGACCCAAGCTCAACCTTCAGCCCCGCACCAAGCCTCTGCCAGGTGACGACAAGGACGGTGAAGGCGAAGGTGAGGACGAGAGCAAGTCCACCGAGATGTCGGATGAGGAGGCCAAGCGCAAGATCACCAACGACATCAAGGAATTCCTCGAGATCAAGGATGTCAACGAGGGTGTTGAGGCCTTCAATGCTTTGCCAGCATCGCGACGATCGCAATTCGTTGATTCGATTGTTGGCACTGCCATCGAGAAGAAGAAGGACGATGTTGCCAATGTCGCAGCGTTGTTCGCCAAGCTCAGCGAAGAAGGCTACCTGGACGAGGAGACGGCCGTCAAGGGATTCGAGCCACACATGGAGTTCCTGGACGACGCTGCTATCGATATTCCCGCCATCTACACATTCGTTGCAGACTTGTTGGTAGGCGCCAAGGTGTCGCAGGAGAAGATTGAGGAGTTGGCAGGCAAGATCGAGGGTGAAGGCCTCAAAACACCCAAGGACAAGCTCCTTGAAAAGGTTGCTGCTGCTCGAGGCTAACCGTCTCTGGCCGCGGTCAACCACTCACGCGTCGTTTTGATCCCGATTGCGTAGGTGTCGGCCGGCCTCGTCCACTCTGTCTACCAGCTTAGTCTTTGCCCATGCGATGGTCTTCGTGTCTCGTGTATATCCCTCCGTCCATCGCCGGACCAGCTTTGCAGGGTCGACGTCGCTCGCTCACGCCGCCTTCGGATCTCTCAAGCTTCAGCGGAACCGCCACACTCTGTTCGGCTATAGATCTTGGCAGGCTCTTCGACTCTCTTTATCTTCCTTGACTCCATATCGGGAATCGCTCGTCTCCTCGTCCCCTCTGCGGATTGCATGCTTGCCTGCTCTTGCTGCCCTTGGTCAGTGCGAGGCTTGCCTTCTGTGTCTTCCTCTTTATGCTCGGCAGGAATCACACCTGCTGCTATGGTAACAAAAAAAACACACAAAAAACACATATCAAGAACAAGAACAAAAAGAAAACTTCACACAATGCTAGCCAGCAACCTGAGCTAGCGAGGCCTGGCCAGGCCATGCTGGTCCGTTTCGAAGGAAGAAAGTCGTGTTGATTTCCCGATTTGGTTTCTCTTTATCCCACCTCTTTCTCGAGAGCCTGTACATATCCTAGTCGAAGAGTCCTACCTTGCTTTCCCGTATCAATGCGTGAGATTGTCTGCGAGTGATGAGCGTTTGTTGTAATTCAGCAGCCTGTTGGAACGACGTGACAGAAGAAGGCAACACGACTTGTGTGAGAAATGCTTTCGTCTCCGGTCGTGAGCCTCGAGCATAACAAGGGCTCTGGCCTGAAAGACAAATTTTTTCGATGTGTTAGTTGCGACATTTCTGTTAAGTTGACAGATCGAAGAAATAGAGCGAGAGAGAGAAAGAGGGAGAGAGGAAGCGTCAATGCGCAGTGTGCGTGTGCGTGTGCGCTCTGTTGGTTTCTCGTGTCGCGTTGAGAGAACAGAGTTGGAAATGTGGAAATGAGAAATGTGCAGCAGTCCAACTTGGCATCCTCAATCAATCAGCCTTTGTGTTCTTTACTTTAGCCAGGCCATTCTTGTCATCTCCTTTCTGCTTTCCCACCATCACCGCCACTATAAAACCACACGCATCGACTCCCATCACTCTCTCGGATCGATCGAGAGGATCGAACTGCAACGATGTCGGCCACAACACAGTGGGAAAACATCTACCATGGTCTCGACACTACACCCGGCAAGCTGAGAATGTCCCAAGGCGGTCTCGGTTGGAAACCCTCGGTCGGCGAAGGAGGTACTATCACTATACCTGCCGATCAGATGGCTTCTTTCCAGTGGATCCGTGTCGCACGAAACTACCAGCTCTCCATCTACCTCAGCAAGGACCGCGAAACACCTTCTCCAGCACAGGTCCACCCACGCCGAACCAACTTTGACGGCTTCACTCGTGACGATTTCGACCGTCTCTCTTCTCACATTCGCCAATACTTCAACAAGCCACTCGAGACCAAGGAAGTCTCTACAAGAGGTTGGAATTGGGGTCAAGCCAAGATCAGCACTCATGACGTTCAGTTCTTGGTGCGAGACAAGTTGGCCTTTGAACTTCCACTCTCGCATCTCGCCAACAGCAACATTGCAAAGACAGAGGTTTCCATGGAGTTTTTGAATCCAGAACAGCAGCAGCCCGGTGCCAACACTGGTTCGTCGGATGCAGGTGGAAGCAAGTCGAGGCGCAACAAGGGCGATCAGCTCGTCGAAATGAGGCTCTACGTTCCTGGCCAAGCTGGCAAGGAGGATGGCAGCGATGCAGGGTCTGCAGCAGATGGCGAAGACAACAACGAGGAGACAGCAGCTGAAGCATTCCACGAAGCGCTCAAGTCGAAAGCAGACATCGGTCAAGTCGCTGGTGACTCGATTGTCGTTTTCAAAGAAGTCCTCGTTCTCACACCTCGTGGTCGCTACGATATCGATGTTTTCAACACTTTCATCCGATTGCGCGGCAAGACATACGACTACAAGATCCTCTACAGCTCCATGAACAAGCTCTTCCTCTTGCCCAAGTCGGACGAGATTCACGTCATGCTCGTCATCGGTCTCGACCCTCCCATCCGTCAAGGTCAGACTCGTTACCCTTACCTTGTGCTGCAGTTCCCACGCGAAGAAGAGATGGATGCAGAGCTCAACCTCGACGAGCAGACGATCCAGGAGAAGTACGACGGCAAGCTCAAAAAGCGCTACGAAGAACCCACTTTCCGCATTGTCACCAACATCTTCAAGGTTCTCTCTGGGCAGAAGGTCGCCACACCAACTGACTTTGAGTCTTCTTCAGGACAGACCAGCATCAAGTGCAACGTCAAGGCAGCAGATGGCAACCTTTACCCACTCGAAAAGTCGTTGCTCTGGGTATCGAAGCAGCCCGTCTACGTTCCCTACTCCGAGATTCACCAAGCCATCCTCTCTCGTGTTGGTGGCGCCGTTGCTTCGTCCAAGACCTTCGACTTGCGCGTTGCCACAAAGAGCGGCACCGACCACACTTTCCAGTCTATCTCGCGCGAGGAGCTTGACCGTCTCAAGGCATGGTTGGCCGACCGGAAGGTACGAGTCAAGAACGAGATGGCAGAGGAGACGGGTGGATTGGCGGCAGCGGCAGCAGCTGGTTTGTTGAGTGACGACGATGAAGATATGGGAGGCGCAGGTGGTGCAGATGAGGATGAGGATAGTGAAGAGGATGCTGATTTCGCGGCGGATTCCGAGTCGGATGGAGGCTCGCCGTCTGAGGCTGATTCGGATGAGGACGATGATGGAGGATATGACGATGAGGCGGATGAGAGGCCGAAGAAGAAAAAGGATTGAGTTCCAATACGCACACATTGGTGATTCAGACAGATGCGTCAATTCAATCCCAAACATCGCAACATTCTCTCATGCACGCTGTCTGCGAGAGCATCTCTGTATTCGGTTTGTGATTGCTTCTATTGTCCTTCGTGTGAAGCTACTTTTGAGCTTGCATCGCAGTCAACCAACGCCCTCTTACTTTCTGAACCCAGTCTTTATCTCGTAGCAATCCCTCCACGCGCTGTGTCAACCAGTCGACGTTCCCCCAAAACCCTCCGCTCCAACCAGCCAAGAACCTTACCCAGCTGACCAGCGCCAACTCCCAATCTTGGATCAGATTTTCCCATTCGTATTCTGCGTCTTCTGGCAGGTTGTTGAGCAAGAATGCATGATAGGTTTTGAGCAGATCTTCTTCGGCGCTCGCCGAGTTTAGGTGGCGAGATGGTATGGAGGTGGTGAGAAACTTGGCTAGGTCTTGTACGCCCAGCCCTATGCCGACGTATTGAAAATCGTACATGGCCATTTGTTTTCCGTCTCGGGAGAATGCCATGTTTTCTGCCTTTACATCGCCGTGTATCAAGCTGAGGTGGGTGCGGTCAGAGGGGTTGTTGAGACACCAGTCGACCGCAGTGGGTAGGTCAGAGTCTGCGTGGAGGCCGAGTTGACCCCAAGAATCAAGTCGGGCATCGATGGAATGGAGTTCAGACATTCGTGTTGCGAGGTAGTGGTATCCTCCTTGTTTCCATAGTCCTTTTCCTTTCCATACTTTCACTGCCGCAGATGGCGGTGGACAGAACTGTGAAGTGGGCTGTACAGAGGTGGATTCGATGTTCCAAGATCGTGCGTGGAAGGTTGCTAACCATTCGAGAGCCTTTGTCACCTGACCATCGCTCAGTGTCCCCCTTTTTTCTGTTAGGACGGGATATCGGATCGCCAAATCTTCCAGCACAAGTGTCTGCCCTTCCCCTTCATCGGCAGGCGAAGAAGCAAACAGTCGCGGAACATGACATCCACTTGACTCCGATGCTAGGTTGTGTCCAAGATCACGGTAGAAGTTCGCCTCAACTCGATAGGATAGCATCTTTCTTGCATGACCCTCATCGTACTCCTCCTTCTTCGATGAGGATGACGGCGGACGGATGGTTTTGACGATAAAAGAGCTGTCGGAGTGCTTGGAGTCGGAATCGTGTTTGACGTTGAGGCGAAAGATGTGGCCGTACCCAGCCCAGAGTTCGGAGAGATGATAGGCTTTGCTGATTTGCCAGCCTGGCGGCAGCAGGGGCTCAAGCAGTGATTTGAGCTCGTCTTGCTTCATCCTCCACAGTGAGTTGAATGGAGCGAACGTGTGCCGCTGGCGTTCAAGTGTGGTCGTGCAAGAACGGCAACGTCAAGAAGAACACAAAGTTGGACTCGTTCACGCTCAAGCCTCCACACTGCGGAATGCGTAAAGTGACACTTGCTGCAAAATAGTAGGTGTTGGTAATATAGCTCTAACACACATCTAGCCGCAGAAAATCCACGTGATGCGTGACACCGCTAGCGCGACCTTTTCTAACTGCAGACTGCAGTTGTGTGTTTTTCCTGACAGGAGCCTCGCTTCGATGGAAACCAACACTTGCTATGATGGAAGACGCTGTACCTTGATGATGCATCTCTGAGGTTGTCACATGGGTCACGAGAGAGAAGACACAAGCGTGCCGATGTCACAGAGTCGACACTCGAGCTGAAGAGAAAAGTCGTGCGAGAAGGAGCGGAGAACGGCGCTGTAAATGGAAAGAGGATGGGCTGACAGAATGGATGAGAAGGTAGAAGGTTGATCAACCAACGCCCACGGAGAAATTTCGAGGCAACACACGGCAGTATCACATCTCTTTCTTGGTGAGCCGTCGTTATATTGCGCTCTTGCAGCTTCTTGCATGACATCACTCAAGCTCAGCTCTAATGCTGTGCGAGAGTCTATTCCTCGAATTGTGTGTGTGTGTGTGTGCGTCCGTTGCCTCTTTGGGCTCAATTGAATGCCCAGGGTCCATCTCTTTGGCCCCCCCTTTCCCGTTTCCGCTGGTCCAGGCTCCTAAAGGCAGAAAGTGAGAAAGAAGGATAGAATCTACTTTGCCTCCCTGCAAACTTGCGTTGGAATAAAAGAGTCCTCGACCTTTGACCTTCTCTCCTCATCATCATCACCAACCAACGTCCTCAAGATCCAACATCACTATCTCAAAAACTCTTCATCTCGACCTACGATTACGGCAACAAAGCAATCGACAACAGTGAAAGCTAATCGAGACATCAACATCAATCAGATTTGCCCGCCAACACGATAATCGAAACGTCAAGTATGTTCCACGGATCCAACACACGACTCAACGCTGCCGGTCTTGCTCCCGAGCACTCAAAGCTGCTTCCCGAGCGTCAGCCTAAGGACGACGAAGCTAACCTCCTCCAGTCTCTTCACGAAGTGAGTAGACCTCGCCGCGCCATCTAACGGTATCTGAGCACATCATGAGAAGCCATCAACTGACTCAAATGTTCTCCACATTACACTCTGACAGCTCTACACCTCGGACTCGCCCAGCGATGCCTGCTTCTCCATCTTTGCCAACGAGGCCATCCTCACCCTCCCCACTGGTGACGTAGTTGTCGGGCCCAACGGCATCAAGTCCAAGTTTGCCGAACTCCTCGCACCATACACCCAGCGCACGCTTCGCCAGCGTCTTCTTGTCACACCCGAGTCGCTTCCCTACCGCACCATTGTGCTCGACCACATGCTCAGCCTCTCTTCTCCTGACTCGGATGCAGTCAAGACCGTCCACTCACTCGTTGTGCTCAAGCGCAAAGTTCAGGATGGTAAGATCTTCTCGCTTACTGAAGAGGAAGGTCACCGCAAGGCTACTGCGCCATTGGCAGCCCGTGCTGCTGCGGCCAACAGCTTTTACTCGCCCACCGACGCACAGCTCAGCCCCGTCACCTCAAAGCTCAACTTGGCAAAGAGGAAGCACCACATGAAGGCTAAGCCTACAGCACTTTTCGCTAACAGATCAGGGTTGAGGCAAGCTGTCATTCCCGGCTCTCCAGCACAGAGCACTGGCACAAACGCCGATATGGAGTTCTAAGCTCCTTCGTATCGAGCTTTGTTGTGTTTCATAGTGTTTCTCTGTCTGTAGTCCCGTAGTTTCTGCTTGCATTTTCAGTTCTGTCTCATCATATCTCGTCATTGTGTCTCTGTATATACAACCACTAAGCTGCTCCTCCTCGCATGTCGAATCGCATGTCGCTGTTGAGGATGCCTGTTTCAATCGTAATCGTTTCCAAAACGTAGCTGGTTCTGTGTGTTGAGTGTGCGTATCAGTACAGTTAAGAAGAAGCAAAAGTAACACGGCTGATAACCCGATTTGACGGCGAGACAGGATTCTCGAATCGGGAACTCGATCGATGGATCGACGTGGAAATGCACGCGCCTTCTCCGAGGTCGGGATTCCCGCATGCACGAAGCAGTTTCAGAATTGACAGCTCACACTCTCCTATCATTCGACACTGCCTCACACCATCACTGTTTCTTCTCACCACTTTCAACTTCCCTCGCTCACATCGCCTGAGCTTCTCTTACATCGCATACCGTCGCAACAGTAGGAGCGATAATCCGATTCTCCCCCCAGCTCTCAAAGGGCCATCTTTCCCACCATGCTGCACGGCTTCAATATCCTCCGGCAGCAATACTCCAACCTCGCCAAGCCAGGCGGAGGCAACCAATCTGCCATCAACACCGTTCAGACCCTCGCAGATCGACTCATCAAAGCAGACGAGAACCAACTCTCCGTCGAAGATCGCAGAGCAGCGGTACTTGCACTCAAAGGTTTGAGCAGAGACTACAACCGAGCTGTTGGTCAGCATGCACTTCCCGCCTTGCTCAAGTCCCTCCAAAGAGATGCCAAGGATGAGGACACCGCGAGAGCCTTGATCGAATGCTGCATCACTCTCTGTGAGGTCCAATCGCCAGAAGCAGCCGCTGCTCAGGCATCAGGGCCAAACCAGGCACAAGCACAGAAACAACGAAAACAGCAAGATCAGGGCCCACCCTCGGGACCACAGCACACTGATGTCTTCTTGGAAGAGCCTGGGCCGTTACATTGCCTCTTGCCGCTTCTTGCGCCCGACCGTGCCTTCTACACTCGCTTCGCCTCGCTTCAGCTTCTCGGCTCGCTGCTTCGCAACCGTCCACACAGAGTCCAGGATCACGTCCTTGTAGCGCCAGGTGGATGTGGAGCTATCCTCGAGTGCTTGGCAGAAGGTGCTGGATCATCTGCAGAGATTGTCCGCAATGAAGCGCTGTTGCTCCTCCCACACCTTGTCTACGGCAACGCCGACATCCAGAAGCTCGTCGCTTTCGAGGGAGCGTTCGAGAAGCTCCTTGACGTATGTGCCGCCGAAGGAAGGATCGAAGGCGGTGTCATTGTCCAAGATGCTCTCGAAGGTCTTGAAGCACTCTTGAGATACAACGTCTCGAACCAGAACTACTTCCGCGAAACCCTCTCCATCCCTATGCTTGCACCACTGCTGTTCTATCCTCCCGGTCCACCGAACAACGAGTTCCCCTCCAAGCATGCCGAGCACGAATATGCACGCCAGCTCGAAGCATTCTGCTTCCAGGACTGGGACCATCAAAAGGTCGTCAATGCCAAGATCGTGCTCGATATCGCCGGACTTCTCATTGGTGGACAGGGCGAAGGCCGTCGTGCAAACCAAGGTGCGTTACTGCAGTGTGGTATGACCAAGTGTTTGCTCGATTTGGCTCTGGGCTCGACTGCGCCAGCCAGTCTCAAGGCACAGGCATTGCATGTTTCGGCTTCGCTTATGCAGGCTTCGAGAGCCAACCAGGACTTACTCTCTAAATTGCTGGTTCAGCCGATCAAGGTCGTGCAGCCAGCTAAGCCCGAGACACCAGTTGAAGGTCAGGAGGGAGAGCAGCAGCAGGAGCTTGCACAGGACCCCGCCTTTGCTCCACAAGAGCCTTCTTTCACCCGCTTGGAACCTCGACCTGCTGCAGTCTGTCTCGTGGAGACTGCAATTGGCACTTCGGGTGCGAAAGGTGGCCTCGGCTTGAGAGGTGCTGCGATCGCCTGCTTCCGTTCGTACGTTGCCGATAACATGGATGCCCGTCTCGCCATTATCAACGGAATGCTTCCTGGCTCTACTGCTGAGGATAAGACAGCCGAGCAGACTGCAGCCGCCGCCGCTTCACCTGCTGGCAAAGTTCTTCTTGAAGGCATCACTCAAAGCCCATCATCGCAAGCCACTTCCGAACACGCTGACGCCTACAAACATCTCGTCTCGGCTAAACTCTTCTCCTACCTTTTGCGGGGTAGTGAGACTGCCAAAGCAGCCGCACGTTCCATCGCCATCAACCCAGACGGCAGCATCGTCAAGTACGTCCGTGCTGAAAAGGAAGGCGATGATGACAACGATGACGATGACGACGATGCGCCCTCATCTCTCATCCAAGTGGTTGTGGGCAACCTCACCCTGTCGGAGCGAGAACTTGCCGATGCAGTCCGAAAAGAACGCGCCTCTGCCATGGGTGCTACTGTCTCTTCCACCTCCTACTCTGCTGCAGACTGGACCCGCATCATGGTCGGCTACCTTGTCCTGCTCTCCATCTGGCTGCATGAGTCTCCGCTGAGCGTGCGAGACTTCCTATCAGAATCAGCAACCCTGCAAGCTGTCATCCAGCCCGTAGCCCAATCGTCCGGTGTCGACCCACTCATCCAAGGCCTCGCAGCGTTCTTGCTGGGAGTGGCATATGAATTCGACACGGACCCGGGCAAAGTCGCCGTCACCCGTGCCACCATGCACCCCATCCTCCATTCTCGTATCGGAGCAGATCAGTTCGCTGTTCGCATCTCCCGTATCTCTGACGATGTCCGATTCCGAGAAGTCACACCTGACATCCTCGAGAAACCCATCTTCGTCGAAGAGCAGACAGAAGCTGATGAGCTCAGAGCTAAGCAACAGGCTGAAGCCAAAGCCGCTGCCGCTGCTGCTGCGGCTCAAGCTGCTGCCGCGCAAGCTGCCGCCTCTGCTGACGGCTCTAATCCAGCCCCTCCCACCGATGCCTCGAAGTCAGAGGACAAGGTGAAGACAGACGAAGAAGCAGCAGACAAAGATCTAGATGTCAACGGTTTGGGACACCTCTCAAAGCGTCGTCGTGCGGGTCTATGGTTCGATTGGAACTTTGTTGAGTTCTGGCGTGCTAACTCCACTCTGATCTCCAAATCTATCACGGTTGCCCCGGCTAGCAGCTCTGCGAAGGAAGCAGCGCTACCGGCTGAATTTTTGGATGCGCAGCGTCAAGCTGAGGCACTCCGGGACACTGTTGCAAAGCAGGCTCGCGAGATTGAAGTCCTCGAGAAGAAAGTCGAAGAACTCACTCAGGCGAACGCTAAGCAGGTGGAAGAGCTACAGGCACAGCTTGACGCGGCGAGAGAGGAAGCCGCCGCTCAAGCACCAAAGCTTCAGGCTATGGAGACGGAGTTGGAACAGTTGAAGTCCGGCCATGCGACAAGTCTCGGTGAAGTGCAAAGCAAGCACGATGAACTCGCACGATTGTTGGAAGAGGCCAAGGCCAGAGAAGAGCAGAGTCAGGGTAAGGTGCTGCAGCTTACCTCCGAAATGGCTCGAATCTCGGCTGGTAAGCCATCACAAAAGGAGTTTGCAGCTCTGCAAAAGGCTCATGATGAAGTCAAGAAGAAATGTGACGATCTCCTTGCTGCCTCTTCAACCTCCTCTACTGAAGGGAAGGGTGGTGTGGCAGTGAAGGACTTGATGGAGGCCCGAAAGTTGGCTGACACGAGGGCGAAACAGATTGCTGAACTCCAGGCAAAACTTGCTGCCGCTTCCTCCGGTGGGGATTCGAACACGACAACCATCTTCTCAGCTGACAACGCTGATGAGACGCAGGCTAAACTTGATGCCGCTCTTAAGGAGAAGGCTGAACTCGAAGCCAAACTTTCTACGCTCAACAGCGCCTCTTCTGATCTCGAGAAAGCCAATGCCCAGATCAAGGAGCTCGAAAGCTCCGCGGCAGAGAAGCAAAAGCTAGAGAAGAAGGTAGCTGACCTCGAAAAGCAGATCTCGACATCGAAGGCTGACGGAGACAGCGCAACCACAGAACAGACAAAAGCCTTAGAGGCAGTTAAGCAGGAGAAGTCAACACTCGAAAAGAAGGTCGCTGAGCTGGAGAAACAGGTTACCGCCTCTAAGGCTGACGGTGATAGCGCTTCTGCAGAGCAAAACAAGCAGCTAGAGGACGTGAAGAAGGAGAAGAAGGAGCTCGAGACTAAGCTCAAAGACCTTGACAAGCTTGCTAAGGAGAAGAAGGATCTCGAAGTTAAGATGAAGGACCTTGACAAGCTCACTAAGGAGAAAAAGGATCTTGAAGCCAAGGTGAAGGATGCCGAGAAGCTGACCAAGGAGAAGACTGACTTGGAGAAGAAAGTGAAGGATCTTGAGAAGGTGACTAAGGAGAAGAGCGACTTAGAGAAGAAACTGAAGGATGCGGAGAAAATCTCAGCCGAGAAGGAGTTGGAAAAGAAGGTCAAGGAGCTCGACAAGCTCACTAAGGAAAAGAAGGATCTTGAAGCAAAAGTAAAAGATGCCGAAGAGGTCATCAAGGAGAAAGCTGAACTCGAAAAGAAAGTTAAAGACCTCGACAAACTCAGCAAAGAAAAGTCCGAACTCGAGAAAAAGCTCAAGGACTTGTCCAACATCGAAACAGAGAAGAAAGAGCTCGAGACCAAACTTGCAGCTGCCACTAGCTCCAACAAGTCTTCTTCCTCGGGATCGGATGAAAAAGAGCTGGAGAAGGTGAAGAAGGAGAAGGAAGAGATCAGTAAGGAAAATGAAGACCTACTCGTTTTGCTAGAAGAGTTGACACAAAAGAGGAAGAAGGATAAGGCAAAGTTGAGAGAGAAGGGTGAGGAGGTGAGCGATGATGATGATGACGATGACGAGGAGGAGGAGGATGTTGACTGATCGATGCGGTGTGTGTGTGTGTGGGGGGGGGGGGGGGGGGGGGGGGGTTGATGATTTGAATGCAGATGCTTTCCGTTCTTTTACCGATTGTGCCTTTCCGTGTGTATGGGAGAGCAATTTGCATGCTTGAGGAAAAGTGAGCCAGGTGATGAGCGAAGCTGCGAGTTGGGACAAGTCATGCTCTGTCCGCCTCTTTGTGAGCATCGACCGAGCCCGCCGGCTTCCGCTTCTTCACAATTGCGACGTCAGTCACACAGACGCTCAACATCATAGAATGGGGACAAGACACGCTTGAATTTGTATGCCAACATGTACAAAAAAAGGAGAGAGAAGAGAGAAGAGACCTGCCCGGTCGAATATCTTTCACGCAGACAGCGGATGAGATAGAGGGATGGGTCGAAGAAGAACTAGAAGTCGAAGAACACTATCCTTGCCGAAGATGCACTGTTCCATAAGCATGCCAGAGACCAGCTCCGAGGCAGCTGCCGAATACAACGTATCGACGAGAAATGAGAAGCGAGAATGCTCGAGCGTGTATGCATAGGGAAAGAAGAGTGGAGGTAGACCTAAGGAGAAAGAGGCAAGAATACAGTTCCGAAACCGATGCGAAGCGCAGAGATGATAGACGAGAAGAAAAGGGAGATGCAAGGTTATGTTGATACACAGAATCTTGGTCGTGAGTCTCAGCAGAGGGAGACCCTAGGCGTTAGAGTTGTCGTTAATGATGAGAGGGGATGGCATTGTGACGCTAGGACTATGCGCAGGATACAGTGCTTGCTGACGTGGACTGGCAGTTCGACGTCGCGTTCGATGGCTTGATGTCGACATCCTCGTCATCGTCGGCCTCGGAGAGCGAAGCCGAGTCAAGTCCCATCTCCATCAGCAGGTCATCGTCAGAGAGATGCGATGAAGGTTGACCAGCATTGTCGCGGGCAACTGCGGGAGCCGATGCACGAGCAAGAACTTTGGCCTTGCCGTTCACCCTTCGGCCAGCACGAGCCTCCTTACGTGGAGCAGCGGTGGGCTTCTGGTCAGCAGCGAGCTCGTTAGCAGTGGGGCCGACGCCCATCAACGACATACCAGCAAGAAGCAACACCGAAGCGAGGGTGCTAGGTGCTTTGCCAGTGCCGTTGTTGGACATCATCAAGCCGTGGTGTCGAGACTGGCTGCTCTCCATCGAGGACGATGATGCTGTGGAGGGCGAAGAAGGGGCAGGGGCGCAGGGGAATCGGTAGTCGAGACCAAGACCCATGCCCGATCCGGCAGCCTTGTCGTTACCAAGCAGCTGCTGGGCAGATCGGTTGCGCAAAGCGTTCTCGGAGAACATGGCCAGAGTTGGGGTCTTGGAGAGGTCGAAGCCAGTGTGCGAGGCGTCGTGCATCATGCTCGCGTTGGCAGCATCGCCCAAGGTGAACTTGGACAAGGGCGATTCGGGCACAAAGAGCGGAAGCTCGGCGCCCTGGACGCCCCTGAAAGGCATAGATACAACGCTCATGTTGGAAGCATGAATGGCCGAGTTGTTCCAGTTCTGCGAGTCGTCCATGCCTGCAACGGGGACTGTGTTGACGGGCATGGCAGCTTGAGCCGAGGCAGCAGCGCTGGCGCGGAGCGCGTCCAGCTGTGAGAGGAGCTCCCTCTCCCGCTGCAGAGAAGCAGCGAGATCGGATCGAGTGCGCTCGAGCTCAGCAGAGGCATTGTCGCCTTCCTTCTGAGATGTGGGCGCAGGTCCAGTGGAAGCACGACGCATGGCCTGCGACTCAGGAGCAGGTGTTCCCTCGGCTTCGTCGGCAGTGGGGGCGATAGAAGCTCCCTTCTTCGAGATGACCTCCTCGAGGCAGAGACGGGCCATAGGTTCTTCGTTGGCAAGAACGGAAGCGAGCTGAGTCGAGTCGATGAGCTCAAGGCCAGCATCGGTGCCGGCGATGGCCTCCCACATGCGCCAAACGAGCATTGAGATGCCCTTGCACTTGATCTCCATCTCTTCAAACTGTTCGCGCTTGCGCTGTCGGGAGAGGAAAGCGGCAGCGCGGTTCTTGACGAGACGAGCCTCGCGCTTGGTGAGACCCGAGGTGTCGGGAGGGACGAAGAGGCTGGAGTGCTTGGCCGAGGTGTCGATGACGGGGAAGGGCTTGCCTGACTTGGTGACGTGCGAGGCCGAAGGAGGGCGTCGCTGACCAGACGGTCTGGAAGACTTCTTGCTAGCTTTAGCGTCCTCAGAAGCATCGGGAGTGCCGACGGCCGACGCAGGGTCGAGCGAGGCATCGGTCATTCCCTTTCGTTTGGCACCTCGTTTGGCAGAAGCAGGCCTAGAAGATGCCTCCGAGGTGGAGCTAGGCGATGGGATCGAGCAAAGCGATTCAGCGTCGGACAATGTGAATCGTCTGTCAAGGGCATGAGCAGCATACGTTGGCAAGCTCATGGTCGAGACCATAGGCTGAGAGCCAGGGAAGGAAGAGAAGTCAGAAGCCATGTTCGGGGCAAAGAGGTCGGCATCAGGCTCCATCTTGACCATGTGGCCAGATGGGCTAGGCTTCCAGTACGTGTTGAGGTCTTGTGTGCCGTACATGCCAGGCTGCACGAGCATAGGAGCAGAATTGCCCGCGCTGCCAAGGGCAGCCATGCCAGCGTTGGGCATAAAAGGGCCAGTCAAGTTACTAGCGAACATGGGCTGGAAACCAACAGAGCCGGTATGTTCTGCGGAGAACTGGGGGTCAACGAAGGAATGAGACATTCCGATGTGATGGGACGCGTCTGTAGGGGCCCACGATGGAGCATGTGGTGACGAGGAAGGGGCGGAGAAAGTCTGAGCGCTGGGAGGCGACGAGAAGGAAGGCGAGTTGTTGATCATCGTGTCGGATTGAGAGGGTGGTTGTAGAGAAGGGTGAGAAGAGATGATAGCGTTAGATATGCAAATGTGGAAAGGAGAGTACTCGCTTTGACTACCAGAGTACAAGGCAAGAGCAGATGATAAAGAGTATTCGCTCCAGAGCGAATGAGGGACAAAATGAGTCTTTGGGAGAAGAGGCCGGGAAGCTGATGGAACCAGTCAATCAGCTGGGGGTGGGTGGGTGCAAGGACTCGATCAATGAAGTTGACGTCGTAGCAAAGCAGGGAAATGGAGTCGAGGCTATGTAGCAATCGAAACGAGACGAGACTCGATGGCTGTATGCACGGGACTAATGACGTTGAATGGCGAAACCCAGTTGGCGAGGATCAATGCAGATGCGTATACCGAAGTGTCAGCCTCAAGCTGAGCTTCGAGATGAGATGAGTTGGAAATGAAGTGATCGCGAACCAAGCGCGATGAAGTTCGATGGTGAATGCAATGAGCAGCGAAAAGATGATTTCGTGATGACGCTGGGATCCGGGAGGTTGCAAAGTAAAGTGTTGGCGCGAGACGAAAGATGAAGAAGAACGAGAAGAAAGGTGGGATCAAGAGCAAGGTGGAAAGGGGAGGGAAATGATGATGATGATGATGGTGACGATGGTGATGAAGGGAGCGATAGAGGTACGCAATGAGGATAACAGCGACAAAGGGGCGGCAGAGGTTTGTCTCGCGCGTCTGTCAAGCCATGTGCTGCTGCTGCCTGTCTCAGGAAGGATGAGGAGGCTGACCCGAGGATTGCAACTCGCGCACTCACACATACTGTACTTTCAATGCTGCTGCTGCTGCGATCGAGCAAAAAAGAGGTCTCAGAGACGCATCACACTACAGAGAAAAAGCTTGCTTCTCATCGAATTCCGAACTCAGTTCTGCCGTGTCTTCTCTCCGTCTCTGCGCTCTGCCTCTCCTTATCTGTCGCCACCATCGTGACAGAAGCGACTGTGTGTGACTTTGAAAGAGAGACGGGGGCCGACAAAGCGTGGGATCAGAAGTGCAAGGAGCAACACAACCGTCCCAAGCTCGCGCTCTCGTCTCCGCTTGGCGCACTTCGCCCGTCAAATGTGATTCTATCAAGGTTTGTATTTCGGTTTCACTCCGACATGCACCTTGCATTGATTGGGCCTGCGTCGCTGCCTAAAGTATGCACTTTGTGAGAGGATTCTGCTCACGCTTTGCAGCCTTCAGGGAAAAGAGTGGATCCAATTCCAGGGGGCTTGTAGTGGGGCTTCGAAATGGGCCGTATTTCATTTTCAAGGACTGACTTGAAAAACCCTGAAGTGTGGCTTTGGAATCTTTGATTCCAAGATGTGTAAGTTTCAGAGTTGCTCTCCTTTGATCGCTTCCTCCTCGGTCAACCCTCTTCTGTTGCCATCGAAGCGTGCGCACCTCGCCCCGCGTCGTCTTCTGTTTTGCCCCCCTTTTTTTGCTTCCCTTTCTTTGTGCTTCACACAGCCTCTCTGCTGCAGATGCGGGCTCCTGATTCCTTTTGTTCGCATCGCCTTTTGAATGGCCGGCATCGTTACCGTCGTGAATTCTATGCGGTGCGGAAAAGCTTTTCCGTTAAGTTACGCCGCCACCTCCTTGATCTCATTTCCCACGCCGGGACCTTTTCCGTTCACTGATGATATGAGGCGGTGGCGCTTGGCTGTGCTTGCGACCGGCTCTCCTGAATTGTATGTGGGTCAGAAAGCAGTCTGCCTGCATGCAACCCACAGAGAGGCAGTGTGTCTTCGCCGTCCTCCTACTGTACTCTACCAAGATCGAGAAGAGCTAAACTACGAGACTGCGATAGGCAAGTGGTTTTCCGAGGCTCTGCGTTTCATACGATCCGATCATGTTGATAGCGCCTTCGCTTAGACTTCGCTCTTACATTCGTACGCTAAGACTCGCGCTTAGCATGCCAATTGCTGCATCTCAACAGAGGCGGCGACGAACACTTCAAACCAATCCTCGACAGATTCCTCGAGTTTCTGCTTTTTCAGGGGTTAACCCTCGCGCAGCGCTTGTGACACGGCACGTGTCAACGAGAAGCGAACAGCAACCGAGCGAACCAACGGTTCCAGACTGACTGACACCGCTTTTCAGCTCTCTTCAGCCCTGCAAGAGCGTGAGCGTATCGCATGTCAAGGTCGCTTAACCCGCTCGTGCTTCGGCCCCTTCCCAGCCGTCGTTCGCTTTATCGCTTTCAGACAACGCAATCGATTCGTCGTCGCTTCTTGCCTCACCTGCTTCGCACCTTACGCACGAAAAATTGGGCAGTCAGAAAGGGTCTATCAAGGTGTCCCTCCCTCAAAAGAAACACCGTTTAACGGTCAACTTTGTTGCCAGCAGCGGAAATGCACTGCCTTCTTCATGCCGCTCAACTACATGGTCTGCTCAAAGACCAGGCTGTGAGGCGAACTGCTGTGACCGCTCCAACAGTCGTTATACGGACGGGGCAGACATAGCTTGTGAGGATTGCAGCGACGACTTGAGCTGAGAGATTCGAGCTTCAACGGAGTCTCAGAGAGACGCGAATTTATTTCATAGGATCGAGGCTCATACGAGCCCGATTTCAAATGCTATCGCGACATTGGAGACACGCTGATGGATCATTACATAATTCAGCTCAGCATTTTGGACCGTGGTGGCTCTCATCTGTCTTTGCAAACTGCAGCTCAAGATTCTCCACCTTCTAACAACGCACCCCATCCATCACCGCGCATCTTCAGCACACCGCACAGCACTCTGTGGATCACTGTACCCGACAGACTCGGCTGTAGCCAATCGAGGCTATACGGGCTTCAAAGCCTTGGACTCACTCTGCAGCAGAACTTAGCAAGCTTGACCAGGAATCGTTCCAATCCGCGTCGACGTTCACAATTGTCTTTCAGCCATGGTTCGCGTCATCATCAAAGGTGGTGTTTGGAAGAACACCGAGGACGAGATCCTCAAAGCTGCCATCTCCAAGTATGGCAAGAATCAATGGGCACGTATCTCTTCACTCTTGGTCCGCAAGACTCCGAAGCAATGCAAGGCGAGGTGGTACGAATGGCTCGATCCATCCATCAAAAAGACCGAGTGGTCTAGAGAAGAGGATGAGAAGCTTCTTCACCTCGCCAAGCTCATGCCCACTCAGTGGCGCACCATAGCTCCTCTCGTCGGCAGGACCGCCAACCAATGTCTCGAGCGATACCAAAGGCTTCTCGACGAAGCCGAGGCGCAGGACAATCAAGCGGCGAACAGCTCTCTTGGTCTCACCGGCACCGGCGAGGCCGTACCCAGCGCTGATGATGTTCGCCGCCTTCGACCAGGTGAGATCGACCCTGATCCGGAAACCAAGCCTGCAAGACCTGATCCCATCGACATGGACGAAGACGAAAAGGAGATGCTCTCCGAAGCGCGTGCTCGTCTCGCCAACACACAGGGCAAGAAAGCCAAGCGTAAAGCCCGAGAGCGCGCATTGGAGGAAGCGCGACGTCTTGCCATGCTACAGAAGCGCAGAGAGCTCAAAGTTGCCGGCATCACTATGAAGCAAAAGCCAAAGAAGGGTGCGATCGACTACAATGCCGACATTCCATACGAGAAGAAGCCCGTTGCCGGATTCTACGACACAAGTGCAGAAGCTTCCAAGTCATACAAGGCGCCGGTCGGAAAGACGTTGCAAGAGCTCAACAGCAGAGGCGCAGCCCCTGACGACCCGACTAAGAACAAACGTCAGCGCGAAGCCGAAGAGAAGAACAAGCAGGCCAAGCAAGCGATGGCAAGTCGCAACGAGGAGCATATTCGTAAGCTCAAGGAAGCCGAGCAGATCACCAAACGACGCAAACTCAATCTGCCGGCAGCACAAGTCGGCGAAGACGAGCTGGAGGCCATTGTCAAGATCGGCCAGGCAGGCGAATGCGCACGCTCCCTCGTCGAAGAAGGCTCCAGCGACTCCACCGAAGGCTTGCTCGAAAAGTACTCGGCACTCGACTCGGCTCAAACCGCTCGAACTCCCCAGGTAGCAGCCCACGAGGATGCAGTGATGAGGGAGGCTCGCAATCTCCACCTGATGTCGTCGACACAGACACCTCTGCTCGGCGATGCCAACGCCGACTTGCGATCGTCCCAATCAGCCACTGAACAGACTCCCAGATCTTTCGTACCTCAAACACCAAATCCGCTATTGACGCCTGGTCTTCGAAACGGACGCAATGCGGATCTCGACGGCCAGACGCGGTCCATAGCAGGCGCCAGCACACCTCAAAGGACTCCGCTGCGCGATAACCTAGGACTCAACGTCGAAGAGAGAGGCTCAGCGGGCTACGAGACGCCACGAGATCTCAGGCGTGCACGCAACATGGCTCAATCTCATCTCAGGCAGGGTCTCTCATCCTTGCCGGCGCCAAAGAACGATTTCGACATTGTGGTAGACGATGAAGAGCCTGATGCCGAAGCAAGCTCAAGCAGGCTAGAAGACGGAATGCCTCTGAGCGAGGAAGACGCAGCAGAGCGAGACGCGAGGATCGCGCGTGAAGCAGCTGAGGAGGAGGCAAAGGCCGAGGCGAGGCGGAGCCAAGTGGTACGACGCAATCTTCCACGACCGGCAGAGGTCGATCTGGCGCGCCTGGCCAAGCAGATTGAGTCACGTTACCGTGATCGCGTAGAGATGCTGGTGGCACGGGAGACGGCAAGGTTACTGCATCACGACGCCAACATGCACCCGATCCCTGGAGGCAAGCATCCTGAGCCAGAGTCGGTGGAACTTGACGCTCTCTCGGATTCGTCGCTGGCCGCGGCGAGGGAACTGATGCGTGCAGAGCTGGCCAACCAGCTCGGGTTCCCGGGCGCGAACGAGGAGGCACTTCGACGATTGGTAGGAGCCTCACTGGATGATGACGAGGAGGCTGTGAATCAGTTGGAGGCGGCGCTCAAGCAGAGGTGGATGGACGAGAGGAGCGACAAATCAAGGCTGGTTGAGGACTTGACAGTGGCGCGGCAAAAGATGGCAGAAGCTGCGTCGCAAGCGTCGAAAGGCGAAAAACTGCTCATGAAAGTGTTGGGTGGTTACCAGGCGAGAAGCGAGGCGCTTTGCTCGTCGGCCAAGGAGCAGTCCAAGACGTTGGAAGAAGCAGCGGTCTCGCGCGAGACATTTGAGAGGCTGCGTCGGGAAGAACAGGGAGGCAAGCTGGAACGTCTAGACTCGCTGCGGAAAGAGGTGGATCGTTTGGCAAGTCGTGAAGGTTTAGCTCAGACCGCCTACAAGGCGCTCGAGGACGAACGGAATGCTCTGCAAGATCAGTGCGAAACGCTGGAGATGGAGATCAACATGCGGGAGGCTGAAGCGCTCAATGAGACCGCCTTGTCGCAATAGTCTAGACTGTACGGGCATAAATGCAATCGAATTCAGTCGAGTCCTTGTCTACTCATGCAGCTACTCGCGCAGGAACTGTCGTAGCTCGGTTCGGCTTTCCATTCTTATTGTGAGTGGGCCTCCTTATTGTGTCAAAAGAACAAGGTTCAGTTCGAGATCCCGTCTGTAACTGTTTGCGGTTTTCTCTCGGTGTGCTTTAGAGTTTCCCATGCTAGAGCGCAAATGCCGCTCTAAGGTTCTCATTGCGACTGTCGCAACGATAAAGGTATTCCGTCGGCGCGTTTATCCATCGCATGAAATTTCTCTGACATTAGCCTGCAGAGGCAACCTCATGGCAGGGAGCTTTTTGGCAGTCTACAGTAACTCTGTTTTGTCGTCCCAAGTCAGAATCAATTCGGACGAAAGAGCTAAGAGTGAGACGGGTCCAGCATCCGGTCTCGGCTAGACTCCGCGCTGCAATGGTCACGGGCCAACACAAGCGAGAAGGGTTTGAATGAGGTGCTCTTTGCCAGAAGAGAGAAACAACGAAGTCAGGCTCCGACGCGGTGGGTCCGTTGCTGGCTCGGTCTTGGCGGCACTTCCGACCGTCGCGAAGTGACATAAAACGCATACGATTGGTGGCCACACCAAGTTCGCATTTGCGAAGATGAATCATGGCCGGAAGAGCCGAACAAAAACCCGCCGAGGAAAAGTGACTTTGCCAACCACCTTTGGCTGGTAAAGTCGTCGACGAAGCGCGGATTGAAGAGGGCTTTGAGACTAATGGCTTGCAGACGAGACAATGGCAATGCAAGCCCGAAATGCTACCGGTAGGAACCCTTTGGTGGTGCCATGCTTGTGTGCGGCTTGAAGGGGCCAAAATCGTTGGAAGGAAAACATGGCACGCGTGGTCACAGGCAATGACGGGGAGAAGCTCCCTGCCTTTTTTGTTCTTTTATCTGATCCGAAGACAATAATATACAGCACGCGTCATTTGGTTTTCCAGATTTTCTTGGACTTGCAAAATTCATCGTATCCCCTCATCACCAGCATCTCCTGTAATCAGTATATCTCCCTCAATTTTGCATCAAATGGCATCATCTAGCACATCATCTGGCCCCTCCAGACACCATCTACTCACTGCTCAAGAGAAAACTGCATGTATATCACTCAGATCAGCAGAATGGAAGCTGTAATTAAGGCCAAAGGTGGTCAAACAAGGTTCTGATTTGTGGATTCTGCACTCAAGCAATCAAAGTAGGTGTTCACAAAAAATCTGCCAAGGTTGTATTGTGAGATGAGTAGGAATATTCATGTATAGTGACATGGGGGGGGGGGGAGCGAATTTTGTGATAGTGAAATCTGGAAAACCAAATGACGCGTGCTGTACAGCAAGTTCGAGCCCGCTCGTTCTTGGCAAATCTTTTTCTCGGAGTTTTCGCCCGGATGAAAAATTTTCACGGTGCGGAACCTGGCGACCCGTGTTTTTGGTTCATTTTTCCAAAGTTGAAAGCAGGAGAATTTTGTGAGTTTTGCCCTTATCAGATCCGCGCAATCTGATGAAAGAACAAGACGATGGGATACAGTGCGAGTGACACAACAGCGTGGGCACCAAAGCCTTGCGAGCTGACAAGAGCCGCTCTCGCTTCCTCGGTCTATGATCGCATTTCTCTGAAAAGCCTCGTTCGCTTAGCAGCCGTCGTTCTTGCCGGGCGCTTTAACCTTACAGTACTCACCAGATTGCAACCTCGTCTGTCTGTGCGTTTCCACTCTGTTGGTCGTCGCACCATGTCATTGGCTCGCGCTGCCTTCCAATTTGCAGTTCTCGCAACAAAACAGACCATGCGTCCATATGGTGTGTCAAACTTCTGCAAGCCATTTCGCTCTGCATCCTTTATCTGATTTGTTCCTTGCTTCTCTCATACCCACGGCCCTAGAGTTTGCTCGTCCTACATGCAGCGCATGAAGTTCACTTTCGTCTTCTATTGGCTTCTTCTTTGCATCCTGCATAACACATTCTACATGCTGCAACTCCCCTCTGTGCCTGAAAGAGAAAGAGAAAAAAAGTTTTCACCCGAACTTCTCCGGGCGTCCCACCTTCAGGCACTGCGCAAAATCCGCCTCACCTTACATGGCTCGTTCGCATCGCCTGTCACATCTGATTCTCACTTGCGGATCATCGTCGTCTCTTGTGCAAGGGCGAACAAGGTCTGTCTGAACCGAAGTCTTGTCCCCCAGCAATCTCGGCTAAGCCACACGAGGTCAACTCATTTCTCGCTTCCCATCTTAGCACGATCCCTTCTACCAGCCACATGCATCAGATTCGCAAGGCCGTGCCCTATTTAACTCTCTCGATCTGATAACTGTTTGCGCTTTCTATAACGTCCTTCCACCCCTCCCTTCCGAAGCTTCCATTCCTTCACTTTCGACCTCGTCGTCATCTCGGACACCTCTCCCTCCTGTCCTTCACCGTCAACATCAACAACTATGTCGCAGCCTGCCGACGTGGAGCACGTCGAGCGCGATGAGCACTGGGATGCCAAGCGAGTCGAGAAGAAACACCTCACTGGTGAGAAGCAGATCGGTGTTCTCGCTGCTGAAGCTGGCCGAAGTGTGGCCGACTGGACCCTCTGGGTTGGTATCTTGGGTATCGCCCTCGTTGCCTACATCGCCGGTCTCGACAACAACACCATGTATGCTTGGCAGACTTCTGCCACCACAGAGTTCAACGACTACCCTGCTTACACCTCCATCGGTGTCGTTCAGGCCGTTCTCATTGCTGTCGGCAAGTTCCCCATCGCCAAGCTCGCTGATGTCTTCGGCCGCGCTCAGGCCTACTTCATCTCTGTATTTTTCTGGGTCATCGGCTTCATCGTCATCGCTGTCTCACAGACCACTCGCGATGTTGCTGGCGGCACTGTCCTTTATGCGATCGGCAACACCGGTATTCAGATCATGCAGCAGATTGTTCTTGCCGACTACATCTCTACCAAGTGGCGCGGCGTTTCTATCGGCCTCGTCAGCTTGCCCTACGTGATCAATTTCGCCGTCGCTCCAAAGATTGTAGCCAAGCTCCAGGCATCCAACTGGCGCTGGGGCCCCGGCTTCTTCACCATCTGCGCGCCCGTTGCTGCCATCTCCATCATTCTTGCCCTCGCCCTCAACCAGAGGAGGGCCAAGGCCAAGGGCCTCATCCCTGTTCACCCCTACAGGTCCATGCCTTTGACAACTGCCATTTGGACCTTTTTGGTTGACATCGACGCGCTCGGTCTCTTCCTCATCTGCGGTGGTTTCCTCATGTTCCTCCTCCCCCTCAACCTCGCCAAGCTGCAGACAAATGGCTGGCAGACCGGTTGGATCATCGCCATGCTCGTCATTGGTGGCGTCATGATCATCGGCTTCTGCATCTGGGAGTTCTTTGCCCCCAAGCCCATCCTCAACAGGCGATGGAGGCTCAACAAGGAGGTCCACTTCGCCACTGCCATTGGCTTCTTTGACTTCTTCAGCTTCTATTCTTTTTGGGTCCCTGCTTACGTGTGGAGTATGATCGTCATGGACTACGACGCATCCGATGCCCTCTACTTCTCGAACACTCAGTCTCTGTGCCTGACCGTCTTCGGTATTGCGGCCGGTTTCATCTCCCTAGGCACCAAGAACTACAAATGGATCCTTGTCGCTGGAGCTGCTATTCGAATGCTCGGCATCGGTCTTATGTTCAAGTACCGTGCAGCTGGATCAAGCAACGTTCAGGCTGTCTTCCCCCAGGTGCTTCAGGGTCTTGGTGGTGGTTTCCTCGGCATCACTCTTCAGGTCGCTGCCCAGGTCAGCGTTCGTCACCAGGACGTCGCTACAGTCACAGCCTACTTCCTCTTGCTCACCGAGATTGGCGGTGCTTGCGGTAATGCTCTTGTCGGTGCCGTCCAGACTAATACGTTCCCTGGCTTCCTGGATAAACACCTTCCCATGCTCGATGCCGCCACCCGAGCCAAGATCTACGCCAGTCCCTTTTCTTACGCATACGTGTACCCAATGGGCTCGCCTGAGAGGACCGGACTCATCAACGCCTACAACGATTACGTGCACGTTCTCCTCGTCGTCGCGATTGTCCTCTCGGTTCCTCCTATCCTTCTCGGCCTTCTCGTCAAGGACCGCAAGCTCAACGACAAGCAGAACTGCGTCAGCGACGAGCTTGCTGGCATGAGGCGTCTGTCCGCTGACACCGACGAGTCCTCCGAGGGCTCAGTCGACAAGCACTAAACGGCTTCTCTTCAAACATTGGAAAACATCCCTCCTCCCCTCCCATCCTTCTATCCCTTAATACCTTGCCTCACGGCTTCTTCCCCTATATTGCTTGTTCTTTACGCCGGCTTGAGTTAGCCGTACGTTGCTTGCTTTGTCAAAATTGCTCCCTTCTCTGGGTTATGTATCATGGTAATACCACATCTTTCGTCACGCATCTTGCTTTCGTCTGTCACCAGATAGTCATGAGTGTGGTTAGGATGTGATCAACATCTTATTAAGTCTCTTCATCGCTATCCTATCAAGCGTGAACATTGAGCTTGAGCTTCTTCGCATAGCTTCTCGCAAGCACACATGTTGCCGAGGCGCCTTGGACAAGACTCATGACTGTGCACCTTCATCATGCATCCCCGTGTGACTCTATGACTTCGCGCTCGACCGACTCATATCGTAACAACATGAAAACTACGTTCGAGGAGCCATCCCCTGAACCAACCGGGTTGGTGCGGAGTTATGAGTGGCTCCCCCAAACATGAAACGCCACCCCCGCGCTGAGCCACTGGGGGTGGTGGAGGTTGCTTCTCGGACGCAAAATCCATTTTTTCATGATATGATTCATGTTTTCATGAAGAATGAATCATAGAGCCATACATGATAATCATGAATCCTGAATCAAAATCATAAATCCTTTTATGTTTGGCTATCCGGTCGAATCATGAATCACGATTTGCTCCTTTTGACTCATGACACATGACTACTGAATCATAATCATAATTCACTCATGACTTCCAGCCTCTAGCTAGTCATGAGCATGAGTATTCATATTTCACTCATTCATGATTGTATACATGATTGAACCATGACTCGATTCATAATTAATGATTGACTTAGAAAAATTTATAATTGACGAAAAAGAAGGCTCAAAATTCATTGATGAAAAATTATGAATCAGAATCATGAATCATAAATCATAAATCATAACGTGTTTTAGGTAGTTCCGACGCGTATGTAGTTCCGACGCACCTGTGTTTTGAAAATTCAGCACCAGACCAGTGTGTGTCAAAAAAATCGGACCTCTTGTGATCACTACCTTTCACTGATACCTGCATTGAGCTGCCTTGTGACTTGACGGTGGTGTAGAGAGCACCTGTCATTCCATAGATTCCTGAAATCACAAAGTTTGGACACCTGTGGGCAGAGATGTCAAGGTTTGAAGTTGGCGTTGCACATCAAAGCACTGGAGCAGTGTAGCTGCATTTTTGCTATATCAAGATTAAGCAGTTGTAGGTATGCTGTGACTGGGCAAGAACAGCAAGCCTGCCACTGCAAAGTGGCTAACAAAAATAAAATTCTGTGCTGATGTGTTGCTTGTCGTGATCAGTGATGGTGAAGACAAGGGAAAAAAGACACTGGTGACGTGCCTGCATTTTCCTGGGTTTTTGTTGCTATCCGTGATCACCTCAACAAGCAATGCTAGATGTAGGGCTGTTGCAGTCAGTATGATAGCAATCACAATCTCATTGATTCTAGCAATTCAAGCCTTGCTACATGTATGCTGCTCTTTGCAGACCCAGAAGATGGGCACACTGCTGGAGTGCCTCCCAAAGAAAGGTCATCTTCGGGTTGTGACAGCTCAGCATCCAGCAAATCAAGCTGTGCTCTGCAAGCGAGAGCTTGAGATCTTCCTGTGTAATCTCTCTGTCATTCACAAGCCTATGAAGTGATTGATCATGGTTGCAAGGTACACCACCATCTGGAACCAGACCAGCTTTTTAAGGCAACACTGATGTGGTGCCAATTTCGAAAATCACAGGTGCGTCGGAACTACATACGCGTCGGGACTACCTAAAACACGTTATCGTAAGAAAACATCTGACGGTTTTGACGTGCGAGAAGCCACTATGACTCATAGCTTATGTAGCCACCCGGGGTGGCTCCTCGGCAAACATGAAACATGAAATTCATGATTGAAAGTCATCTCAGTGAAGCCACCATTCATGACTTATGACTCAGGAGGAGCCATCCCGGGTAGTTCCGTAGGTGGCTTTTCGGTTGTATTTTAGATTCATAATTCATGATTTTGGTTACGATATGAATATCCGAAAATCAGTTGATTACATAAATTCATATTTTGTACGAAGCTTCAGGCTGCTTATCTAGCCCATATCGTGAATCATTAATCATGAATCGTTGCTTGAGGAGAGGTGAACGCGATGTTTTTCATGTTTAATGTTTGTCTTCACTCAGACTCAGACTCATAATCATGAATACTCATGACTCATGACTCATCTCATATGACTCGCCCTTACTATGACTGAGTGATGGGATCATTCATAACTGAATCATGAATCATGAATACTCGTTACTTGTTTGCAATCATAAATAACACATGACGATCATGAATCATGAACGCGATCAAGAGGATTCGTAATTAAAGATTCATGATTCATGATTAGGTCTGTCACCTTCATAATCATGAATTCATATTAACCATGAACCTAGCTAGAAAACACGAATCATGAATGTGTTAAAGATATGGCGAAAAAAGGGTTCTAGTATTTTCACACAATTTATGCATCGGGACTCACGGGACCACGGGGACATCCCGATGTCCCCGTATTCATGACATTGACTTCGCTCACTGTTCACTCTAGATAACATAGCGAAGTCGCACATGTATATATAGTCCCATCTCTCATAGTTCCCCATTCGAAATATCAGTTGCTTTTACTTTTAACAGTTCGAAAGGGAAATCATATCGTAACAACATGAAAATTACGTCCGAGGAGCCATCCCCTGAACCACCCGGGGTGTTGCAGAGTGGCTCCGTCAAGCCATCCCCGCGGGGCTGGCGTTTGGGGGAGCCATCCCTGAGCCACTGGGGGTGGTGGAGGGTGGCTCCTCGGACGCGAAATCCATTTTTTCATGATATGATTCGTTGTCGAAAGGGGATCCCCGCATTCATATGATTTTGAGCTTCACTCCAAACATAACCTGACCTCGGAACGCGGAATTGAAATTTCTCAGGGTCACGCTGCGGGTGCGGCGGCTAAGTTGATGTAGTCATGAGTGTGACCTCCACGTCAGGCCCAGCATCACTACCATCTTCGCCACCCTCACCACACGCTCTCGACCCAAGCATATCCTAGCATTCATATTCACCCTCCAGCTGTGATGACCCCGACAGACCAAGTCGGTGGCTGAGTCGGAGCGACTTATTCCTTTCGACGCCATGCGTCTGCAGCTCTCTTGGCCCTTGGTCTTGGTTGTATCAGCAAAGCTCCTCGTCCCCGCCCATACGCTATCCCTTCTAGATTCCGGAGCATCACTGGAGCCAGAAAAGGTGGAAGTCAAAGCTAGCATAGCTCAGGAGGATGATGGAAAGTATGCCGCCATTGTCGATAAGCAAAAGACCCAGAAGGGGTCTCTGGTAGTGCCAGACGACACGCAAGTAGGCATCAATCACGGCTGCAGAAGATCGACTGACTTCTTCCAACAGGTCTGCAACAGTCCACTCGGGGCGTCCAGAGCAGCTGGAAATCAGGCTCCCTTGGATTCGCTGCCACCGACTGTGACCGCCGACCTTCTCGTTTGCGATGTTCCCGAGATCGAGCCGCTGCTCCGCCCTGACTCAGACGTTCAAACGTCTCAGAAAGCACTAAGTGCCACCTACGCCGTTTCAGGAACGATCGTAGTGCACGGAGCGGACTCTGATCCCGCTTCACATTCCGCCGGACTGCCAGAACTCGGTGGCAGCACTACCGCATCGACTAAAGACAAGGCTTCTATATCCGAAGGCTCGCTCGAGGCCACATATCCAGGGCCCAACGACGAAGGCTTCTGGAGACAGAGAGATGGCAGACACGAATGGCATCCCGCTTCTGGAGGCATCACGCCGCCTCAGGGGTCGGATCGCGATCTGAAGAACGGAGACAATCGAGATTCTCTACAGGCTGACATTAAGCCTGACCGCCTTCACGACTCACCACATAGCAGCGAATACGACGCCTGGTCAGCCGAGCAAGAGCAAGGAGCTTTTCTAAGCTTCAATGAATGGAAGGAGCGCCATGCTCAAAATAACTCGGGCAGTGTCAAAAATCTTCAGTCGAGCGCTTCACGCAAGACTGCCCACGACACAAGGACGCAAGTGCAATCACCTTCACCGAACGCAATTCCGCAGCGAACCGGTGGCAACGGCGAGGATCTGCAAAGTCAGAGGGATACCAAGCAGTCTCATACCTCTCCCACGCAGACTTCAACCCCAAGCGACATCGACACAGGTTCGGGTGGTCCCTCAACCACCCCAGCAGCGCCCGGAGAGGCCTGGACACCGAAGGCAGATGTCTCTAGCGGACAGCTTCCCACGGCAGACAGTGCGGATGCGCCAGTGCGGAGGCAGGCCGACATGGGCCAAGTCGGAGTTAGCGTTGCTACCGGCGACACCAGTGTACAGCTCTCAAAACTCAAGCACCGCTGGAACTTTGCCTCATTGGACTGCGCTGCAGTTGTACATCGAACCAACCCGGAAGCCAAATTTGCCAGCTCGATTCTAAGCGAGAAGAAGGATCGCTACATGCTTTCTCCCTGTCCGCAACCCAACGGTAAGCTCAAAGGTGGACGTCAGTTCGTTATCGTCGAGCTCTGCGAGGAGATTAAGATCGACACCATCGTGCTCGCCAATTACGAGTTCTTCAGCAACATGTTCAAAAAGTTCACAGTCACCGCGGCTCGTCAGCTGACCGGTCGGGAGAATGACTGGACACAGTTAGGAGTGTTCCGCGCTCGAAACGTCCGAGGTCAACAAGTATTCCGCATACCCTCTACGCCACGATCCGAAGCCTTCTTTCGATACGTACGCATTGACTTTCTTGAACATTTTGGTAGCGAGTTTTACTGCCCTGTCAGCTTGCTCCGAGTCTACGGCATCACCGAAATGGAGGAATACAAGAGAGAGTTTGAGGCGCATGACGCAGACTCAGATTCCATTCCAGAGGTGATCGAATCGGCACAGGCCACCATTGACGACGCTCAACTGCCAGCGCTCGATCCAGTGGCTGCAGTGCCACAACAGGAGCACGTGTTGCGCGAACCCTACCACAACCTAGACACGGCCAATCTGACGGCAAGGGACGAAGACATCTGGCGAAAACACGAACAAGCCTTCCAACGCAAGCTACAGAACCAAAGCGTCCCCCACGACCCTGCCGAATCTGAACTGTCAGAAATTGGAACGCTTCAGCGCGACCATGCATCTCAGCCGACAACACCACAGCTCGAAAAAGCGTCGCTGGCTCAGAGTCAGCTGGGGCATAGTTCAAGTCACGACGACACAGCGGAAGATGTCGACACAGCGCAATGCGCCATTGACGACGATCCGACACTGCACAAAGAAAACCGAGATAGCTGCATTCTACCTCGACGTCAACTCCGGCCGTTCTACCACCTGGAGTCCACCTTCTTGCATCACAAGCAGCTCAAACGATCAAAGCTGGCTTCGGATTCATCCTCTCACGTCAAGGTCAATGGCAACTCAATTGATGCGCCGACTGAATTTCGCCGATCCGGCGCGTCCGCTGAGGTAGATGCTGACATTGACCGAGCACGAAGACCGTCGGCACAACGCGCCTATGGGACGCCCCTAGCCCCACATGGCAATCCCGGCAGCGAATCTGTTTACCGTGCCATTCACAGACGTCTGAATGCGCTCGAGTCCAACGCCACTCTGAGTCACAGCTACATCGAACACAGCGGACAGATGCTGCGCGAAGTGTTCGCACGTATGGAGAAGCGTCAGGAATTACGCATGTCTGATATGCTTCGCGCTTTGAACACGAGCAATTGGCAGCAGATCGAATCTCTCAAGAGAAGGCAGCATGTCGACCTTCAACGTGCCATTTTCGAATTCGATGTCCATCGACAACAAGCCGATACCGAACGACGAGCGCTGCTTCGCGAAGTACACATTCTAGCGGAAGAAGTTCTTCTCGAGAAGCGGCTGTCGATAGCACAGCTCATACTGCTGCTAGTTGTGTTCGTGTTCGTTGGGATGACTAGAGGTTCCAGAACAGTACCTTTGCTGCACTCAGGTTTCGCCAGGATCGGACGCAGCTCGAAGCGTCGAGAGGCCAAGACAGATGGCAAGCTCGTTCCACCGACCTCTCCGAGGCGAGATTCTGCTCGCATGGAGCACAGCATCGATGCCAGGTATGCCCAATCCTCGCCCTTGGGGACAGAGATGTTGAGCCAAGGACGGAATGAATCTAAACAGGAGCCTGCTATCGGCCTTGATCCTGCCATTCATCAAACGCGGTTCAGTGCCGAAGCTACGACCCCTGCACGCAAGCATCAACCCGTTTCGCTCACTCCAGGGGTTGTGAATAAGGTTGCCAGTCCGAAATCGGCCGCGAACCTTCAGTCGAAGGCTCCAGCAAAGATGGCCGTCACCAGTCTTGCAGGTCGATCCCGGTCGCGCGGAGAAACACTTATCGGCATGTTCTCTCATCCACGTACGAGAGGGCGTTTGGTCATGCTGCTGGAGACACTTGACGCTTTGGACCGCGCAGCAGATCGTCGACGCATACCGAAGTACTCCGTCGCTCGACCTGTGGTTGGACGTCGCAAGGCCGGTGATACAGGAGTTAAAGGAGCACCCGCCGTGCATCCAGAGTATAGTCTGCTTGCATCGCCTGCTCTGGGAGACCCACGTCGCATCTCACGCGCTCACAGGCCCTTGTCAGCAACCAAACAGGAGCACGATCACACAGACGGCCGACGTTTGACGACGCCTGGTCGACACGGGACGGCAGCACTTTCCGGCTTCGACGACTTGGCGGGAATGTCATCCGACTGGACAGAAAGGTCAGAAAATGGCGAGGTCTCAGAGAACGCAGCATACATGTCGGATGACGACGAAAGAGACATCAAGACATCAGGCCCTGGTCTGTTCAGCTTGGAGTCAACGCTCGGCCCGAGGACAGAGAGGCCGCTCGATCGAAGCGGCATGACACGAACACGGTCTCCCGGACCGACTAAGGCTCAATCAATTGTCCCGGCGCAGGTCATCACGTCAGCCAACACGTCAGCGCAGTCCGAAGACTGCATTGTCAAGACACCACAGCTGAAAAGCCACGATGCATCGACTGTTTCGGCACTGCCAAGCATCACAAAGGCAGACGATCGTCTATCAAGTTCAGAATCGGAATCAGAAGGCGGAGCATGGCATAGGGTTTTGCCTCGACGCATTGGTAACGGGTCAAGTCTCCGTAGAGCCAGGCAGAATACCATCGACGGCAAAGCGAACAAGTCGGAGGTGCTGCCCAAATCATCTGGCCTAAAGACAGAAGCACCAGATCGTAGAGGCAGTCCGCGTCCTGCATCCGCTAATGGTGCAGGCTTCAAGTCACAAAAGGCAGGATTGACCAGGCTGTTCCGGAGTGGAACGCCAGACTACGCCTCTCCGGAATCTCCGCAAAATCGCCGCAGCGGTACGCCGGACACGATTCGCGTTGTGAAGCCGATGTGAATTGTGAATGCAATAAGTTTCTTTGCTTCAATTTGAAAGGCTGATTGAGAGTGTTTTCGGGAATGAGGTTTGTGATGCTGCTTCTCTAGAAGTGAGCGTAGTAGTATTACAAGCGCGAAACGGGGAAAGAAGGTGGTGGTATCATTGGCGTTGCCACAGCAATGTATCTTGAACATGGTCAGTGGGTCATCTTGGTATGCTAGGTTGATCGGATGTGAAGGACCATTGTGTAGAATGCGTGTGTCGAGAGCTGGCTTTTTATAATAAGCAGTGGCCTCATTCCTTGCAGCCGTAGACTTCTTGAGCAACTTGGAGGAACTTGCTTCCGGGGCAAGCATAGCTTGCGGCATAGTCGCGCTCCAAGGGATGTAAGCGCTTGCCGACGATGACGAGACTGTGCAGTGGTTCGCCGAAAGCTTTCTTCGCACGAGCCTCGGCTCTGGCAGCACGACGCTTGTCGAGTTCAGCTTCATTTGCGAGCTCGTCTGCGTCGTCTTCAGCCTCTTCGGCACGAGCTTCCTCCTCAGTGGGATTGGCCATATCCAAAAGCTCCTGCAAGGTTCCAGAGACAATACGCTCTTGCTCCGAGCCCAATCTGCACAGAGCGATGGCAAGGGTGCGATCTGGGTGGAGATAGTCTGCCTTGTGCGATTGAACTGCCGCGATGATTTGCGAAATGAGCTGGGGGATGAGCATGTAGCGGGGGTCCATGTAGCGGAGAATGCCTCTGCTCATATCTTCGGCACTCTGCTCACGAACCTTGATGTCGGAGAGAGCGAGCGTATGGAGTCCGATGTGGAGATTCTCGCCGATGCGTTCGAGCCAGCTGTCTGGCTTCCAGTCCTCGCTCCAGAAGGGAACACTGACTGTCTGACCAAAGTTGTATCCTGCTAGACCGCTCGAGCCAATTGCTGTCATGATGCTGGCATTGTGAATGATCTTGACTGGGATGGGCGGCGAGGACTGCCTCGCTCGCAGGATGAGGTCGGTGTGTGTAGTGGCTGAGAGGGGGTCGCCAACAACGAGGAAGGCGACGTTCGAGGTTGCGGCACCTTGGAGAATGGATTCGGCTTCGAGCTCGACGGTCTCGCGATGCGCAAGAATGACAGGCTTTTGGTATAATTTCTCGAGTCGTTCTTTAAAGCCGGGTACCATGAGAATGCTTGTGTAGCTTTCAAAGTAGATGCGCTCCGAAGACTTTACTGCCTCGAAGCCCTTGAGAGTGATATCATTCTCGTCTGCGAGACCGAGGCCGATAACGAAGAGGACCATCGTGAAAATTTTCTCTCTGTGGAGATGGGCCGATAGAGTTGTGCGATGCGGGGGAACGAATGAATGATGGGTGCAAGGTGTGAGAAGGAGGCCGATCGTGAAGAAGGTGAGACTTGAGGGTCTGGCAGTGGAGGCGATTGAGAACTTTTCTTCTTGAAATTTGGAGTGAGCTATGCAGTCACATAGAGCCGAGATCCGAATCCAGTGGCACAGAATTGGAGCCGTGCGAGAAATGGCAGCGTTACAGGAAGCACGGACCTGTCGAATGGTGAAAGCCAACACTTACTCAACGTTGAACGACACCAATTCTTGCTACACCAACATTGCCCTCCTGTATGCTCTCTTCGTCGCCTCACCGCGCGTTCAACTTACGATGATGGTCAAGGGCCAGTGGACGCGCACTTTGCTGTGCGCGTGCGTATTGGTCTTTGGTGCGTTGCTAGCTGATCAAGCTCAGGCCGTCCGAGAACACGACTTCAAAAAGTGCCGCGACTCTTCCTTCTGTCGCAGGATCCGAAAACAGTCTGACTATGTCGAGCAATGGAAACAAGATCACAAGACGCCCTTTACCTCGCCGTACTATATCCCAAGCCAAACCCCCGACTTTGTGCACACCAATGCCAGCATCAACCTCCCCTTGGCATCTGCGCTTCACCCTGACATCGCGTTCGAGCTCTCGCTCACCTTCTTCAAAGATGGAACAGCTCGCGTGCGAGCGGACCAGGTGGGTCAGCGTTACGGTGGCTGGAAGCGCTACGATGAAGCTTCCAAATGGGCTATTGAGCAGCTCCCTGATCTGGCCTCAGACCCATCGGACACCAAGATCGAGACGCAAAAGGACGGCTTCCAGGTTCACTTTGGTCCACAGCTTTCACGCTCGGTGAGATTGTCCTACTCGCCCCTCAAGATCGAGATCTTGCGAGAAGGAGAAGTCCAAGTTGTCCTCAATGACCGCGGACTCATGCATCTCGAACACTACCGAAAGAAGCCGGATCCGTTCCCGACAGTCAAGCAAGAGGATCAGGAGGTACACCAGCTCGTCTTCCAACGCAACAAGAGATCCATTCTCAGCTCCTCATCCGCCGCTCAGTACAGCGAGAATCTCGTGTCCCAGTGGGCAGGCTTCGAGCAAGAGGATCAAGGCGAATGGGAGGAAACCTGGGCCTCTCGTCGCGACAGCAAACCCAAGGGCCCCGAAGCCCTGGCCTTGGACATGGCCTTCCCCGGATACACTCATCTATTCGGACTTCCCGAGCACGCCTCACCGCTCTCTCTGCGCTCAACAAGAGCTCCCATTGGTCTAGATGCTGCCGAAGACGAGAAGGACCGCTTCAACGAGCCCTACCGACTCATGAACACCGACGTCTTCGAATATGATCACAACTCTCCCATGAGTCTCTACGGAAGTGTTCCCGTCTTGCATGCTCAGAGTAAAGAGAGTGCCGTCAGCGTCTTTTGGCTCAACGGTGCAGAAACCTGGATCGACTTGCACAAGTCCAAAGCCTCCAAGTCCTCCGATACCACCTCCTACTCCCACTTCTTCTCCGAATCGGGCATCCTCGATCTCTTCATTTTCACTTCTGCGAACGCGCAGACCAACATGGCCCACTTTACCAAGCTCGTTGGTCGAACCGTGCTCCCGCAGTACTTTGCAATCGGCTACCACCAATGTCGATGGAATTACCTCACTGACTCTGATGTTAAGGATGTCAGTCAGCGCTTCGATGACGAGGATATTCCTATGGATGTGATGTGGCTCGACATCGAGTACAGCAAAGACCACATGTACGGTGTTTGGGACGAAAAAGCTTTCAAGAATCCCGAAGGCATGGTCAAGGCGCTGGACGACAAAGGCCGCAAGCTTGTCATCATTATCGATCCTCACTTGAAACGCACCCGCGACTACTGGCTCTACTCCGAGGCTCAGGACAAGAAGCTGCTTGTCAAGGATTCGGACCGCAAGGGCGAGTACGAAGGCTGGTGCTGGAGTGGAAGTGCTAGCTGGCTCGACATGTTTGAGCCGGCCAGCTGGAAATGGTGGGCCGACCAGTTCTCTCTGGCAGGCAGCAAGCTCACTGGCAAGATCCGAGCCAACGCACGCAATGTCTTCGTCTGGAATGACATGAACGAGCCGGCCATCTTCAACGGTCCCGAGGTCACCTCGCCCAAGGATGTCATTCATGCTGGTGGATGGGAGCACCGAGACCTTCACAACATCAACGGTATCCTCTTCCACAACCAAACAGCTCGCGGTCTACGCGATCGCGAGCTCTCGGTCCCTGCCTCGCTGGGTGGTGGTAAGCCTCGTCGTCCCTTTGTTCTCTCGCGCGCCTGGTGGGTTGGAACTCAAAAGTACGGCGCCATCTGGACCGGCGACAATCTCGGCACATGGGAACACCTCGCTGTGAGTGTCCCCATGATCCTCGCCAACAATATGGGCGGCATGAGCTTCTGCGGAGCCGACATTGGTGGATTCTTCGGCAACCCTCCGCCTGACATGCTCGTGCGTTGGTACCAGGCAGGTATCTTTGAGCCTTTCTTCCGAGCGCACGCTCACATCGACACCAAGAGGAGAGAGCCGTATCTTCTGGAGGAGCCACTGCGAAGCGCCGTGAGGGACCTCATCAAACTCCGCTACCAGATGCTTCCAATGTGGTACACAGCATTCAAAGACAACGCCGTGACAGGTATGCCGGTGCTGCGACCTCAGTTCTTCATGTTCCCCAACGACCCTGCCGGTTTCGAGATCGATACACAGTACTACATTGGCGACTCTGGTCTGCTGGTGCGTCCGGCAGTCGACAAGGACGTCGATTCTGTTCAGGTGTACCTGGCCGAAGACCGACCGTACTACAACTACTTCACTCATGAAGTTCACCAGGGCGCTGAACGAGGTCGCACCGTCATGGTGCCTGCCCCCCTCACTGAGCAGCTACCGCTCCTCCACCGCGGTGGATCGATCTTGCCTCTCCGGGAGCGAGCTAGACGAGCTGCCGAGCTGGGGCGCACCGATCCCTTCACTCTCGTGATCGCACTGGACAAGCAGGAGCGCACCGGCAAGAGCGGATCGGCAAATGTTTTAGCTGAGGGAAGCCTGTATCTTGACGATGGGCAAACGTACCAGTTTGAGGAAGGACAGTTCGTTTGGAGACGCTTCGAGTGGACGCGAGACGGTGCCTCGGGCACACACTCGCTTCGAAGCACCGACGAGACCGCCGTCAAGATGGCTGATGGACAGTTGATCCTGGGAGACAGCAAGCAATTGCGTCCTTACCAAGAGACCAACGACTTTGCGCAATCCATCAAGGGCGTTCGGGTTTCCAAAGTCGTTGTACTCGGCTTGGAACGAGAGCCGAAAGCGGTGCACATTTGGGGTGAGCGCATCAACGGCCAAGATAAGAGGTCTCCGATCGAGTGGAGCTGGAAGAGCGGCGCCAGCTCTTCCAGCAAGGGCACAGCCTTCAACCTGGGATCCAACACCGCATCCGAGCTTACCATCAAAGATCCCGCAGTGCCCATCGTCTCGGACTGGACTATTGAGTTCGAGTTCTAGAAATGCTTCACATTCATACATCAAGGTCTTTTGTAGACGTTGCAATTCATACAATACAGCACAATCGAATTGTATCGAGCGAATTCTGAGGACTGTGCTGAACGCACAACCTGCATCTGAACGGAGTCTGAAAAGCGAGGTTGTTGCGACATGTAGGCTGAGAGAGATCTCAAAAAAAAGTGTTACTTTCGGCTCAAAGTCGAGCCTCGAAACGCTGCTCGCGGCGCGTCAACTGCGTATCGCGTAGATGAGTGGAGGCGCGGCAACACCCTGAAATCTGAACTGACACCATCGACCTCTTCTTGCAACCATCACACCTCTGTCACGACAATTCGATGGCATTAGCAGCCAGGTTGAATGGAATTGCTCTCGAGTGCGAGGCAGGTCCGTCTCGGCTGACGCACGATGCCTCGAGATCGCTTTTCTTCCAACATGCATGCCACTTCGAGCAGCCGCACAGCAGTTCCTGGTTCGGCACTCACATCAACACATCAAGTCATTCGCAGAATCAAGCAAGGCAGACAGATGCGCAAGGCTCACTCGCGGATCGATACGCCGAGACTTTATGGCTCGGAGAATTGCACACCAGTCTTAGCCACTTTCTGGACTGCATCGACCGGCTAAGACAGTCGCACGAGATCGAGGACGTTCTCTTGGGCCTGTGCCAGCTGATCAGGTCGAACAGCGCCATTGCGCGACGTCATAGAGCTGTGGGGAAGAGACTTGCGCCTACTGCCGAGGAATCGAAGGATACTTCTGCGACGCACTGGAAAGACCTGTCTGAATACGAAAGGTTGCTGGCGCAGCGAACGATCGACAAGGATTCGCCGAAGAACCACACGACCCAGGCCAGCGGCACCGACGTAAGTGCCGTGCAGGAGCGCTGGTCATCAGCGATGGAAAGTCGCGAGTAAGTAATATGCTGGAAGTAGGCCTCGGAAGGGAGCGAAGACTGACATGGCTGAGTGGCATCGCTCTGATTCTTTCTGCTACAGAACTCAACTACAGATCTTGATAACCATGTGCCTTCTTCAAATTGTCTCACAAGAACCCAGAGTTCTTGACAATGCGCGGTCTCGCCTGTCCGGAGCTGCAGACTCGGATTCGATGGCAGGCAGTGTAGAAGCCAAGCCGAACAAGGAGACTGCAACAGAACCCGAAGGCGAGCAACCGCGCAAACGGTCAAGGAAGCTGGAGAAGGCTCGGCGGTGGCGCGGCACGAGACCCAGCTCGAATCTTGACGATGCATTTGCATGGAACCAGCAAGTACGACGACGCCTCGATACTGTGGCTTCTCAGGACGATGGAGAAAACGCTGAAGAGGAGGTGCTGGAAATGGAAGGTGGCGACGTTCTCACAGTGGAGCATCTGAGCAAGAGACTAGAAGCACTAGTGGATATCTTGTGTCTACGGCAGGTCGCAGCAGGTGTTGGAAGAGAGATTGCAGACCTGCTGTCCGACCTCAATGGCGAGACGGCAGGAGATGAAAGAGAAAGCGCCGGAGGGCCAGGAGCAAGAGCAACGTTGTTTGGATCGTCGGTACGCAAGCTTCTGGTGGATGACGATATGGACGACGCACAATGGCTTTGTTCGAAAGTGGTGGAGCCACATTTTGAGGGGACTCTGCCTCGTCAATGTTCGCTGTTCAGGAGCAAATGCTTTGTTTCGCTGCAGTCTCGAACACCAGCACGGCCGACTAAGAGCGCTCGGACAGGGTCGATGGGCTCGCCACCAACACGTGCTGTCAAGAGAAGTGCGAGCATCGCACCAGGAAGCTCGCTTGCGACATTGCCGGCTGGTGGGTTGTCGGATGTGCTGGAGAAAGAACAAGCGGGAAGGAGGGTGAAACGAAACATCTTGGCGGAGCGATCAAGCATACTTGGGCGCGGAAGAGAAGTGGACATGGGGCGAAAACTGTCTCGCAGCGTCAGTGCAACTTATGGAGTTGGACGAGAATCGCAAGCGCCAAGCAGCGTCTTCTCACGCAGTGGCACAAGCGCTGCGTTTACGCAACCAAACCATGGAGCCGACACAAACTCTCTCGAAGTTAGGAAAGGTGTCAGAGCTGGTCTGAATGCTGGCAGGTCGTCCTCTCAAAGGCCTGAGAGTGGTGCGAGTATGCGAGCCAAAGCTATCTCTTCAACACCATCATTCGCTGCTGCTTCTTCTACGAGCACATCGAAACGGCTGCTTGTCATGTCGACACCGCAAAAGGAACCAGCAAGCAAGATGGTCAACATAGCGCACTTGTCTCAAATCGAAAAGCCGAGACTTGTATTACCAAGTCTTGTGATGGAATCACCGACGCAAGAGGGTCCGCATCTGATAGGACAACGATCGAGGATCGCAGAACGATGTGCATCGTTTGGCGGACGGAGCAACTTTGCACTGAAGCGTTCGCCTTCTCCTGTGACCTTTCATTCTGACGCAGATGACTGATACCGGGGTAAACATAATATGCATGCAATCTTGATATCGAAACCAGCACCAAATGTATTACTTCTGGAAGAAGTATGCTGAGAGCGAGAGAGTGTGTCCATCAGCTGTGCGAACAGCCATGCCTAGAAAATTGGCTTCTGGCTCCAGTATCCGAAATTCTTCACGACTTTGCACGTGATGGCAAATTTCTCAGACGCGTTTAGCGTGACGCTTTCACTCTCTAACAGCCGACCACAAATCAAGCGAGAAGAGCGCACGTTCATGTTCAAGGTAGAGCTGTTGCTACACTGATCCGTCGAGGAGCGGATGAGCTAGCGTCTTGTGAAGCTGTCTTGCTGGCAAGGTTTGTGTGATCATAGGGAAGAGAGAAAGTCTGCGCTAAACGAAACAACTTTCCCACGGCCGAAGGCTACTTTCCCATCGATATATGAGTTTGTATATCCGTCTCGAGTCGGAGAAGCCGAGACCAAGAGCAGCCATGGAACAGAATGTGAAAGACAAGGGCAAGAAATGTTTCGATGAGAGTGATTGCCGACAGAAGTCTCAGGCTCACAAGACGGCCCACTGAATCATTACTTTGTCCAGACTTCATCAACCCCACACAGAACAGCACGGTACAGTAGCTCGTCTTGTGAGCAGGACACGAGGCTGAAGAATGAGAATGATGGTGGCGCACGGCTGCATGCACAGGCCAGACCAACTCAGCGCAGAATCTTTGATGCAGCTGACGAGAAGAGCGAGGCAAATATAGATGTTGAACGGCCCTCGCGCACCACAAGCGGGAAAAGGAGACAAAAAAAAAAAAAGGAAAAGGAAAAGAAACTGGCAGTAAATGCTGCACCTGTCAAACATCACAAAGCTGCTGCAGCGCAATTCCACACACTCAAGCAGACACTGTCGGAAGCGCCGATATGCCTCCTTTTCACTTCCAAAACAACGGCGTTCTACTGTAGGCTGTGCCAAGTACGAGAGTGGGGCAGTGCCTAAAGCACATCTGTGCCCGTTGCATTCGATGCGCCTTCTCATCTTTCCTGTCAAAGGCTCTTGGTCCCATTCCTGAACTAAGCAACTGAGCTAGTCTCCGTCTCTGGTCTCCTCCAGACAGCGCAAACCTCCTTCTGTCGTCTTCACCGCCATTATATCACTCCCATCCCCCATCCTCCATCCCCCATCCCCCAACATCCTCCATCCTAAGATCACCAACCCACAGACTCCACCCACCTACAAGCCAGCACCACACAAAGCACTTGCTCACGCACGGTTTTCCGACACCACACCTACACACATCTACATTCAGCCTTGGCACATAGCATCGTCGCCATGAGCGACCGAATCACAGTTTCTGGCTCCTCCAGCAGCCTCACCTCTGCCACACCACCCGCTACCACAGCTGCCATCTTGGGCGCAAGCTCCAACGGCTGGTCACCTCTCAAGACTGCCAAGCGAGGTACCACAGTGTCATACTCCCAAAGCTCGCCAGAGCACGCCAATGAAGAACACCCTTCGCTACACAGCCCCAAGAAGGCAACCCAGAACTTCAAGGTCCTTCGCAACCACGGCCTTGTCTCCAACAGCATCTTCAAACAGATCGATGGAGGAGCAAGTCAGCCAACTTCCGCCACCAATTCTCCAATCGGCTCTCCTGGACGCAAACACCTTTCTTCTTCCTCCGTTGGTCTCGGCATCGGCATCTCAAACTCTCCCAAGACCCTTAGTCAGAGCTTGAAAAAAGAAACATCACCTGCCGTCGAAGATGCAGAAAATAACAACCCTTTCAACCTATATGCAACAGTCCCTGCCGCCAAAAGTCCACAGCGAAAGATCCCACGCAAGAGCTTGGGCAGGCTTCACGAGTCCAACTACGTCAGCAACTCGGTCTTCCGCCAGCACGACGGTCAGCCAGACGATATTGCATCTCCTTCTTCTCCTCTCAGTGCCCCTCGCACTGCAACCCAGCCAACACCTCAGGGCAGCCCAGCTACAGCATCCAAAGGTCTTCTCACCTCCAACAGGCTTCACGGTCCCAGGTTCATGAACGAGTCACCACAGAGCTCTCACGCAGAGCCCGGATCCAGGTCCGAGATCTCCAGTCCACTTCGTCGAGAGCGGAGGAAGACAGTCACCTTTGATGAGATTCTCGATGTCCAAGAGTTCGACAAGGAGAGCAGCTTTGATGCTGACAGCGTTCAAGACATTGATGACCACCTCCACGCACCCGAAGATGCTGACTTCTGGATGCAGGAAAATGCATCAGCGCCTTCTCAGGAACCTTCCCGCCAGCTCAAAGTAGTCAACCAGGACGATATGCATGCGTCTTCCGATGAGGCAGCCGACGTCCTTTCTGGCGAATCTGAGCCCGACCTCTCCCACGACAGCCATGAGACTTCTTCCGTCGAAGGGCCACCTAGCCCGTCTCCCGGTGACTCGAGCCTGCAGCTACAGGATCTTTCGCTTGATCATGATCTCTCTGTTCACGAGACATGCGCTGACGAGCCCACTTTTGGACCCGACCGCGAAAATAGCTTCGCTCGCCTTTCGGCTGCCGATCGTGTAGACAGCATGATGGACGAGCTCCTCCGCGATGACATCCTCAACAGCCCGAGCGTGCGCTCCCGTCAAGTCGAGTCTAGCACACGTGAAATCCCTCAGCCCCTTTCGGCCCAGGTCGAGACTTCTGCGCCCGCCACGAGTTCCGAGCAAGGAGCTTTGCCTCAGCTTCCTGCATGGAGTCCAATCAGCCTAGACGTTGATATTTCTACGCCTTTCCTCGGAGACTTCAGTCGTAGCCGCACACAGCCAGAAATCGCCCAAGCTCTCGCTCCCATTCCACCACCCACTGCTAGGAATGGCTCTGTCAGAGGAAGGCCACACATCTCTCGCGATGCCATTCTTCAACGTGTCGCTCGGGAGAAGCTCAACCAGGAACAGGCGAAAGTCGAGGCAGAAGCTCACAGAGAATCGGCTGAAGACGCGACAACCACTGACACGCCATCTGTCAAGCGCAACGCTTCCCCGCATAAGAGGATGCCGCGCGGTAGCGAGCCCGTTCCATCCATGTCTTCTGTCCAAAGCACGGCTCCGGCCCATCCCAAGCCCACGCCAGCGTCTAGACCCAGCGCACCTCTTCGTCTGATGGCTTCCGAGCCAGTTGCCACTGAAGTAAAGCCCATTCCTCCTCCGAGCCCCGTCAAGCAACTCGATCATCTCGAGAGTCCACTTGACTTGCTGGGCACAGAGCTCAAGGAAACGGCAGAGCTCAGTGAGCCTCTTCGACAAGAAGCTCAGACCGAGACCATGCAGCGTACGGCTGAGATTCCTCAACTCGACACCATTGACTCCGGACACGCTGACCGACTGTTCTCGGGACCGCTCCAGGAGTCCACAGATCAAGAAGAGCAAGCAGCTCCGGATCTTGTTCACTTGACTCCTGCGCAGCAGGCTGACCAGATCATCGCTCGCCGTCGCAGCAAGAACGAAAAAGGTCGCAGGAAGAGAAGCATGAGCACCAGCGACGCGCGGCCCGTCTTCACTGCTGCTGTACCTGATGCTGCGGACTTGGAGGCCGGCAGCGTCTCGACGGCTTCCGAAACCAGCAGCGAGCCTCGAGACGAGCAAGTGGAGCTGCCGACCCGCCAGAGCATCAGTGCCGACCTTGCAAAGAGTAAGGCGATGCTCGATGTCAGTCTGCAGCGCGCCATCGACGGTGGCTTCCAGAACAACATGGAGAAAGAGCTCAAACGCATCTACCAGAAGGTCGATTCCAACTACAACGTCAACGACCGCGGTGCTTTCCAAGGTATCGATGACAAGGTCACCCATTCTACCGCAGCCGGAGACGTAGACAGTGGCAAAGCCTGGAAAAAGCTGCGCAGGCCTAGTGACATCAACGAGTACAAGAAGGAGATGCACGAGCTTCGTGAGGGCTCAAATGCTCGCAAGGCATCGGGTAAGGTCTTTGTCATGGTGGATTCGTTCACACCTACCGACCTTCCAGTTCCCTCGAGACACACTTCGTTCCACTGCATCCTCGACAATGGTCTTCACATGGTCAAGACCGCCACGGTACCCCTCCGAGCCGGACGAGGCGCTGTCAGTAAGATCGCACAAGAGTTCGAGCTGATCCAGCACAAGAATCTCGAATTCAGCTTGACACTCGTTGTGCAACGCGACGCTCATCTCATGGAGCCACAGCGCCCTTCCTCGCCTACCCGACGAGAGCATGGGAGCCCCACGCTTAAAGGCCTCAGCCGCTTCTTCACCAGCCCCAAGAAGCAGGCAGCAAAGAGGGAGCAACAGGAACGTGAGGCAGCCGCTGAGCTGGCTGTGCAGGCCTCCCGAACTGAGCCCATGCTCGCCTACATCAATCGCGAGGGTGCTTTCGGTCGAACCGGAGTCATCTTTGAGCGGGTGGCTAGCCAGTGCTACGCTCGATGCATGGTGCTCGACCTGCCAGTCCACGGTGTCTCAAATCCCACCGGTAGCATTTCAGGACCTTCTAGCATTGCATCGCGCTCCCACGTTTCGATGCTGTCGCAAGACTTCCGCCAGAACCTTAGCAAAGTGCGTGGAACGCTCCGTTTGAAGCTCTTCTACCTTCCCCCTCTCCCCAGCATCCCTCGCGATGGTCTCCCAGAGAATCTTGGCGAATGCATTCGTGGCATGCAGAATGCCGCTTGGCATAGATCGGAGCCGTGGCAGACAGGTACACTGACGCAATTGGGAGGTGACTGCGTCAGCTGGCGCCGTCGCCCAGTACAGGCCCAGGGCCAACACTTGATCTGCTTCAACGCTGTCACGAAGAAGCCCACCGTCAAGATCGACCTCTCCAAGGCTGTCTACGTCGAAGAGCTGGGCAACCATGTGAATGGAGGCTCAATGATCTTCCCCGCCGCGACCAGCCAGGCTATGGGCCGATCGAGAACGATGGCGTCTTACGCTACAACTGGAACGCTGGCAGAGGAAGAAGATGCAGATGCCAACTACCATGTTGACCGATCCTTCCGCATCACATTTGCTGATGGAGAGCGTATCACTTTCTTTGCCGATACCGAAGGTGAGAAGGCGCAGTGGGTTAAGGTCATTTCGGACTTGATTGGTAGCGAAGTACCGCCCAACCCGCTCTGGGCACAGGCGCTGCTAGAAGGCATCGGCTCCAAGGCTACTAGCACTGTGGATAGCAACACCCGCAAGCCCAGTCAGCAGTTCGTCCAATCTCGCAAGCCGGTTCCCACTGTCCTGGAAGAGGGTCCTTCGACTCCACCAGCCGCATCCACAGCTACCGCTTCCTCGACAATGGGCAGGCCTGGGGCTCCAGCATCGGAACAAGGCAGCCGCATTTCGAACTTCTCCAACGCCTCACACAGTTCAACGCCCTCACGTCTACCGTTACGGGCACCTCACAACGTTGCCGCCTCAGCACCCATATCTGAACGAGGCTCTGTGCGCGGCTCGCCTTTGGCGCCCAGGCCGGCATCAATGATTCGAACACCCGTCCACGATGCCTCGAACCGTGCTGCTTTTGACCGTCTTAAGCGAGCAGGCCATCTTCGAGCTCAGACTGAGGATTTGACGCCTCTTCGACGACGTTGAGCGGCTGCGTTGCGTTGTTTTGCAAGAATGACGAGCTGGACTCGTCGAGACGGCGTCGCTGTATCCTTGTGGTTGGTTCTGCGGTAGTTTGGCTCCTTGTGGCTGCGTATTTGGATCTCTTCATATCCTTGGTACCTTGCAATCTTCGCACATCTCTTGTATTCATGTTTTCCTGTCCTGCCTCATTGTTCCTGTTTCTCATTCCTGCTTTCTCGTGCTTGCTGTCGGTCGGGCTTGACCCTAGATCTGACGCAAGGCGTATCGGACAATGCATTGTTGAAGAAAAGCTATCCTAGCGTGATGTTTACAGAAGAGTGATTGAAGAGTGATACGAAGTGTGCATGAGGTGTCGGTAATTTCGGCGGGCTTCAGTGAGGAAATTGGACCAAAAATTATGGCTGCAAAAAGGGTCTAGAAAAAAGAAGTCGTGGCGAGAAGATGGTGTAAGATGCATTCTTCTCAGGGTTCAATTGTCGAAAAAAGGGAGCGGTTTTAAGGTTTCCCATGTTACTTGCAGGAGAGCTTTCGTTTCTACATCGTCCTCACACTACATTCCCTTACATCACAAAGCCCAAGTGGTCACTCCACTCTATTGACGGCATGTTGCGGCGAGGAGCTACATCCGTGGGCTCAGCCGTCAGCGTTGGCCAGCAGTCTATCCGGCTCTCGAGCAGAAGATTCGCTACTGCATCGCAGGACTTGCCACTCGCCAGTCCGAGTCGGTCTGATTTGCATTATGATGTCGTTGTCGTCGGGGCTGGACATGCAGGTATCGAGGCCGCAGCAGGATCTGCCCGCACTGGTGCACGAACCCTTCTGGTCACCACAAACAAGCAGAGCGTTGGAGAGCTCAGCTGCAATCCTAGCCTTGGTGGCGTAGGGAAAGGAACGCTTGTACGAGAAGTGGATGCACTCGGCGGTCTCTGTGGCCTGATTGGTGACAAGGCTGGTATCCAGTTCCGCATGCTCAACCGCTCGAAAGGTCCGGCTGTCCATGGTCCGAGAGCACAAATTGACCGCACCCTCTACCGACGCCATATGCAAGCAGCATTGAGAGACTATCCGAATCTCACTATTCACGAGGCTAAGGTCCACGGGCTGCAGCTTGATTGGGTGGATACAAATGGCACGCTACATCGGAAGCAGACGCAGGGGGGGCCTCCACGAGCTACCGTCCGCGGGATCACAACATCGCATGGAGACAGGATCAGCTGCAGCCAGGTCATTCTCGCTACCGGCACTTTCCTGTCAGCAAACATTCATCTCGGATTGGAATCAAGACTAGCTGGACGCATGCTTCCGCTCCCGTCCATCAACGACGATCCTGCTTCCGACGGGCTCAGTCAAAGCCTCGGTCGAGCAGGCTTCCAGCTTGGTCGGCTCAAGACCGGCACACCTGCTAGGATAGCAGCTTCTTCTGTGCGTCTTGGACGCCCCTGGCAGCGAGATGGAGAAGTAGATCCCCGACTTGAAGTAGTGCACGGTGATACCGCCCCTGCAGCTTTTTCCTTCCTCAACGATGCACCCGATATCGATCCAGCTTGTCAGGTCGAGTGTTGGGGCACAAACACGGTCAGCTCTACTCATGACATTGTGCGTCAGAACCTGGACAAGTCAATTCATATCAAAGAGACAGTGAGAGGACCGCGCTACTGTCCCTCAATCGAGTCCAAGGTCATCCGTTTCATGGACAAGGAGAGCCATCCAGTGTGGCTCGAGCCTGAAGGCTTGCCAGGTACCGAAGATGGCGCGATTCTATATCCAAATGGTCTCTCGTGTACCTTGCCGGCCGATTTGCAGGAGGAAATGCTGCGCAGTATTCCAGGTCTAGAGAACGTCGAGATAGTTCGACCTGGCTACGGCGTCGAGTATGACCATGTAGACCCACGAGAGCTTCGCCACAGTCTCGAAACGAAGAGGATCGAAGGCTTATGGATGGCGGGACAGATCAACGGCACAACAGGTTATGAAGAAGCTGCAGCGCAGGGATGCATCGCTGGTATCAATGCCGGTCTCAAAGCCAATGGACTTCCGCCTCTTGACGTCGGTAGATCTGGAGGCTATGTCGGGACCATGATCGACGATCTAGTCATGCAGGGAGTAGAAGAGCCTTATCGAATGTTCAGTTCTCGCAGCGAGTACAGAATGACACTGCGAGCCGACAATGCAGACAAGCGGCTCACACCATTACTTCGGGCGGCTAACGCATCAGCGGTGGCCGAGCGAAGATGGCAACGCTTCTGTTCAATGCAAGCCGACATGGATCAGGCTTTCGCTCTACTCAAGGCGACACGAATGAGTCCGCATGCTTGGATGAAGCATGGCTTCCATTGCTCAGGCGACTCGCACGAGCGTAGCGGTCTCGACATGCTCCGACAACCCAGGTTAGGGGTCCGCGATCTGATTGGCGTCATCCCCGAGCTGGCAGGTCTGAACGACATGGTACTTGAAAGAGTAGAGATCGAGGCCAGATACATGCCTCATCTAGAACGACAAGCACAGGAGATCGAAGCGTTCAACAAAGAGACGCAACTACGCTTCCCTGAAGGATTCAACTTTGCTTCCGTGCCCGGACTCAACTCTCAGCTGCGGGAGAAATTGGGGCTCTTGCGCCCAACGTCCCTCGTAAGTAGACCACCGTTCCAAAGCTCTCAAAGCAAAGGGCCGCCATGAGTGACTAACTTGCTGACCCTTGTCCACTTTCTCCTGATCCTTTCGGCTCAATAGGCTGCACTGAAATCAATTCCAGGCTGCACCCCTTCCAACTATGCCACTCTGTGGCGATACGCTGTCCAGCCCGACAGCGTAACACAGCATACAAGGCCCTTGTAGAATACCACGATCTAGATGTAGTATCGCTTAGCAGCAAGCAACTCTCATTGTGTAACGAGTCTACCCTGGCCGAATTGTTGCATATGAAGGTCAGTCTCGGTGTGAGGAAGCTGCTTCGGCACGCTAAGCCTAGTGGCGAGTTTTCCAGTTGTTACATCGTCGGAAGGAACAAGATGCAAACTTGACGATCGAAGGCGGAAGAAGAACGCGCTGGCTGAGTATGTGCTTTCGCGCTTCCAACACAGAGAGCTTTGATTTTTCGGCAGCAGAAGAGACCAACAAATTGTCGCGCGTGTGAGTTGTGGGTGTGTGTGTGTGCTTTGCGGAAAGTGTTGCGCATCGGCCTTTCTTTGAAGCGTTTCTTCTTGCAGCAGTTGCGAGCGTGTGTGCCTATCTTTCTTCTCGCAGTTAGTTGTCTTTCACCACTTCTTCCATCACCACACACACACACCCCTCACACTGTCCAACCATGTCTCTCAAAGTGCCACGTGCTGGAGGGCCCAACCTCTTCAAGGAGGGCTACAAGCACTTCCAGGGTATCGAAGAGGCCGTCCTTCGCAACATTCAGGCTGTCAATGAACTCTCCGAAATCGTTCGAACTTCTTTTGGCCCCAACGGTCGCAACAAGATGGTCATCAACCACCTCGAGAGGCTGTTTGTCACTTCCGATGCAGCTACTATCATTCGCGAGCTCGACGTCGTCCACCCAGCAGCTAAGCTCCTCGTCATGGCCAGTCAGCAGCAGGAGGCCGAGATGGGCGACTCTACCAACCTCGTCCTTATCTTTGCCGGAGAGTTGTTGAAGAAGGCAGAATACCTCATCACCATGGGTCTTCATCCTTCCGAGATCCTTCAGGGTTACGAGATCGCTCGTGACAAGTGTCTTGCCGAGCTCGAGCAGCTTTCTGTCGCAACGCTCTCCACTCCTCCCACCACTGAAAGCCTTGCTCTCGCACTCAAGCCATGCCTCGCCTCCAAACAGTACGGCAACGAAGATCTCTTGGCTCCCTTGGTCGCAGAAGCAGTCTCCATGGTCCTTCCTCAGAACGCCAAGAATGGTCTTGCCGACTTCAGCGTCGACAATGTCCGTGTAGTCAAAATCATGGGTGGCAGCTTGTCGCAATCCAAGGTCGTCCGCGGAATGGTCTTTGGTCGCGAACCCGAAGGTGTCATCAAGAAGGCTAAGGCCGCCAAGGTCGGTGTCTACACTTGCGGTATGGACATTACCCAGACCGAGACAAAGGGCACTGTCCTTCTTAAGAATGCGGACGAACTCTCTAGCTTCGCCCGCGGCGAAGAGCAGCAGCTCGAAAAGTATTTCAAGGAGATCGCCGACTCGGGCGTCAAGGTTGTCGTCACACAGTCGCAGGTTGGCGAACTCGCACAGCACTACCTCAACCGATTCGGTATTCTGGTCATCAAGATTCTTTCCAAGTTCGAGCTCCGAAGATTGTGCCGTCTCCTCGGTGCTACACCTTTGGCGAGATTGGGTGCGCCGTTGCCAGAGGAAGCAGGATGGATCGACTCGATCGAGACCACCGAGATTGGTGGTGACCGTGTGACCGTTTTCAAGCAGGAGGAGGGTCAACCTGGTGGCAAGGCTAAGCCCAAGATGTGCACCATCGTCCTTCGTGGAGCAACATCCAACCTTCTCGACGATGTCGAGCGAGCCATCGACGACGGTGTCAATGTTATTAAGTCTCTTACTCGCGACCCACGTCTTGTGCCCGGTGCAGGTGCTACTGAGCTCGAACTCGCCAAGCGTATCGCCGATTTGGGAGAAAAGACCCCCGGTCTCAACCAACACTCGATCAAGAAATTCGGTGAAGCACTCGAAGTTATCCCAAGGACATTGGCAGAGAACGCGGGTCTGGACTCCACCGAGACTGTTTCAAGGCTGTATGCTAAGCACGTTGATGCAAAGGGAGCCGATGTTGGTGTGGATATCGAGAACGAGACAGATGGAACCATGTCAACGACACAGAACCAGGTTCTGGATGTGTTGGCGGCAAAATCGTGGGCTTTGCGATACGCTACTGGTGCTGCTATCTCGGTTTTGAGTGTTGACTCGATCATCATGTCCAAGCCAGCAGGTATCAAGGCGCCCAAGGCTAACCCCAACTGGGATGACGATTAGTTGCTTAGCAGTCTGCAACAAGTTCCAACCTCACCAAAACCTCAGCACGGCATCTGCGACGTAGAATGTCAGGATACGTTTCATGAAAAGCAATCCCAGATTTGCATTGTAGCATCACTCATTCTTCGCCTGGTGTGTAATCGTGCAGATCGTCAATCGTTTGTAGTGTCTCAAACGTGATGGATGCGATGCTGAAACCGCTCTAGGGTTTCATCTTCAGTGTCGAGATGCCGGACCTCGTTCAGACATGCAACAACCAGACACTTCACACGAAGAGCTCACAACAAAGCAGTCAAACACAAACAAAACAACAAAGCATGATGAGAATCATTGAGAGATCATATGAAGTTGAGAATACAGGGCCGAGAACGAAGTTGCCTAAGAGAGGGTAAGATTCATCTTGGGGAGCATGATTACGAAACTAACGTAATTTATGTAGTACTGCACGAAATGTAGTACCGCACAATTTTTGAGCTTAATTTCAGCCTGATGGTAGTACTTTCGTCTGATTGCGACAAGTGCTGTTTGTGTTGAGACCTGAGTAAACCTTACATTGCCAAGACCGTGTGATGCTGCACTACATGAAAGATGGAACGGAACTACAGCTTGTTGCGAGAAGAGCTTGCTACTGGAACGGAACCATACAAGTTGTTGGTGTTGGCGTTGGTGTCTTCGACAGCGTCAAGCGGCTGTGTACAACATTGAGATTGTTGGTAGGTTTGCATTTGAGGCCTTGTTGTTGCCATGAAGGCTGCCAAAATGCTCTCTTCATCAACATCATGCTCTTTGTCGTTGTCATCTGCTGCGGCAAAGTCCAACACGGCCTCACTGTCCTCCTCCTGCCATTCTTCCTCCTGATGGCTTTGAGCAAATTTGGCCTCTCTTCCAATGAGCTCTCGCTCAGCATACTCTCGAGAGATCATCCTGTCTCTTGAGAGCACAGCCCGGTCTCCTGACACAATCGGCCTCCTACTTCTTGTCTCCACAACCGTTCTCCTTGTCTCCTGTGTGCGTGCAACTGTGAGCTCCGCCTGTGGTGCCTGAAACGCCTGAAGCAAGCTCCGTTTGAGGCCACGTGCTGTTCTTGGATCAGAAGCATTCCTGAAACGGTCCAACATGCTGCTCATCTCCGCTTCCGACTGAGGAACAGCGACCTCTTCAACTGGCACAGGCTGCGGCGAGTCTGATCGGCGACGTGCAGCGGAGCCAGCTAGCCGAGCCAATACCTTGTCAGGACTCAGGCTGACCGTGATACCCGAGTCCTTGAAGGCCTTCTTTGCCTTGGCTGACGTCAGAGCTGTGCCATGTGCCTGAAGGTACAAGGAACCAAATGCCACCTTGTTGATCCCGGTTCCTGGTACGTGGCTAGCAAGCTCGGTCACCAAGTGCTTGTACACTGCCTTGAGTGGAGAAAAGATGCTCACATCCAGCAGCTGCATGATGTGCATGGCATGCGGTGGCAAACACAGCGGAACAATGCGCTTGGACCACAGAGCGGCGAGGAAATTGGAACTTACATGAGATTGATGGCCATCAAGGATGAGCAAACGCCATGCCGATCGCAACGATGGCCTTGTGTTAGCATCAAAGATGTCTGTAGCCCACTGCAGGGCAACCTCATTGTTCGTCCAGCCGGTTGACGTCTTGGCAAAGTGCCACGTGGGAGGGATGCCCTCCATTTGCCGTTGCTCACCAACCGTGTGTATCTTGCCACATGTAATGACAAGCAGTGGCAAAACCTGACTGCCACTTCCGATGCACTCGATGACTGTGGCGTTCTCACATGTGTCTGGCTGAGCTTTGAACTGAGATGCTGGGTCATTATCGGGAACAAGGACATACTGAGAACCGCCTTGACCAAACGTGAAGCCGGTTTCATCCATGTTGAAGATGTTGTCAGATGTCACACCGTATTCACGCACAATCTCAGCCAGATGAGCAAACCATCGTCGAATTCCCTCCTTGTCCGTGCCTGTCAGCTGTGCATTCTCAAGACAGCGTGACCAGCTTGACTTGAGAGATGGGTGACGCTGTAGGAAGTGTTGGGCCCATGTGAGACCAACTTCTACCGGCTTGGAACAACCAGGAACGCCACGTGCAAGCGATTTGGCGTAGTCACGAACGTTGGAGGGGTTGAGAGGGAAGCCATTAGCAGAGCAACGGCAAATGTGATTGACCAGTGTGGTCTCGGCAGCCGGCGATAGCGACTGCTGCTTGTTTTGAGCATGCTTCTTCAGGGTTCGTCCGAGAATTCGGTACCGAACGCTGGACCCTGAGATGCTGTGAGCAGCTGCGGCTGCATCAGCACTGCTGTGCTGTCCGTCCTGGAGCTCGGAAATGGCTAGCTGGAGCAGAGCTTCCTTATTGTCTCGAGCTGCAGCAGATGCTGCTCGGGCAGCCTTCGATCACTTGGAGTTGGTACGCCGGGCCATCACGACTGCATAAAACACGGGGAAATAGAGTTGTATTGCAGAGTTATGTGGCTATGACATCAGCTTAGACACCGACGGTGACGGCGAGCAAGCAAGGTTGGTGGTACTCAGGAGGAACAAACACTGCACTCATCATCACGTCAACCACTACCATCAGAACGGTGGGACAATTTTCAATTCAGAAATCGTGTGGTACTACATTTCGTGCGGTACTACATAAATTACGTTAGAGAAAGATTTGCGAGACGGAGGCATTGCGACGAGAACTGGGATATGTAGGACGAGATTGAATCTGAGAAAACACATGTCATGCAAAAACGCGCGCTTTAATACAGCAGAAAGAGAGCGGAGAAGACAGTGGAGCCAAAGCTCTGTTGAAAGGCAGTTTTAAGCCGACGAGGTGGCGTTGTTGAAAGCAAGCTTGTTGACAGTGTCAGAGTCAAGACCAGTCAAGACACCAGGCGAAGCGAGCTTGATAAGAGCCTTCTTGAGCTCAGCAGGCGAGAGAACGCCGTCGATCTCAGGCTTGCCCGCGGCGTCGGCGCTGGAGAAGTAGCTGGTGACACTGCTGACAAGGTCAAGAGCCATAGCGGGGATGGGCATGACACTCGAGAGCTTAGAAGCAAGCGAGTCCTCAACATCAGCGATCGAGAGCTCGGCAGCGCCCGCAAGGGCCTTAAAGTCATCAGTGCCGTAGATGGAAAGGAGGTAAGCAAGGAGACCAACAATGTGAGGGCTGGCCATCGAGGTACCGGAGATGGTGTTGACCGAGGTGGGGCCAGTGTTCCAGGTGGAGAGAATGTTGAGACCAGGAGCAAAGATGTCGACACACTTGCCCTTGTTGGAGAAGTAGGCACGCTCGTCCTGGACGGTGGAGGCACCGACAGTGACGGGGTTGGAGGCACCAGCGGGCGAGACGTTGCAGGCATCCTGGTTCTCGTTACCGGCAGCAACACCAAAGTGCATACCGCTGGTGACGGCGCCGTTGACGGCCTTGTCGAGGGTAGGCGACTTGCCACCGCCGAGCGACATGTTGGCGACGAAACCCTTGTGCTTCTTGGCAGCAGCAGAGTGGGGGTTGGCGCGGAACTGAGCAGTGAGCTTCTTGGCGTCCTCGACGGCCCAGAGAACACCACCAGTCACATCGGACATGGAACCGGAACCACCGGAGCCGAGCACCTTAACGGCAACAAGGTCGGCCTTCTTAGCAACACCGTACTTGCGCGAGCCGATGGTGCCTGCACAGTGGGTACCGTGACCGTTGCCGTCCTTGTCAACGTCGTTCTGGGGCATGGTCTTACCCCATCGGGCACGGCCCTCGAACTCGACGTGCTTGATGTTGATACCAGTGTCGATGATGTAGGCGGTGACACCCTCACCACCGTCGCCCTGGTAGACGTACTTGTTGAAGGTGCTGAGACCGAGACGCTTGCGGTGCGAGATACGGGCAAGACCCCAAGGAGCGCCCTTTTCGACATCGTAGGCACCGACCTTGCCAACATTCATGGCAGAGACAGCAGCGTCAGAGAGGTTGTGGTCGTAGTTGACCTCCCAAACCTTGTCCTCGGTCTGGGGCATGACCTCGACGGAGACGATAGTGTCCATTTCGACGTACTCGACCTCGGGCTGAGCGCGGATGTAGTCAAGGACATCGTCGGTGAACTTGCCGGCGTAACCCTGGAGGTGGCCCTCGAGGTCGTAGACGTGGCGGATACCCTCGACGTTCTCACCGTGGAAGCTGTTGGCAGAGAGCTGAGCGGAGGAGATGAGGCCCTGGTGAGCAAAGAAGTCATTGGAACTGACACCGTCCTTGAGAACAACCATGTAAGAGCCAGGGATGGTCTCGAGCTCAGGGTTTGCGGTCAAAGGAGCAAACTGAGTGGAAGGAGAGTATGCGTTGGCGCTCGAGCCGGGAACAAAGGGCTGGTGAGCGGGAGCAGCAAGAGCTGCGAGGGGAAGGCTGAGAGCCAGAGCCAAGAGGCTCAAGTATCGCTTGGGGTACATATTGAAGGATTGAGATATGCTTTGAGTGGTATGGATTGTCTGACTTGGGCTCGAAAGAGAGGGTGCGTGAAATAGCAAGAAGAGACGAGACGGTGCGGAGAGGAAGGATGCAGAGTAGGAGGAGGAGAAGAAGAAGGTGTAAGCAGGATAGAGGGACAAATACCACAACTGATGGAGATAGTTGATGGCAGTGGTGATGGTGAGAAAGAGAGGGAGAGGATGGATAAGGGTGGACGAGTTCAAGTACAGTAGTGAGTTGGGGGGGGGGGGGGGGGAACAGAGCGTTGCGTCGACTGCTGACGAGGTGGAGTCTGATCAGAGAGGCGGCGAGGCAGAGGAAAAAGCAGGGTCCTTGAGCGCGCGTGCGCTATCCCTCTGTGTCGCGGAAGGCAGAGAGGAGGTTGAGGTCGGCTGAGCAGTGTGTGCTGTAGAATTGGCCTGAGCGAGACAGGTAATCACCGGCTCAGCTCTGGCGCAGTGTGCCCCTTGACCTTATCTCTCTCTGTATGCGGCGCGTTGGTGGTTGAAATTGGGCACCTGTGCGTGTGTCGCGGCTGAGTTTTGCGCACTCTCAACTCCACACGGATCATCGCGCATCAATTGACTACAAACTCATCGACTGCCCCCGCCTTGAGCCAGCTTGTCTAAAAATTGAATTTGTATTCTCTGCAACTCAACTGTAATTATTTCAAGCTTCCGTTCGCTGACAGCCTTCAGCACAAACGACTTTCCGCTTTTGGATGGCGAGCAACCTTGACAGTCATTGAGTGTGTGACTGATGAGTTGAACCCCTTTTCTACGACTCTGAGCCCAAAGCAATCAATTAATCAATCAATCAATCTGGCAGCAAGGTCACGCAACCTCTTCACTGCATTGCCTCCTTGTTTCTTTGACATACTGGTCCATTCGCCGTACAGATCGACGGTTACGTGACTCGTGCTCTTGCTGCTCAGATCGCATCCCTTCGAATCGCAATAGAGAGCCATGTGAGGTGGAGAATCGACAGTATTGGCGCAGATCCGGCATCACGGACCCTCACTCTCGAGTCCGTGCTCCATCAATATGCTCAATGGCAGTTGATGAAGGGTGCCGGGGATCGCCGCCAAGCTGCCGATCCCTTTTACTTTTAGGGGCCGATTCCAAGCCCAAAGCCAAGCTGCAGCCAATGTCTTCTCCTTGCTCGGTTCATTGTGGCAGACTCCGACCATAGAAGCTGCTCTCGCGCAACAATCGTGCTGGCTTTTCTATCTCGCAGCCACATGAGTACAGTATGTGCATCAGTATGAGGATCGAGGGCGAGGGTCCGGCATTGCAAGCATGCTGCTCAAGCCTGCACCGGGCTCGCTTAGCTTGCTTGAACAACAGGGTCCAGCAGCAATCGTCGTTTGCTCCGCAGTGGCTTGGCTTGGCTGGGCTGCTTGCTTGCTTGGTTTTGCCAGGCGAGGGCTGACGCGGCTTCATTTTCGTTCTGCCTCCTCCACACTTGCTCTCTCAGTGTGGCCCGAGACCCTTTGCGCCCTTCTTTCGCGTCTGTTCTGAAACGATCAACTCGAGACATCGAAGACTCTGTTTCTTGTCTCACTCTGTACGATCCATTAAAGTTGACTTCGATGGACATGACCCTATGCTTCGATGTCAAGCTGAAGCTGAAGCGCAAACAATTGTCAATCACCCATGGAAAGGCTCATAGAATCTGCACCTTTTCAATCTCAGACGCGCATCGTTTGGCTCGGTATGATTCTACAAGTTTTGAACTCCATGTCGTTGGTTGCCAGCTGAAAGTTGGTCAACTTCCACAAGCTCGGCATCGAATCCAACCACGAGCTCTATTCATGGCCTCTATGCAGAGTATCCCGAAACTTTTGAGACTTTGTGCATCCGGTTCGAGCTTGGTGTGGTCGAGGAGGATTCCATTTCGTTTGGCCGATGCTATCGGATCGGGCCGCAGACAAGCACGATCGATGACCGGTCAATTCTGCCTTTGCCGGCCGAAAATTGACGCGGACGAAGCGGACAAAGTCCATAGCTCGCTCGACTTTGTGCGCAAGCTTCGAGGGCCATTTCGGAGCAAGGCCCACACAAGCTTCTCGCTCTAGCTCTCAACCTTGAGTGACGATCGGCTCTTTCCTTCTCGGTCAACATGCCCTGATGCTTCCGGTTGTACACTTTGACCCTTCGAGACTGTTTCTGGACTGGAGCTAGCCGACTCGTTTGGAGGGCAGGAGCGATAAGTCCCAGTCAAGCCACCAGCTGCTCATCACGGAGAGAAGCGCGCTTTGTGTAGATGCTCTAACAGAGAGACAAGAGAAGAGCAGTATCGCCAACTGTGCGCCTGATCCCGACTGCCTTCGACAGGGCCATTCGTATCTGATATCAAGCGCAGGCAAGCTCGGGTGCGGATCAAAGCTCGCTGCGTCACTCTGCAGTCAGTCACTCCGCCAGACGAGCATCTTGATCTGAGCAGGGAAGGATGCGGGGCTCATAGGGCAACTTAGAACGAGCTCGTGAAAGCTCGTCAAGGGTCTCGATGACAGTCGCGAATCGGGTTCATAGCCGTGTCTTGCAGCGCCAAATTTATGCCCGATCCGAGCCTGGGAGTTGGCCGTTCCTTCCTGTCTGTCTCTTTTTGAAGCTATCAGCGGGTCTAATTAAGTCAAGCTCAGAGTTCAGTCCTGATAGGATGCCTGTACAAGCAGAGTTCAATGAGAACAGGGAGGGACAGCCGTCATAAGGGCTGGCTGGAACGTCGATTGAGTAACGAAAAACATCCTATGGCCAAGGTCTGAGATGATGGACAGCGGGAACGAGATGGATCGGCGCCGCCTTTCAGCATCTCGGAACCATCGAATCAACTGTAGCCGGCCAAGAAGAGCTCTTATGTTCCGAATCTGCTCCTTGTGTGTGTGTGTGACGCCAACACAAGAGGGCCGGGTGATTCTTTGCAAGTGAGCGAGTTGTCGTCGTCACTTCTTGAGTCACTGACACACTCGGTGCCTCTCCGCATTTCTTTATTTTCTCGAGAAAACCATTTTGTACTGTACAGCACGCGTCATTTGGTTTTCCAGATTTTCTTGGACTTGCAAAATTCATCCTATCCCCTCATCACCAGCATCTCCTGTAATCAGCATATCTCGCTCAATTTTGCATCAAATGGCATCATCTAGCACATCATCTGGCCCCTCCAGACACCATCTACTCACTGCTCAAGAGAAAACTGCATGTATATCACTCAGATCAGCAGGATGGAAGCTGTAATTAAGGCCAAAGGTGGTCAAACAAGGTTCTGATTTGTGGATTCTGCACTCAAGCAATCAAAGTAGGTGTTCACAAAAAATCTGCCAAGGTTGTATTGTGAGATGAGTAGGAATATTCATGTATAGTGACACAGGGGGGGAGCGAATTTTGTGATAGTGAAATCTGGAAAACCAAATGACGCGTGCTGTACAACGCGGGGAAGACCAACGAAAGACTGTGTGAGAGAGTGGAGAAAGACAACGGTCGACTGCCGCTCCACGCCTCAAGCCGAATTCAGCCGGTTCAACGGTCATTCGAGCTAACCGTGGTCCGAGTCCACTTTGTGCTGTAATTTTTGAAACACATCAGAGCGGACGCAACGGCCATGGAATCGGGCGGACGAATGGGTGTGACATTCACAACGCAAGCCGGGCAATGCCCCGCATCCGCGCTCCTCGTCTTTCAGCATCGGTCCAAATGCGAGCTCTTGGCCGGCTTGCTTTGCCTTTAAAGCATCTTTCATATTCCTGCTCGCACGACTGTTGCCCTTCCTAGCTTCTTCCCCACCTTCCTCCTTGACGTTGTCATCCTCCTTGCTTTCTTCACTCCATCACGTTTGACAGCAAGCGTTCTCCCGCACCATCGGAACACTTGAACATCATCGTCAAGACTTCCGGATTCATCACCAGCTCTCATAGACATCCAGAGCTTCTCACCGCAGACACAACAAGCATACAAGCTTCATCGATACCAAGGCTTTGAGTTTGAATCACCTGATATCAAGCGCCAAACCTAGGTCCTCACACAAAATGGCCAAGTCGGACACCAACAACAAGCCCAAAGTGGCCCCCTCCACCCACCTGATCGCTGGTGGTATTGCAGGTTTTGCGGAAGCATGTACCTGTCATCGTAAGTTATCCAGCCCAGCACTCGTTCGTCTCGCTGCACATTGCTACAACAGAACAGCTGACCTCTTGTCTTGCATTTTGCTCTTCCACAGCCCTGGACACGATCAAGGTGCGAATGCAGCTTTCGCGTAGAGGCAAGAAAGCTGGTGAAAAGCCACGAGGTTTCATTGCTACCGGCGCCCACATTGTCAAGCGCGAGACTCCTCTTGGTCTCTACAAGGGTCTCGGAGCTGTCGTAGCCGGTATCGTGCCCAAGATGGCCATCCGATTCATGTCTTTTGAGCAATACAAGGCTGCTCTTGCCGACAAGACAACAGGCAAAACTTCGCCACAGGGTGTCTTCCTCGCAGGTCTCGGAGCCGGTACCACAGAGGCCGTAGCCGTGGTCAACCCAATGGAGGTAGTCAAGATTCGTCTGCAAGCACAGCAGCACTCGCTTGCTGACCCTCTCGAAGTGCCGCGATACCGTAACGCCGCGCACGCTCTTTACACGATCATCCGCGAGGAAGGATTCATGACACTGTACCGTGGTGTTGCACTCACAGCTGCACGACAGGCGACCAACCAGGCTGCCAACTTTACTGCCTACCAAGAGCTGAAAACTGCTGCGCAAAAGTTCCATGGAACCTCGGAGCTGCCTTCGTACGAGACTGCCGTCATCGGTTTGATCTCGGGTGCGCTCGGACCTTTCTCGAATGCTCCTATCGACACAATCAAGACACGTATCCAGCGTGCTTCCAAGGTGGAGGGCGAGACAGCCATCAGCCGTGTGGTCAAGGTGGCCAAGGACATGTTTGCACAGGAAGGAGCCAGCGCTTTCTGGAAGGGTATCACTCCTCGTGTAGCCCGAGTCGCACCTGGTCAGGCCGTCGTCTTCACCATCTACGAAAAGGTCAAGGGTTACATCGAGGCAGCCAAGCAAGGCGAGTTCAGCCTTACTGACACTCGATCCGACGAGTAGACCTTTGCTTGCTCCACTCGGCTCAACAAAAGCACCTCACCCACATCAACGCAACAACTGCCGTATACAGCAGGTTGATCATTACTCTCATGACGGATTTCGCATTCATCTTGCTAATTGCAATGTCTTCTCACTGATGTCAGTCAGTCTGGCTGTGCACTGTGTCTTGTGTCTTTTGTAATTCAGGTATTGTGTGTTGGTGTCATGTTGAGATGAGCTACGGTTTGAGTGGGGGTCAGTGATGATGAATAGTTACGGCTGGGATGCATTTTCTTCTGGCTTTTGATTGCAGGCCGGGTGTCACATGCATGTCGAAAAGGGAAGGCCGAATCCGGGGTCAATCGCGATCTCCCGATGTTGGCCCGATTTGAGAGCTGCTGCATGTCGCCGGCTGCTTGCGTCCGTTGGCGTGCGGCTCACATATCATTGACTACTGCATCTTTGGTGCTCAATCGCCATACTACACCCATTCTTGTGAGCTGCTTGCCGAGATCTCTACAGCTTCTTAGTCACTCAGAGCGTACGGCAGCAGCCAAGAAGGACGCCAAGCTCGACCTCGCCCGTGCTTCAAGCTGGTCAAACCTTGTTGAGTGAATCTTGGTATTCGCCAATGAACCAAGTAACTCGAGCTCAACCTCGATCTGCCTGCTTCGACCCTAGAGCAGCACCGTTGATCCCAAGTGGTCAACCATACAGAGCTGTAAGGCTACTTTGTAAGAGGATCAACGCCGAGTGGATGAGCATATGAGCGTGCAACTCGAAAATAGAAATAAGAATTCCCAGCTGGAATGAACGGCGCTTGTGTGTGTGTGTGTGTGTGTGTTAGTGTGCGCGGTGTTGCTTCCAATCAGCCCAAGTGAGGTATTGCGGTACACGAGCCAAGAGACAACATTCATGATTCAGTCTTGGAAACGACCCTTTTGTTCACTTCATGTCGTCGCCGTGAAATTGCACTTTACGCAGCAGCGTTGGAAGCGTGTGAACCAGCAAGCGAACAAGTGTGTGTGTCCCTCCTTTGTGTGTGTGAGAGAGAGAGCGAGAGAGTGTGTGTGAGTTTGTGTGTCGCGCAGGGTTCGGTGTCTGTTGCTTCGCACGGCGCAGCAGCAATCAAACAATCAATCGCCAATGCAGCACCACAGCACAGCACAGCTCTCTTGCTCTCTCTCTCTCTCTCTCTCTACGTTGCAGCGGCCCGTCATCCGTATTCGCGTTGCCGCTCGCTCTCTCAATTCTTGCTGGCCAACTGCTGCGCGCTCTCTGCTCAATTGCGCACTGACTGCTCAACTCGCAACTCGACACTCGTCCTCATCTCCCTATCTTCCATTCCATCCTCTTACCTTCACCTTTCCCGACCTTCTTCACCTTCTTACTTCTATTGCTGCCAAGCAACGTTGCAGCCGGTGTAGATCTTGCCGCTCGTTTTTAGCACTCTTTTCTTCTTTCTCCGCAGCATTTCTTTCGTTGCAAGCCTCCAACGGTCCAAGGCTTCTTTGCGGATACGGTTCTGTCTTTGCTCCATCACCGTCTCGATCTTGTGACTTCTTCCCGCTGAGCGCCCTCCTTTCTAGAGCTCTTCCGCAAGCTCAACCAAGGCCTTCAACGAGCATCCACGACCACCTTCGACGCGCTCATATACATCCTTAACGCCCGCCCGCCCTCCTCATTTTCAGGTGTCAAGAGAACAGCAGTGTCGTCCAGCCGCCTCGACTGAGCTTTCCGGCTTCTTCCACTTACTCTAACGGCCATGCACGAAGAGAGCGCACTGCCCGCACCCAACTCGTTTGCCTCCAACGGCTTTTCCGCACCTACCACATCCAACCCCGCTGCCCAACAAGCATACCCACTTGATCCGTTCGAAATGATGAAGCGCGCTCCCTCCCAGTCTTACGATGCACACGCCAATCTCGGTCATCTTTCCTCCCTCCCCAATGCTCAGATGCCCGACGCCGGCGCTAAAAAGGCCCGTTTTGTTTCTGAAGGCAACATTCCAAGCCTTGCTCAACAGAACGTTGCCAACTCGTCTCTCGGAGGCTTCCCAGCCACCGGTGGTGCCTCACATCACGCTCAGGGCGCCTTCCTCGGCAACGGTGCCGCACCACAAACTCAGGGCCAGGCGTTCGCCGGCGTCAGTGGTCTTCAGCCACCAGGCAACGGCACCAACGGCACCCGCTCCTTCTCAGGCAACCTTGGTCATGCCGGCTTGCTCGGTGCTCAGAACGGCCAAAACTTTGACGCTGCTGGCTCAGCGCCCTTTATGATGTCCAACGGTGCCGGCTTGAATCCGGCCACCGCCATGTTCCCCAACTTTACCGCCAACTTTGCCAACACACCTAGTTTCGTCCCCAATATTGGTATTCTCAACGCCATACCTCGTCAGGTCAACCCACTCAACCGCACCGTCTACGTCGGCAACCTCCCTGCCGATGCTTCCGTCGATGAGCTGCTCAATCTCGTCAAGTTTGGACCCATCGAGAATGTGCGCATCTTGCCCGAGAAGAACTGCGCTTTCATCTCATTCCTCGACGGCTCCACAGCCACCGCTTTCCACGCTGACGCTTGCGTCAAGAAGGTTTCGCTTCACAACCAGGAGCTCAAGATTGGTTGGGGCAAGCCGTCTCAGTGCCACCCCGCCGTCTTGATGGCAGTGCAGCAGAACCAGGCTTCGCGAAACGTCTACGTTGGCCAGCTTGAAGAGTCTGCTTCCGAACAGTCGCTCCGAGATGACCTTTCTCGCTTCGGTCCTATTGACCAGGTCAAGATCGTTCGCGACAAGAACATCGGCTTCATCCACTTCCTCTCTATTCAGACCGCCATGAAGGTGGTTGCTACGCTCCCCACCGAGCCAGCGTGGATCAACAAGCGCGTCAGCTATGGCAAGGATCGTTGTGCTTATGTGCCCAAGAGCCAACAGCAGAACCAGGCACACAACAACCAGGCTGCTGCTATGGGTCTGGCTGCAGCAGCTTCGCTCGGATATCCCACCGCTGCCTTTGCCGGTGCCAACAGTGCGCCGGACAACGGCCGTTCGCCTGCAAGCTCCGTGTTCGGCCCTGCCGCTGCTATGATGGGGGCCAACGCCACTGCGTTGGAGCAGCTTGGCAACCGCACCATCTACCTCGGCAATATCCACCCCGAGACCACCACTGCCGAGATTTGCAACCACATCCGAGGCGGTATTTTGCAAAATATCCGCTTCATCCCCGAGAAGCACATTGCATTCGTCACATTTGTTGATCCGAACGCAGCACTTGCCTTCTTCCACCTGGCGTCGTATTCGGGCATCATGATCCACAACCGCAGGCTCAAGATCGGATGGGGCAAGCACTCGGGTCCTCTCAGCCCAGCGATTCAGTTCGCAGTGCAAGCAGGTGGATCGCGTAACGTCTACATTGGCAACATTGACGATCCCGATTTCTTGACCGAGGACAAGATCCGCAACGACTTTTCGCAATACGGCGAGATCGAGACAGTCAACAGTCTGAGGGAAAAGAATTGTGCCTTTGCCAACTTTACCAACATTCAGTCGGCGATCAAGTGCATCGAAGGGATGAAGAGCCATCCTGATTACCAGAATGTCAAGATCTCGTACGGCAAGGATCGATGCGGTAACCCACCGCGCAGTCTGAACAACAACCAGAATGGAGGCAACCAGGGTGAAGGTGGAAGGAAGGTGAGCGGATCCATGTCGCCAAATGCATCGATGTTGCAGAATCAAGGAGACGAGACGATGGTGACGGCAAGCGAGTCGGTGCAGGATCTTGGCTCAGTTGCGGGTGATACGAGCACGGCTGCCCCACCAACGACGTCGGTGAAGGAGGAGAAGGTGACAGAGTAGAGTGGGGGCGGTTGCAGGTCTGCTTTCGTCTTTTGTCTATAGCGCGTGTGCAGGTGCTTGTCGATTGGCTACGGGAAGCCGCTATCCAGATACCTTTTGCTAGAACCACTGTAGAGCGTTGCTAGCAGAATTGTTGTTCACTAGTCATTCTATAGTTGTCTTTTCTGCATTTGCAATGTCATGCTATGCTACAGTACGCTTTGCATGTGTCTCAAGCACTAAGTAGTCAAAGCTGACAACGTTTAGCTTCTTGCTTTGCTCTGCGAGCTTCTGATGTGTGCACACAGTTAGCACGATGCCTCGAGAGTGTGAGTCGAGTCTAATCAAGAGGCTAACATTGTAGCTCCTCATGGTCGAAGGAGCTGCTACGTAGCGAGAAGCAAAGACTGCCCCGATGCAAGTGCGAGCGAGCTGAGTTTGAATTCAGATGCGACGCCCGATTTGAATTGCAGTCGAAATGATCGACACGAGCGCCCGCCGAACTCTTGAAATTGAGAAAAAGAACAGATCGGAAGCTGTTGGATTCTGATCGGTGTATCGTCGTATCTCGTACGAGGCTTGGTTCTGACGCTCGTGGCTCGACTGTTGAGCAGCTGTCAATTCAACTCGCTTCGAGAAGAAATCGCTCCCTAAAAAATCGGAGAAAATCACGACGACAGCAAAAAAATAGGAAAAAGAAAGAAAAAGGTCGACAGTCGCAGTCGAGCTTCCCGTCGGGCAGCAGACACCACAAGAATAAGATGCTACAGCACAGCACAGCGCAGCGCAGTCTCGAACTTGCGCTACCCCACCAAAAGAAAGAAAGAGACAGAGAGAGAGAGCAGCAATACTGACACGCACACACGCACGCAGAACAGCCAAAACGAAACACACACACACACACACACGCTCGCTTCCTCGCTGGCTCACTTTCAGCCATTTCGCTCGACTGCGACATTTTTCTAATCTTCTCGATTCGAGATTCAGATTTCCAAGGACACGCAGACCTTCTTCTCATCGCATTCTAGCTTCGCACATGACCCTTCACCTTACTTTTACTTCACTTCACCTCGCCTCACCTCACCTTCAGCGCTTCGTCTGTCCATCCTTCTTTGGCCCAACTTCGTTACCTCGGGCTACTTCACGGTCTCTTCCGCTTTTCGACTCACAGATCACACACGCTCTTCAACTTTTGGGTTACACTGCAAATCTCGACTGATTGATCGGCACTCTTCTCACTCGTCGCTATCTCTCCTTCTCAGATTCGTTGATCGTGCGCAACATAGCTTCTGCAGCCCCTCTAGCTTCGTGATCACCAGCTCGATCTGCTGCAACACCGAGGCCGGGAATCAGCACCATCTTCGCTCGTCCTCATCACCCACGACTTGCGTCCGACCCTCTCGCCCTTGATCGATCCACTCATAGCAGCTGAGAAATCGCAAGTCAAATCAGCACTAGACCCACCGTCACCTTCAAGATCCACTCGCCTGTCAAGCCGTAGTCGCACACCCTTTCGCGGCTCGACCTCAGCTCTTTTGGTCCTCTCATCCCATCCGTGTCACTCGCACCCTCACACACCGACAGAGTTGTCTACACTCTCTAGGTCGACTTGAGCTTTTCGTCTTGACACATCCGGTATACCCATCAGCATCGCTCAGCATTAGCATCTACACACTTTCAGTCAACCATGACATCAAGTTGGCAGCCCTCTCAAGAGGGGCTCACAGAGCTCGTCCAGCTCTTTCGTGACTCGCAGAGCCCCCAGATGGATGTCCAAGAGAGAATCGCTCAGGTTCGTAACACTCCGCTCCGCTGCCATTGGACACTCGCACCGTCGTCTCTTTTGCTAACCTTTCAAACAATCCTTTGGCTCGCTTCGCCCTTTGCTCTGCTTCTTTACAACAGCGTCTCGATACCGTCAGCCAGATTCCAGATTATGCAAATTACTGTGTCTTCACATTGACATCGCTCACCACCGAAGACCTCGCAACCAGATCCGTGGCAGGTCTCATCCTCAAGAACCACATTCTCTTCCACAATGACCTCATCTCGCCCGAATCCTTCGAATACGTCAAGCAGGCCATCATCCCTGCCCTCAGCTTGCCCGAAGACATGCTCCGTCGCACAGCTACACAAGTCGTCTCCATGCTCATGACCATCCTCACTCCACAGGGTTGGCCAGAAGGTCTTTCCAAGCTTGGCGAACTCATGGGTTCCCAAAACATCGACCAAGCAGAGGGTGCCTTCAGCTCTCTAGCAAAGATTTGCGAAGATATCCCACGCGAGCTTGAAATGTGCGAACTCAACGGTGTCAAGCCCATCGACATTCTCATCCCCAAATTCATCGAGGCCACTCAGCACAACGACCCACGCATCCGCATGCACGCGCTCAACTGTCTCAACCAGTTTGTTCAGATCGGATCCGCGGCGTTGCAAAACCACATCGACACCTTCCTTGCCGCCCTCTTCAAGCGTGCCAGCGACGAGAGCGCTAACGTCCGAAGATATGTCTGCCAGGCTCTCGTTCTCATCCTCGGTGTCCGACCAGATAAGCTCATCCCTGAGATGGACAACGTCGTCGAATACATGCTCTACTCGACGCAGGACAAGGACGACGATGTCTCGTTGGAAGCCTGCGAGTTCTGGCTTCAGTTTGCCGAAGAACCCTCGCTCAAGGACAAGCTTCGTCCGTACCTCTCCAAGGTCGCACCGGTCTTGCTGAAGGGCATGGTCTACAACGAGCTCGACTTGCTCATGCTTGGTGGTGATGAGGATGATGCTGCTGTCCCAGATCGTGCCGAAGACATCAAGCCAAGACATTACGGTGGTGGAGCACACAGGAACGAGCATCTCGATGATGCTGCCAACGGAGACGCTTCGGGTACAGGCAAGTCTCGAGCTGCTATCGAGGCGCAAGATGACGACGAGGATGACTTTGATGAGGACGAGGACGATGAAGAGGATGACGACGGTATCTCGGATTGGAACGTGCGCAAGTGCTCGGCAGCTGCTCTCGATGTCATGGCGGTCAACTTTGGCGATGAGCTCTTGGAGATTCTCTTGCCATACCTCAAGGAGAGGCTCTTCAGCGAAGACTGGTTGCAGCGGGAATGCGGTATCCTTGCCCTTGGTGCCATTGCCGAGGGATGCATTGCTGGTATCCAGCCTCACTTGCCAACCTTGGTGCCATTTCTCATCAACAGTCTCAAGGACCCGAAGCCGCTCGTTCGTTCCATTACCTGCTGGACCCTTGGTCGCTACTCGAGTTGGTGTGTCGCAGCCGAGACCCCGGAACACCAGCAGCAGTTCTTCGTCCCCGCCATGGAAGGTCTCCTCAACATGGTACTCGACAACAACAAGCGTGTCCAAGAAGCTGGCTGCAGTGCATTCGCCACACTCGAAGAAGAGGCCGGTCGCAACCTCGAACCTTTCCTCGAGCCCGTTCTCAAGACCCTCGTCTTTGCATTCGACAAGTACCAGCAAAAGAACCTGCTCATCCTCTACGACGCTTTGGGAACTCTCGCCGACTCGGTAGGATCGGCATTGAATCGTCCAGAATACGTCGAGATCGTCATGCCACCATTGATCGCCAAATGGCAAGAGTTGCACGACACCGACCCGGATTTGATTCCTTTGCTCGAATGCATGTCCTCCGTCACCATCGCAGTGGGTCCTGGCTTCTTGCCTTACTCCCCACCGGTGTTCCAGCGTTGTGTCGGGATTGTGCATGACAACTTGGCCGCAGCCGAGGCAGAAGCCCAAAAACCAGCTGTGGAGCAAGACGTCCCCGACCGAACCTTCATCATTGTCGCTCTCGACCTCCTCAGTGGCTTGACACAAGGTCTTAACACAGCGGTACGCGACCTTGTTGCTGGCTCACAACCCTCCCTCCTGCCCCTGTTGGGACACTGCATCACCAACGTCGAAGCACCGGTCCGTCAGTCCGCATACGCACTCCTAGGTGATTTGGCAATCTCCTGTTTCGACCTTCTCAAACCTTTCCTACCCCAGCTCATGCCCGAACTTGTCCGTCAAATCGAGCCCGAACCAGAGATGGAGAATGTCTCGGTCTGCAACAACGCCGCCTGGGCCGCCGGAGAGATCGCGTTGCAATACGGCCCTTCAGACCCCGAACTCACCCAGTGGGTCGACGAGCTCATCAAGCGTCTAGTTCCCGTCTTGCTTTCGACAAAATCCGTCAAATCCCTGTCCGAGAACGCTGCAGTAACCATCGGTCGTCTTGGTCTTGTTCAACCACAACTCGTTGCGCCGCATTTGGAGGTATTCATCGAATCATGGTGTCAAGCACTCTGGGACATCAAAGACAACGATGAAAAAGACTCGGCTTTCCGGGGGTTGTGCGAGATGATTCAAGTCAACCCGAACGGTGCAGCCAAGGGATTCATATACTTCTGCAACGCGGTGGTAAGATGGAGTACACCGAGTGCAGAACTCAACGAAATGTTTCGCAAGATCTTGACAGGGTTCAGGGAGATGAGTGGAGATCAGTGGGAGGTTCAGAAGCAACAGTTTCCGCCGGTGATTGTGCAGAGGTTGGCGGATAGGTATGGGTTGTAGAATCACCTTGCACTTTTCTTAGCATTGGTTTTCCGGCTTTAGCATTCGTCTCCTAACTCTTGTAGGAGGTTTCAATTTGGTGTATCCAATCTCTCGCTTACAATTCACAATTGCAAACAACAGACAAACATTTTTCAAACACAACTTGCTCATCTGGGCCTGTGGAAGGGATGTTTGGTCGAGTGTGGCGCGAGCAAGAGTCAGAGCAGTTGGTGGGACTACTCAGCGCTACTGACACACCATGGAAGCACCAGGTTGCACCTCGGGAATGCATGCGGGAAGAGTAATCACGCGTCGGATGAGGTTAGACGCACCTTGTCCTTCTTTGACAAAGGCTGGGTGTTTCATTGCCCAGCTGAACCAAGTCCGAGTTCGCATCCTGCATCGCTTCTTCTCTTTCCACCACCACCATCCTTGTTAGCTGCTCACTGTTCCTTTTGAGGTCGAGGAGGAATAGAAGTCGGTTAGTTCAACACATTTGCCAGCTTTGTACCTACTCGACCACGGACATTTCAAGCTGACCTTTCCCTCCTCCCACAAACACCGACCGAAATCGCACTCATTCCCGTGGAAATACTTCCAACACTACCTCACACTCGGAAAACTTCTGCTGGTAGTTACCTTCCTCGCCCCTCATCTTGGGGATTTGTCAACTACACTCGATCTGAAGACCCGGAATACGCCTCAGACGTATTATTGGTGGAGTATACACTGTGATAGGCTACTTGGCTTTTGGACCGCAGAACGTGCGAAATGCTGTCTACAACTGTTTCCATCCTGCCAGAGAGAGGCGTTGATGACAACCAGTTTTAGATGTGCAAACCATCGAGTGATGTTCAAGCGATAAGGGTTAAGGTGCTTCGACACACCTGTAGCTACTGTTTCGATGCATATGCAGTCGTCATGGTCACAGCTAGCTCCTTGTCGAACGTCAGAACACAGCTCGACATCTGCAGAAGGAGGATGCAACGTCGTTCGTCCTGTGACGTTGGCCACGTGCATACTGCAATCAACACCCCGCTGAGCAACAGTTTGGGACAGCGTCTCTCACGTCAGTCAGCTTTCTGCTCATCAACAAGCAGTGTCGATCTCGCCGACTGCAACATAGCCGGACCCGTGGGGAAGCGGAACCGTAAGCCACCGTCGGGCGGTATTGAGTCTAGACTTGTGTTTGTGTAACACAGCCCAATGCAAGCCGGTTCACTGCAAGTCATTGGTGAGATAGTGTATGCTTCGGTAAAGACTCGGCCCGAGATCCGAGCTTGCATTGCTTCTTGCAACGGCAAAAAGGGAAGGAGAAGACGTTCCAAGAAAAGAGAGGTTAAGTTAGCGTCCTTCATGCGTAACACAGCCCCGATTACAGTAGAATGAGGTGATAGCAAGATGGCCCGTGTTGCACAGCTTTTTTTTTTTTTTTTTTTTTTTTTTTCATTTTCATTTTCATTTTTGTGCCGCGTTCCTCCACCTTTTCTGTTCGCGTTCGCACAGCATGTGACGTCGCTCACAGCTGCTTTTTCCGGCTTGTACTGTACGCCTGTCTCTCTCTGCCGTCCAGCGTCGATAGACAGCCGAGTCGACGAGAGCAAGCAATTCAACGCCAAGACGATGGGAAGCAACCATAAATAGCGGCCGCATCTTTGCCAACTTCACCGCTCGGACCTTCAACATACATATCCGGCAGCTCTGACTTCCTTCCCACCACGCAACCAGGGCATGGGATTCAACAAGAAACTCGTCGTAGCAGGTCTAGCAGTCGGCGTTACAGCCTACATGCTCTATAAAGCCTCCAAGAAGCATCAACAGCAACAACTTGCCCACGCTCCTCCTCAGTCATACGCACCAATGCCATCGAACGCCTCGTCCAACTCGCACGCCTCTTCCTGGGGTGGAGCAGTTGTCGGTGGAGCCGCCGTTGCAGCCGCGGGCGCAGCGTACGCCCACCACCACCACCAACAGCAACTGCAACACCCCAATCCAAACGTCAACTCGGTTGCTGCCGCTGCTAACAACCCCAATCTCGGATGGGACTCGCTCCGCGATTGGAAGCATATCGCGAACCTTCTCGCAACATGCGTTATGGATCAGTACCTCTATCCCTTCTATACCTTTGCTGATGTCGCACGTATTGCACAACATATCGCTAGCTCGGATGCGCTTGCACAATGCGCTGATAGCTGGCAGTTGCCTCCCTATCTCGCCCAGGATCTCGTCAAGTTGGCGCTCTTTGACGTAATGTTCTTGCTCGATGACTCGGCATCAATGCGATCCGAAGGAACCCGCCGTCGCGACGCCCTAGCTGGAATTCTGAAACGCGCAGCCGACGCAGCAGCTCGATTCGACCCAGATGGAATGGAAGCTGCCTGGATGAACAGCCCTGTTCAAGCCCGCATCCACAACGTCGCTGAAGCAGATCAACTCACCTCTCGGTGTGCTTATGACGGACGAGCTACTCCAATGGGCGCTTCACTCGAAAGCAAGATCATCCAGCCTCTCGTACTTACGCCTGCTACCCAGGGTAGACTTTCGAAACCGGCTCTTGTACTCGTAATTACCGATGGTCGACCCACAGGTCAATCTGAGAAGGGAGAAAAGATCGTCAAAGTCCTTCAACACGCCAAGCGTACACTCGCAAGCACGAGATACGGCGAAGACGCGATCTCGTTCCAAATCGCAGCCGTTGGAAACGATCGCGAGGCACAAGAATGGCTCGATGGTATTGACAACGATCCCACTGTGGGCGACTTGATCGATGTTTGTTCTGATATCGCTGTCGAATCAAGGCAGGTGCAGGAGAGTACCGGTGTCGAGTTGACACAAGAGCTCTACTGCCTGAAGCTCTTGCTTGGACCCATCGATACAAGTTACGACGCCAGTGACGAAGATGCCAAAGAGACCCGCTGGAGCAGCAAGGCAAGAAGGAGAGCAGAGAAAAAGCAACTCGAAAAGCGCGACAAGGAGAACAGATTCAGAGCTCAGATGGAAGCATTCAAGAGGGAGAGGGATGCTGCGTTGCAAGGAGCTACTCCTGTGCCTAGTGCGGGTGGTGCATTGCCGCCGCAACAGGTGGATGCTGGGTTGAGTGGCTATTCTCATCAGCCTTCTTACCCTGCTCCACCTGCACAGCAGCAGCCTTATCCTCCACAGAGTGCTTACGGCGCGCCACCACAAGCAGCTGGATATCCGGCTCCCGCAGGGGGCTATCCCGCACCAGGCGGAGCTCAGGCAGGATACCAACCCTACGGAACCAACTCTTCGGCCGCTCCTCCTCCCTATGCCAACCCTTACGGATCAGCACCCCAGCCAGGGTACGGTCAGAGAGATGCAAGCAGTGGCGGATCCAGCCACGCTCCTCCTTCAGGACCTCCGGCCGGCGGTGGAGCTTTCGTGCCTGGCGCTGGTGGGTTCGCTATGCCCAACCCACATGTCAGCGGTGCGGACCAGTATCAGCAGCCGCAACAGCAGCAGCAACAGGGAGGTGCGCCATTTGGATTCCCTCAGGCTCGACCTTCCGGCTACTAAAGTGATAACCCACAAACTGCGTCTTTCGGGCTCGGCGTGTATTTCTCTTCGGTGTTCGATCGAATTGTACTTTCTAGGACCGTTTGGAAATGTGTTGACCATGTATCTTTTCTAACGGAAGCTAGCGTATGAGTGTGCGATTACAGAGTGCAGAAGTTAGCGTACAACGGCTAGGGGTATACAATGCAATCCTCAGAGAAATGAGAGCTTGCTTATCCTCTCCTTGACTCCGTCCAAGCGTGCCATGAGCTCGCTTCGTCGATCATCCCATGCATCATCAAAACGATCAATCTTTTCATCCACATCATCTTCCTGTTGGTTCAACTTATCTTCTTGCTCGGGCAACGTTTTCCCTGGCAAAAAGTACAGCGGGTAAACCTCAACCTCGTCTCTTCTTTCCTCTCTCGCCGATGTCGAGGTGGGGATCTCTGGCGCTAATCTTGCGCCTTCCCTTCCTCTCCTTGCTCTGCTATGAGCCGAGACTGTAGGGGTGAAAAGAAAACTAGCCATCCTCCGTTTCATCCCGCGTAAAGTCTTTCTTTGTGCATCACCGGTAGCTATCTCTTCGGCTATTGTTCTAGCTTCCAATACAAGCGCCTTTTTGCGTTCGGTAGCGGAGAGAATAGAGTCGGTCTGTTTCAGTTTGGTGGCTAGGCGAGCTTCGATCTCGGCACGACGCTGGGCGGCGGTTGTGGAACGAGTGGATTCGGATTCGGCTTTGAACTGGGAGAGGGTTGAGGCTAGGACGCCGAATAGCCTCTGGCCGCGATGTTTTGTAGTTGGGTCCGAAGCTGGACGGGGGCGCTTAGATGGTGGAGATGGGTCTTCTTGCTTGGGTTCATCAGTGGAGGTGGTGCGAGGAGGGAGTTCTTCTGGGACAGGAGAGACGGAGGGACTGCGTTTTGTGCCTCGACGAGATGAGGTTGGACTGTGACTTGGTGAGCGAGGTGATGGTGCTGATGTCGAAGCTTCTGGTTGTGGTGGCGGTGGGGTCGAGCGGTTTTCTGAAGCTAGTGGTACTGGATCCTTCGGGTCAGTGTGGGAGTCGGGTGGAGGTTGAGAGGGCGCTGTGGTTGCTGACCGGGGCGAAGATAAGCCAGCCTCGGGCATGTAACTGTCTTGCTCTGTATCCTCCATTTTGGGTTCGACTTGACGCAGAATGTGAGCAAAGCTGTTCAACAACAACAATGATGGTGCCGAGAAGCAAAGCAAATGAAACAAGCACCAAAGGGTCCGAGCGTCTCCCGATTTCCGAGTATTTACTTTCAATCTAACACGCGAAAAATTGGTTGGCTTCGTGGCGCGCTGTGAGAGAGGGAAAAGGAGTCAAAGGCAGAATGTCTCAGCTCTCTTGACTTTTGGCTGTGCTGTGCTGTGCTGTGCTGTGAGAAAGACGCGGACCCTTTTTTTGTTGCCGAACAGGAGAGAGCGCGCTGGCCAACTTTGAATGAACCCCTGGCTTTCCGGCTTTCTTCTTCTCAACACCATCTATCACCTTCTCGACGTCAACTGCTCAATTTTCCGCAGCAGCATCTCCTATCATCGCTCAGTTGGCTCCGGGACTGGCAGCGGTAATCAGACAACCTCAAAAGCGCAGGTCTTGGACGGTCTCATCTTGTCACAGCCTCGAGCTGAATCGCCTCTTCTCGGCGCTTGGATCTCCGTGCAGCCATCGCGACTTTTCATGTCACAATAGAAACCTAGTACATCGCCAACATGGACGACTTTGACGACTTTGTCGGCCCGACCTCAGCTCAACAACGCGGAGCGAGCCGACCACAACAGCAAAGCGATCCGTTCGCCGATTTCGACCAATCACACGACGACAGCTTTGGCGGTCTAGGCGTCAACCAGCACCAGCAAGAAAGAACAAGAGGCTCAGCATCGGGTCCTTCACACGTCCTCGTCGATGCTGATGATCCGGATTTAATGGGAGACGACGATTTCGACGATTTCCCCGGTGGAGCTTCATCTCGCAATCAGGCTTATCCACCCACTTCTTCCCATTCCGCGCGGTACAACGATCCATTTGCGATATCTACCGTCTCTTTCGACCAGCATGATACCGCAATGGGTCTCGATGCTCCCAGACCCAACTTCGGCACCCATATCCAAGGCAGTATGGAATCCGGTCTTCCTTTGGCCGCAAGTGCACAAACTCCAGCTGGCTACGAACACGGCCACAGCACAGAGAGTCCTTTTGCAGATGCATATGCTGCTAGGCATAGTTTCAAGAGTATCGAAGCGGACGATGAGATGTCGCCGATGGACGATGGCAAGTACCTTCCCTATGCCGCAGGTCCTGCTCCCTCTGGTGCTGCACCTAGCAGAGCCGGTGGTTCTCGACGATCAGGTGCCCTCGGCGCAGGTCCTACTTCCGGCGCGAGCCGCAGACCACCCCGCGATGGGATGCTAGATGGACTCAAGAGGAGCATGAGGACGCTCAAAGCCGATGTTGATACCGTCTTGCGTCGTCGCAGGCAACAGGAAAAGCGAGAAGGCGATCGCATCGTCCAACTCAACGATCCGCTCGCCAACGACAAGAGCGATTTCCTCGACAACTACGTCAGCACTTCCAAATACAACGTCCTCACTTTTGCCCCCAAATTCCTCGTCGAGCAGTTCAGCAAGTACGCCAACGTATTCTTCCTGTTCACTGCTTGCATCCAGCAGATTCCAGGTGTCTCGCCGACCAACAGATGGACCACCATCGTCCCTCTTGCGCTCGTGCTCCTCGCCTCGGCGTTCAAAGAGATCAAAGAGGATATCAAGAGGCACCAGTCCGATTCCGAACTCAACGCGCGTATCTCGCATGTTCTTGATCCCGGGACAGGCTCGTTCGAGCCTCGCCGGTGGAGGCATATCCGCGTCGGTGATATCATCAGGGTGGAGAACAACGAATTCTTCCCAGCCGACCTTGTGCTTCTCTCAAGTTCCGAGCCAGAAGGTCTCTGCTATATCGAAACAGCTAATTTGGACGGAGAGACCAACCTCAAAATCAAGCAAGCTTCGCCCGACACAGCCAAGCTCACTTCTTCCAGCGCCGCCTCTACTCTGCGAGGCAACCTCACCTCAGAACAGCCCAACAACAGCCTCTACACCTTCGACGCTACGCTCAACATCCAGCTCAGCTCGACACCCGGCTTCAGCGGCACACCAATGCGCAAAGCTCCACTCAGTCCTGAACAGCTCTTGCTTCGAGGTGCGCAATTGCGAAACACACCTTGGGTGTACGGTCTTGTTGTGTTCACCGGTCACGAAACCAAACTGATGCGCAACGCCACTGCGGCACCTATCAAGCGTACTGCCGTTGAGAAGCAGGTCAATGTCCAGATCCTGCTTCTCTTCATCTTGCTTCTCGGTCTTTCCATCGCTTCTTCGATCGGTGCAATTGTGCGTAACACCGCCTATGCTTCCGAAATGAAGTATCTTTTGCTCAACGAAGAAGGCAAAGGAAAAGCACGACAGTTCATCGAGGACATTCTGACCTTCGTCATTGCCTACAACAATTTGATCCCCATCTCGCTCATCGTGACGGTCGAAGTGGTCAAGTATCAGCAAGCGATGCTGATCAACTCGGATCTGGATATGTACTATGCGCCCACAGATACTCCTGCACTTTGCAGAACGAGTAGCTTGGTCGAGGAGCTCGGTCAGATCGACTACATCTTCTCAGACAAGACTGGTACTTTGACCAGAAATGAAATGGAGTTCAAACAGGCTAGTATCGGCGGCATCTCTTTCACCGATGTCATTGACGAAAGCAAGCAAGGCACAGGCGAGATCGGGCCAGACGGCAGAGAGATCGGTGGGCAGAAAACATGGCACGAACTCAAAGCGATCATGGACGGTCGTACACCGGATGATGGCAGCAGTGCCGTCATCGACGAGTTCCTAAATCTCCTGGCCGTGTGTCACACCGTCATCCCCGAACGCAAGGGAGACAAAGTCATTTTCCAAGCCTCCAGTCCTGACGAAGCGGCCCTTGTTGCAGGTGCCGAATCCCTCGGCTACCAGTTTACCACCCGCAAACCCCGCTCTGTCTTTGTCAACATCCGCGGCGTCGAACGAGAATGGGAGATCCTCAACGTGTGCGAGTTCAACTCGATACGTAAACGAATGTCCACCGTCGTCCGTTGCCCTGACGGCAAGATCAAGCTATACTGCAAGGGCGCAGACACTGTCATCCTCGCTCGTTTGTCCGAGAACCAGCCTTTCACCGACCAGACGATGATCCATCTCGAAGATTATGCCACCGAAGGTTTGCGTACGCTTTGCATCGCTATGCGGGAGGTCAGTGAGCAAGAGTATAAGCAATGGTCGAAGATCTACGATCAGGCAGCAGCGACAATCCAGAATAGAGGAGGGGCGCTGGATAAAGCGGCCGAGATGATCGAACAGAATCTGTTCTTGTTAGGTGCAACGGCTATCGAGGATAAATTGCAGGATGGAGTACCGGATACCATTCATACGTTGCAATCGGCAGGCATCAAGATTTGGGTGCTGACGGGCGACAGGCAGGAGACAGCGATTAATATCGGATTGTCTTGCCGACTGATCAGCGAATCGATGAACTTGGTGATTGTCAATGAGGAGAATCTGCACGATACTGCCGAGGTGCTGAACAAGCGACTGCAAGCTATCAAGAACCAACGCAACACGGCTGGAATCGAACAGGAGGAAATGGCGCTTGTCATTGATGGCAAGTCGCTCACTTTTGCGCTTGACAAGGAGCTGTCCAAAGTTTTCCTCGAGCTCGCTGTGCTCTGTAAGGCGGTCATTTGCTGTCGAGTCTCGCCCCTTCAGAAGGCGTTGGTGGTAAAGCTGGTGAAGAAGAACATGTCTTCTCTTCTCCTCGCGATCGGAGATGGCGCAAACGATGTCTCCATGATCCAGGCCGCGCACGTCGGCGTAGGCATCTCGGGAGTAGAAGGTCTCCAAGCAGCTCGATCGGCCGATGTCGCCATCTCTCAATTCCGATACCTTCGCAAACTCCTCCTAGTCCATGGTAGTTGGTCTTATGCCCGACTGAGCAAAATGATCCTCTACTCTTTCTACAAGAACATCACCCTCTACATGACACTTTTCTGGTACTCTTTCCAGAACTCTTTCTCGGGTCAAGTAGCGTTCGAATCTTGGACACTCTCTTTCTACAACGTCATCTTCACGGTGCTTCCACCCTTGGTCATTGGTATCTTTGACCAGTTCTTGTCAGCGAGGATGCTGGATAGGTATCCGCAGTTGTATGGACAGGTGTACTTCGATAAGAGGAGGTTCTGGGGTTGGACTGCGAATGCCTTCTTCCATTCGTTGATTACCTATTTGTTCGTGACGATCATCTTTTGGGGCTCGCCGCAGTTGAGTGATGGTTATGCGAGCTACTCATGGATCTGGGGAACCACATTGTTCATGGTCGTGCTGGTGACAGTATTGGGCAAAGCGGCGTTGATCTCGGATCTGTGGACTAAGTACACCTTCGCAGCCATCCCAGGTTCTCTTCTCTTCACAATCGCTTTCCTCGCCATCTACGCTCTGATCGCCCCCAGACTCGGGTTCAGTAAGGAATACGACGGAATCATCCGTCCGCTGTACGGGTTCAGCGGATTCTGGCTCTCCATGTTGGTCGTCCCCACAGTTTGTCTTGCGAGAGACTTCTGCTGGAAGTACTGGAAACGAACGTACAGGCCGGAAAGCTACCATATCGTGCAGGAGGTACAGAAGTATAATCTGCAAGACTACAGGCCTAGAATGGACCAGTTCCAGAAGGCGATTAGGAAGGTTAGAGCTGTGCAGAGGATGAGGAGAACGAGAGGATTTGCGTTTAGTCAAACGGAGGGTTCGGCGGATTTGATCAGGAAGTATGATACTACAATTGCAAAGGCGTCGGGACAGTAGAGACACCCATTCGTTGGTGTGATATGTACAATCGGTTTCAATACAGTATGCTTTACGTCAAGATCAACTTCAGCGGCCGTATGGTGTGTGTGTGTGCGAGAAAGTGTAGAGATTTGAGAGCGAGGTAGGAAGAGAAGGCGGAATTCATGATTTACAAAATTTGTTAAATTGAGAACACGAGAGCGAAAGGCACGTGACGATCAACACGCCTGCTTCTTGGACCCGTTTGCTTGTGTGTTGTTTGGGCTGCGCAGCGGGAAATTTCATCAAAGTGGAGTAATTGCCGCCTCTCCTTGAGAAGGATGAGCTTGCTCGAACTGCATACATCTTCACCCTACGCTCACACTACAGTAGCTCCTTCTCTTTCCACTGGAGCCACGAATCACCACACCATCAACATCAGCATCAGCATCGAGCCGATCACTTATCGGCTTTTGGTCCCTCAAGAAACCAGTTACACGTCTCGGCGCTCGACTCTAGCCGTCTTCGTTTCATCTCGCATCCCAGACCCCCCACTCTGATGCACCGATTCATCTGAACATCCTCATCTCAAGCATCAGCACCATCTATCCTTTCACAAAGAGAGAGGGGAAGCTGAAGCAAGATGATCTCCGAGCTCTCATTCGACACTTCGGCGCTCACCGCTACACCATTGGCCAAATCGCGTCGAATCAGCATTCTGCCCATAGCACACGCCGACCTATCATCCCCCACCACAGCACGTCAGCAACTCCAGTTGCTAGAGCTGGAGAATGTTGGCCTATCCGAAGAGCTCGCACATACTGAAGAAGAAAAGCGAACCTTGCAGGCTGAAGTCGAATCTCTGCGCTCTCAGCTCGCTTTTTCTTCCTCTTCTTCTGCACACCAAGTTCTCGTGCCATCCAGCTCGACGGATTCGATAGATGATGCGAGTGACAAGCAGAGATACAGTGCAGAGATAAAAGGTGCGAGGAGACTTTTGCATAGGCTGGCGAGCTTGATGGCAGCGCACGATCCCTCAACTCCCCCGACCGAGGACGGTGAAGCTGGTGAGGAGTCGAGACTTTTCTGCTTGGATCAGAGTCTCTATCCAGACGCCGAGCGATCTTTGATCAGCCCATCCAGCTTACTCCTCACCACACCTGGGAAGTCCACTGTGACGCGTACAGCGACTTCCGATCTTTTGGATGACATCGAATCGCTTCGCAGCGTTTGGGAGGAATCTGCACGCAAATCTTCTTTTGCTGCGATCGAACAGAAAGTTGCTTTGCAAAACGCTCTTACGCAAAACCAGCACCTCACCTCCCAACTCGAGCAGCTGCAGTCGCAGCTTGTGCAGACTCAAACGCAAGCTGCAGAGTCGCAAAGCAACCAAGTAGTCGCCGAGCTGCAAGAGAGGCTAGAAGCGAAAGAACGCGAGCTACAAACAGTTGGTCAAAAACTGGACCAGGTCGAGTTCGAGCAAGAACTGACAATGCAAGCGGCAGCAAAGAAGTTCGAGGCTCGGATCGAAGGACTCCAGCTTCAAATCGTGGAGCTGGAAGCTGAAGCCAACCCTGACGAACGCATCGCTGAACTTCAGTCTCAACTCACGGAAGCGAACAAGCAGGTTGGGCTGCTGAAATCTGCCCCAGCGCCGACTTCGATGGTGGACGATGCAGAGATGAAGAGGTTGCGCACGCAAGTTTCCGACTCGGAAGCTCGTCTTCTGGAGCTCGAAGCTCAACTCGTAACTACCACCGAAGATTTTGAGCGAGTCAAGGAAGAAGCCGAGGCATCAACAGCTCACGTCTCAGCTCTCGAAGTCAAGTTGGAGGAACGCAACAGCAAAGCCTCAGATCTGACCAATATCTTCGCAGAACTTCAAGCCAAGAAAGACCGTCTACACGCCATCCAACTACACAACTCTCAGATCTCCTCGCTTCAGCGAGTTCTCACACAGCAAGAAAGGATCGTTGACCTTCTCGCACGATCTACCGACCTGACTGGCGAGGTGGCGCACGAATGGACACTCTACGCTCAGGACCTCAGTGCTTCTCTGGCCAGCCTCAAGGCTGTTGCTACACCGACCGAAATCAAGCGAGCTGATGCTTCCACTGCCACTGACGATGTTCCGATGCAAATGGATTCCGAGAAGGATCAAGAGAAAGACACGCAGGACGTATTGGTCCAGATGCTGAAATCAGAAGTGAAAGAGCTGGAGGCGAGAGTTCTGCGTCGCAACGAACAGATCGGCTCACTCCAACGACAACTCAACAATGTTGAGATGGACCTAGCTCGCACAAGGACGAATCAGATGCTTGCTGAAGAGACCGTCGTCGACCTTGATGCCGAACGCAGTGAGCATCTAGCAGAGATCAAGGAGTTGCAGGACCACATTTCCACTCTGCAATCCCCTGCTGCTGCTCAGACTCTGGAACAGCAAACGCAGACTCCTGCAGAGGATGCAACGGTGAAGCGGCTACAATCCGCTCTCGCCCAGGCAGAGGAAAGTGTCGCCTCGCTGCAAGAACAGCTGAGTGAAGCAGTCGCCGCAAAGGCTCAGCTTCTCGGCCATGTCGAAGAGCTTACTGCACAGATCTCTCAGCTCGAACAACAACCTGCACGAGACGAAGCGTTGGTGCAAGCGGATATCGGCACTGACTCCGCCAAACTCGGCCAGCTTGAAGCTGCGCTTGCTGCAGCAGAAGCCCGCATCACCCCTCTCACTTCCGAGCTCGACAAGCTCAACGCCAGCAACTCTACTTTGCATTCCGAGAAGTCCGAGCTCGAGCGCAAGATCGATCTCATCACCTCCCAAGTCCACGACCTGGAATCCACTCTCTCCACCCAATCAGCCGAAACAGCAGCCACAGCCACCCAAGCAGAAGAGGAACTCACCTCGCTCCGCACCAGTTTACGCAAAGCTGAGGACCGTCTCGCATCCACCACCCTACAGTTGGACTCTGTCCAGTTGGCACTTGCTGAACAGCGCGAGTCGTCCTCCTCGGATTCAGACCAGATCGAATCCCTCCAGGCCCAACTCTCGGCACTTGAATCTGGGCACGAAACGCTCCTCTCCTCTTCCGCCACTGACCGAGCTACGATTACCGAGCTCACGACTCAGATCAGCACCATGGAAGCCGAGCTCGCCGCCTCCAACTCTAAGCTCGATCAGATGCAAGCCGACACCGAGACCAAGGCTGTAGTAGAGTCAGAGCTAGCAGAGTTACGATCGAAACATGCAGAGCTCGAACGGGTCCTAGCAGAGCGAGACGAAGCCATCACCGCCCGCAACGCTGAATACTGGACGCTGAAAGAAGAACTAGCTGAACTACAAGAGGAGGCCGAACGCTCCCTTCCTTCCCCCTCTCCGGCTCTCATCACCCCTGAAGCTCTAGCTGAGCTACAGTCTCGAGTCGCCGCACAAGAAACCGCGCTGCTCAAACTCAAATCAGACCTCTCTGCCGCTCGAAGCACGGAAGAGCTTCTAAACGAACAATACTCTGCTGCTCAGCGAAGAGTTAAGGATCTCGAAACTCTCCTCTCCTCTCAGAGCCCTGCTGAGGACACAGAGGCGAAGGAGAAGCTGCAAAAAGCAGAAGAGGAGATCAAGTACCTCGAGGAGAGAGTAGGAGAGCTAGAGGAAGAGTTGGGTAGGAAAGCAGAAGAGATCGAAGAGGCGGATTCAAAGATTCTAGACGCGCTCAAGGAGAGTAAGAAGTTCGCTACTCGGTATAGTAAGTTGAGTGCCAAGTACGAGGTGCTGCAAAAGGAGAAGAAGGATGAAGAAGGAAAGCGAGGTGTACTGGAGGAAGAGGTAAAGAAGCTTAGATCGCAGCAGTCAAAGTTGCAGCTGCAGGGAGGGGAGATGGTTAGGAGCAGCTCCGGATCAAGCGTGGCTGGTAGGAAAAGAGCTAAACCGGACTCTGTTGATGAGGACGATCGAGCTCCGACAGCTAGAACTCCAGAGTCTAGCACTACTCCGTCTCGAACAGGTGGGGTGAAAGCAGTCTTTGCTCCCTCGCCTAACAACGCACCGAGCAGAACACCTTCTTCGTTCACCCCAATCCGTCGCACCGCTTTACTCAAATCTGCCTCCCGTTCAACCACCAAACATACCCCTATCGTGCTAGGTACCGGTCTGGGTCTCGGAACCCCCTCCACCACGACTACCGCTCACACTACAGAAGGAGGGATGGTAAGGAGCACCTCAAACCCTTCCGAACTTATCGCGGCTCGTCTGCTCAACTCGCCGGCGAAACCGTTGTTGAGCGATAAAACCAACCTCGGCGCCACAGCCAAGAATGGTGGGTCGGGCACGAGTAGGTTGAGTTCCAAGCTAGGTGGGACGGCGGCAGGAGGAGGAGAGGTACTTGTGAAGCCAGTGACTACGCTACTACCGAGCGAAGGAGAGAGGAGGAGGAATAAGGAGGTGGAGGAGAGGGGGGAAAGGAAGAAAGTCTCTAACCCGCTAGTAGGAGCGAGTGCAGGTGGTGGTGGTGGTGGTGGTGGTGGAGCAGCAGACTTTTTAGCAAAGATGAAAGCTCAACGTGCTGCTCGTACCTAATCTGCCCTCCGCTTTCCTCTCTCACTCACTCACATCACATCGCAGCTACGTCTTTGATTCACACACATCATTCTACACTCGCTGGGTTCTGTCCTTTCACATTGTTTCTTATCGCATGCAAAGTTTTCCCGATTCCACATCAGCTGTTTCCTGTGTGCGTTATCGTGTGTTCTAATAGTACGCTCCCTGCCCAGCATACCCTGCATCCTTCCCACCCTCACCTACCTTCCCATCACCACCCTCACTACCCCCAGTCTCCATCCCGACCAGATTCCGCCGCGCAGGATGTTCCTCACCCAACAAATGCAACTCCTCCCTACTCAACCCGCCTCCACCCCTTCCCATATACCCTTCACTACCCGGTCCCCACGCTGGACTCGGCAAGCTATACTTTTTCACCAGCAACGCCGCTCTTCCCGCCGGAACTTTCGCTTGCACCTCACTCGCTCCTGGGATAGGTTGGAAGCCAACCGTATCGTTCAACTTTTTATAGCTTGCCAGCCAGTGTTCGACAGTGGCTTGTTCTTGGTCCACCACGCCTCTGTCTGCCGTCTTTCCCTTTCTTTTACCCGGGAGTGAGGTGGAGGATAAGATGCTGATGTTGGAAAGAGAAGAAGTTAGGTCTCGGAGGGAAGAAGAAGAAAGGATGGTGGAGGAGAGGGAGAGAAAAGCTATGCCAAAACCAACCTTGTTGGAGGATTCACCTGCGTCGATGCCTAACCACTTGTACGCCATTGCTCGATGGAACTGTGCCGAAAAGTTGAGATACTTGAGCAGAGAAGAAGAGATCTCTAGATCCGAAGTCGAAGTCGAGCTCGGACTTGGAGCTGCGTAGAATGCTCCCCCTCCCCCATCACCACCACTGCCGCCAGTGCGGGAGGCATCACGTGGACCAGAACCCTGCCCACCATTCTTATTCAGCTTGAACTTGCCAAACAACTTCTTACCCTTTCCCCCTCCCCCTCCCCCACCTCCTCCCTCGCGCTCGTCCTCGGCATCAACCCGCATATTCGCCATCGCATCATTCGTCTCAGATATTCTGCGCGACAATTTATGCTCGTAATTCGCACTCAACCCGATCTCTCCCACCTTCATATTCCCCCCTCCCCCTCCTCCACCCCTCCCCCTCCCCTTCCCCTTCTCCCCTACAGTCCGCATCAATCCAATCGCACTCTCCATCTCCTCCACGACACTCAAATGCAATTTCGCCAACAAACTTGCACTCGGATGCCCCCTCTCCAACGGCGGTCCAGGAGTAACCGTATCCACAGCCAACCCTACACTTGGACTTACCAACTTTCGTATCGCCAACGCTTGAGCCTCCGCTAGACATACCTTGCTCAACCCGAGCGTAGCCTCTTCTGTGAGATCTGGTGGTAGCCCATCTACTCTACCCACTGTATTTCTCCACTTGGGTAGCAGTTCGGTCGAGAGGAACAGGAGGATGCCGGAGGAGCGGCAGAGGGTGTCTGCAGCTGAGCGTAACTTGTTATCCTTCACCTTTCTTTGTTCTGCTGAAACATTTCGGTCTCGTTCGAACGAGCCCAATCCCTCAACCGTCGCTGAGGCAAAGTTGGATAAGGTCAAAGCATAAGTCAACAGTGTCGAAGCGAGCTCGTAATACAACCCCGCCAATTCTATCCTTTGCGGTCCTCGGAAACGGGAGGAAAAGACAGCAGTACGCCAGGAAAAAACAGGTTCATATCCCAAAATAAGATCATCGGTCTGAACACAATTAAACACCCCCAACAAATGCGGCAGATACTCCTCAATCGTCTTAACAATCGTCAACCAGTCCGTATTCCCCACATCCCAACCTCCCACCTCAGATCCAGATTCGGCAAATGACGACGAGGAGGAGGGGAGAGTTGATGTTCCAGCCCTATTCTCCTTGAGTACCGCTCGAAGTCTCGCCCGAAGTTGAGTCGTTTGTGAAACCTGAGAGACTAGCTCTGTTGTAACCAAGAAATCGCTAAACGAGATAGTTCCGGTTGTTGGTAGGTCGTAGATGTACATTTTGAGCCAGGACAACGCCCGAGGGGCGGACGATTAATAGCGAGGGCGGATGTTGTGGTGTAAAGTCAACAGGATCAAGATGCGAAGCGAAAGGGTTTGAAACCTGTTCAAGGTGCCAAGAGCTTGTTGCTTGGCAAAAATAACCTCCACAAGCTTCTTCCCCACACGCGACCTTCTCAAAAAAGCTCTCGGAAAGACATACGCGCTTGGACCAACACCATCTTGACCGTGCGGTGTCTTTCATGCTCCCTAACTCATACAAAGGATGCTATACCTCACGCTTATTCAACTCACGCATCATGTTCGACGTGTTGAGGTACGAGCAACGATTGCAATGCCAATGTCATTCTGTTGGATGTGTAAAAAGAGTGTGTTGTTTCAGATGCGCTACATGGCTCTCCCGATTTCGACGCTTCCCGTCTCGTGATCATCTCCATTGCTTCCGACCATCTGTCGTTGCGAGCTAGAATGAACGTGCATCCCCATACCAGTATCACCGACCTCGCTCTCAGCCTCGGGACTTTCCGCACCGTCCATGTCGAGATCTACCTCTTCATCGTCATCCGTCTCTCCTCCCATTTCTTCCTCATCATCGTCATCGTCCTGGCCTGATCCGTCCATGATCTCGACACCACCACGCTGCGATCGTGCTCCAAGACTATCCAACGTATGTTGTGAAGGCTGCATACCATCCATACGGTCTTCCTCATCGTCAAGGGCGCTTGTAACCAATGCCTCGTCGAGAACCTCAGCCGGTGTAATGCGGCTGAAAGTAACCAACGACGCTGTGGTGGCAGAGCGTCGGCGCATCCCTGGACGTGGAGGCAACGGATCAAAGGCGGACGATCCGACTCGTGCCTTGCCCTCTGCGACGCTTTGTGTCTCGGCCAAGGACGCTGCTGTGGCACTTGGGCTCTGACCAGGTAACGTAGGATGCGACGGTGATGATCGTAGCCCAAACACACCCGAAGAGTTCGTTCGCGTGAGAACACGATGACCTGGCAGACTGGTGGTTCGGTCCATGAGTGTGGGCGCGGGCGGCGTTCCAAAACTCGGGAGTCGAGGCAAAGTGGCTGGATCGTAGCGCGAAGAGCCCGGTCTCGCCATCTCAATCGACTCGTTCAAAGCTGCAGACGAATAGACTGGAGCTCCTGTCGAGAAGGCAGGTTCTGGCGCTTGATCTTCGTCCACGGTCGACAGTGCGTTCGATGTAGGCGCATGGGCAGAAGCCAACTCGGTCCTTCTCACAGCTTCCGCAGCGGCCACTACATCGCTTGAGGGATCTTCATCGATCTCGCCCACCACGGACATTCTTCCTGGATACCTCGGAAGATCTTCGCCTTCGTCAGCCAATCGTGATCCATCGTCGCGGAACAGCTGAGCATAAGCGGGCAGCAACGGCTCTGCAAATGGTGCTGGCAGCGCGGAGCTGGAATCGGATTCGTTGGCAGATGATGCTAGGTTCTGTCTTTCCGACGCTGTTGTAGCAGCGCCAGTTGCGGAGCTTTGACCAGCAGCCATCGTATCGCCTGGAGCCATGGATCGTCCACCACCAGGGACGAGGCTGACAGGACCGAACTGCTCTTGGACCTCTTTCGGCGGCGCTTCAGTGAAACGCACTGGCACGCACATGACCAGAGCCTGGGCCCATTCTTCGCCGTCCTGACCTGTAGCAACATTGGATTTCATTCCAAAGCCGAGCTTGACCTTGAGCTTGTGTCGGACTCGAACGTAAGGACTTTCAAAGTCCGGCATCAATTGGGCACTGCCTGCTTTGCGAGCTGCTTCCAGATCGCTGGGTACCAACGGAAGATTGATCGTCATACGGACGCGACCTTTGGTGAGATCCACTCCTTGACCGTCGTCGCCCGCAAAGGCGTAGGTAGCACGCAGACTGGCTGCAGCCCCTGCATTGCTTGAAGACGAGGCAGTGCTAGGACCAGCTCGAGCATCTTGACTGTTGCCGGAAGTTGAGGCCTCGTTGGGCTGTTCCAGCATCGAGCTCGCAAAGGTTGAGAGACGACTGATGGCAGTCTCGAAGCGGCTTCTTCTTGGCGCCGAACGGTTCGTTGACCGTGCGGCAGTTACACTTGAGCTGACGCCCGTTCTCGCAGTAGAGGATGAGGACGCTGCGCCCCCGCGGTCACGAGACCAGGTTTCGGGTACGTTCCTGCGCTGCGATCCGGATGTCGGGGCGTCCGAGTTGGTAGCTTCACCCGAGTTGGAGCGCGCTAGGACTCGAGACGCTTGTGAGCCAGCTTGCGATGACAATGCTGTTGCATCTGCAAATGGTGTCTCGTCAGACTCTTCGGCGTCTGCGTCACGCGCCTGCACTGCGTTGCTGCCGCCAGTGGTGACCGTTGTTGTCGTGGCGCCAATGTCAAAGGGGATCGGTCGCCTGCTGCGACTGGGTCCATTGGGCGACGAGCCGGTACCCATCAAGGCACCTGCAGTGCTTGGCCTAGGCGCAGGCTGCATCGTGCCAGAGCCATCTGTACCTTGAAATGCCTGTCTGAGTGACGAACTGCTCGAGTTGTTCGATCGAGCCAACGCACGCGGAAGAGGTTGCATGACGCTTGCACGCGAGCCCGAGCTGACCTGTGCGGTGGGTGCAAAAGCAGCTCTGAGACTGCTGATCCCAGCGCTCTGCGACGTGCCATCAGGTGTGTGAGTGCCTGAGCCTGCAGGACTGTCTCGCGAGGGGCTTCTTGCGACACCGCTCGGCCTCTCGGCGAGACTGTTGTTGATGTTGACCCTGGCCTTGCCCTTGCGTGATTTGTCCCCATCTTCCTTGGCTGCGTCCCGTTCTGGCTTGCGAAGCGTGAAGGGCGGCGGCCCGACGATCGTGGTGCGGATGCGTTCGACGTTGTGCTCGACTGGATGAAGCGCTTTGCCCTGATTGGCCAGGGAGATGTGGCTCAGAACCAGCGATCTGTCGTAGCTCTGACGGAGACGCGTCTCAGCAGCAGCCGCTTGTGCATCGTCTGAGGCAGCAAGCGTCTTTCGGGACGGCGTCACGACAGGCAGATCAGCTGCATCGACTCGGTTCGGCGATGGCGGTACTGGAAAGGTAGCACAGAAGGAGCGCGAGGGCATCGAGCTGTGCCGTTCGGTCTGAAGACACACCAACTCCATGTCCTTGAGCCGCAGTCCACCCCACTTGCGAAGCGCATCCCAGCCTTCAGTACGTCCGACCTCAATCTGAACGCCAAAGCTCAGCACATCGCTCTTTGGACCGGCGACATGAACATGTGACGGCAGAGAGAGCGTCAAAGAGAAGTTGAGGCCGCCAGCAGCGTTCTTGTCTGGCGTGGCACCAAGCTCAGGAGGCAAGTGCAAGGTAGGACGATGGACAAAGTGTCGCAAGGGTGCGGAGGATCGGCCGACGGATGTTGACCTTGAAGATGTGCGTGGAGGCGAATTAGCATTTCCGAAGCGCGAGTCAAGGAGGGATGATGCGCGGCTCATCGAGCTTGGCAAATTAGGCAGCGTTGCCGAAGGCGTGAGCGCTGACGCAGCTGCGGCAAGTTTGGCAGGATCGCGAGGCGCGTCGAAAGCACTCGGGGCTCGCGGCATAATCATGTTCGGCTCTCTCTCTGCACCTGCATCTTGTCGGCGCTCTGTCTGACCCCAGTCCCTCGTATGTGCATCGATTCTGGGCGACGGTGCTAGGGTCGGTGGAGCTTGCGTCATGGCTGTTGCGGAGTCGATGGTTTCGCTCGCAGTCGTGTTGGGCGAAAGCGTACCCACTTCGGCAGCGGGCGAGTCGGCGGTAGGAGGTTCAAGACGTGTAGCCTCAGCTTGTCGCTGGCCGGCGAGAGCTGCTAGCGACACAGGGGCAGATGCCGAAACTGGAAGATTGGGGCGGCCGAAATTGGTTGATACCGAAGGTGGCGGCGTTCCGGATGTTGCTGCAGCATCAGGAATCTCCTCAAGCCTAGCCAGAGCCAACATGCTCTGCGAAAGTGAAGGAGGCACGCCATCTGCACGCAACACTTGACTGGCAGTGGCAAGTCTCGCCAGCCTGGCTACAGGCACAGGCACGACGTCTCTGCATCGCCTCACGAGGATGCCGAGGCAGGCACTCTTGATGGAATGCTGCCCGTTTGGAAGAAGCTGGTTGGAAGCTTCTGTCGTCTTGGTGAACAGCGGGTCCTTCTCGCTAGACGTCGGTGCGACTTCTTTGGACCCCGATCCGTGACGACTGCTGGCGAGGGAGCTGGCCTGTTCGGCATCTGGCCCCGTCGACTTTCTCGATGTTCTCAGCTGAAGCTGTTTCGCTGTCTTGTTCAGCCAAGTGCTCTTGGTCTTGCTTCGAGTGCTGGCAGGTGGCGAACGCGTGCCTTGCTTTCGCTCAGCTACATTCTTGTTGGTGGTCGCTTCGCGGAGCTCAGATTCGAGCGATCTCGCCAGATGCAACGTGGAAGACTGACTCGGCGCGCTGTCGGAACCGATCGCGTCGAAGCTCGAGAATGCCGAAAGAATGGCCTGACCTTCCACAATGGCTGTCGCTTGAACACAGTAGAAGGTGGCACCGAAGCGTGAACGCTGTGACGCTGGTAACCAGCCAGGGATTGAAAGGTCGAACTCAGTCTCGTACTTGGAAGTTTGTTTGTTGACATCGTCTTGTGCTGCTTTGGCCGCGGCATCATCGGTTGGTGAGGTTGCCTGCTCATCCGTGCCTGTCTCAACCAGCTCCACGAGGCAGGAAAAGCCGTGTGGCTGCAGAAGCTCCTGAGACAATTCTGCCAGCTTGATGGCGTTGAATCTGCCTGTGGCATCGACATAGACAGAGTAGCCGATGAAGCGCACAGTAAGCGCCGCGACGTGGACCGTGGGACGATCTGCGGTCGTACCGTCACGCGCCAACGCCGCTGCGGCAGAGAGGCGTGGAACGTTGAGTTTGGGGACTTCAACGACCACGGTACCGGCCAGGGAGTAGTTGGAGCTGGACTGCATCGAGCCAAACATGGTGATACGGTCAATCATTGGCTCGACGTTGACACGGACGTGCTCGCATAGGTCCACCTTCTTGGGCTGAAGTGTCTTGCCGCGGACAGCAGCTACTTCGAGCCTCAGCTGTCGACTGGTCTGTACTAGTGGGAGCGAAGCAGGAGCACGAGGCCCTGGTTGCGTGGAACGAGGAAGATGCTCTGCCGAGAGACTAGCTTGTGCGAGCTGAAGAGATGGTCCAGACGTAGAGTCGGCAACGAGGAAGTCGAGCATGCTCATGCGACGTTCTGTGCGTGCCTCGACGTGCTCAGGAGAGGTGGGTGAGTCGAGCTCGTCATTGATGTCGCGGGCTGCAGCTCGCGGAAGAGACCGCGGATCCGGCATATCTGGAACGACTGTCAAACGAGCAGCTGATTCCCTGCCGAGGCTGGAAAAGCGCTGTGGAGATGTGACAGGAGCGGATCTTGGAAGCTCTAGGTTGGCTAGATCATGGTGCGACGCCGATGCACCAGACACTCGAAGAAGCGGGGGCGGCGAGGGGTGTATAGACGCGTCTTGTCGTTCTGTGTTGGCAGTGATACGACCAGGCTCATCGGTGAGCTGCGCAGCGCCAGACTGGATGTTGTCATCGGGAACAAGTGTGCGTGTGATGATGGGCGCCGAAATCGGTGATAGTCTTTGACTAGATGGCGCTGCTAGAATTTGAGTTGTCCCCTCCCCTGCAGACACAGGCGAAGATGCTTCGAAGCTGCCGTGGTCTTGCATCTCCAGAGGACGCTGCGTGTTATTAGAAGCATCAGCGTTTGATGTGACGAGTGTGCTGGCCAATACTGGAGTGTGAACGTGGGCCGAACGTTGGGCGGGGACTGTATCGAAAGCAGCATGCATGGAAGGAGGGGAAGGATGACCCGAAATGGCGGCAAAGTTGATGCACTTGGCGTTAGCGGAAGAGCAGGTCGACGACGAGCCTTCTGCGAGCTCAACGGGCGAGGGTAATGAAGTAGTGGGTGGCGGTGAGGATCCGCCGTGATGATGAAAGTGGCGCTCCTCCGACGGTGCTTCGTAGCTGGTGGGAGAAGAAGACTGGGCTGGTTGACGGAGAGATGAGGAGGCGCGGCGGGTATCGTGGCGTTGTTGTGCTGGCTCAGCCTGAATAGAAGATGAAATGTGACTGGTCTCGGCGTTGTCGATGCTTCGATTAGATGTGCTTCGAGGAGGGGTAACCGGCAGTGAATTGGTGTGTTTGTGGGAAGTTGCACTGGAGCCACGCGGTCGGGTCACAATCGGAGCTGCGGAAGGTGAGGATGTCGATGTCGCCTTTGCCAGCTTGTGGGGATCATCCCTGGATTTGGATTTGAGCACGGCTGCAAAGAGCGAGGACCGACGCGACTTGAAGCTAGGATTAGCTCTGAGCTTTGGATCGTGGGGATTGTGCTGGCGATGATGGTTGGCCACGAAGCGGATTGCTGGATCCACAGAAGGGGTGCCAAGTTGGGACTGGCTTGGTGAGACACGGCGGGATGAATCCGACATGGCGGTTGCGGTAGAGGCAGATGAAGACTGGGATGGTCCCACCGCAGCGGATTGCAATGGGGGAGTCGCGGCTTGCATCATGTATCGATGCCGCTATGGGCGAACAAAGAAGCCGCAGCTCAACTTCATGTACGAGGCATGCAGGTTGATGAAGCAATGGTGACCATGTGGCGGCAAGATTGGGGGTTTTGTCGAGCCAAGGAGCAAGAGGTGAGGCTCAGTGCACAGCAGCTAGAAGCTCTGCTAGGAGGAGTCGAGGATGGTTTGATGTGACTGATGTGCAAGATCTTGCACGCTGAGTCGGAGTGGTACTTGCTGCCTTTCAGTGCGGATAGCTTGGTGCGATACGTCGAGATGAAGCAGATCGAACGGATGAATGCGAGCAACGAGAAGGTAGATCCCGACAAAGTGTCAATACGATGGTAAATAGTATGCTAGAGTAGAAAGGGGTGTATGTATAGTTGTAGTAGGAGAAGGAAGCCTTCAGGGGCAAACGATGGGTTTCACCGATTGAGCAACTTTTCGGCGGAAAGAGTGATGGCAGATGAACGGCTGAGGCAGCGTCGGAGATTCGAGCCTGTCTCGATGAATATTGGCTTAATGAAAGGGCCGACAGCTCAAATAGAGGAAGCTGAGTATGCAGTCGGAAGGGGCGACAATGAAGGATGTTTGAAGGTCAAAGCGAGAGAGAGGTGCAAGTGGCAGTCTAAGAAAGCGTGTGACAGGCAGACAAAGGGGTGAAGCGAAGCGGCGCGTGCGCCGTGCAAGCCAAATTGTGACTGCAGAGAGAGAGTGTGTGTATGTGTGTGCTTATGGGATTGGAAATGGTGTTGGACTCGAAGAGAGTGCGGCGACAGCTGGCCTTTGCTGATTCTCAACTTTTGGCTGCAGCGGGGAACGGCTGGGATTGCTACGCCGACGACTGCACCAACAGAGCGGATTGAAGAACCGAATTGAGTCTTGTGAGCAAGCCAGGCGAGGCGAAGCGGGCGAAGCGGGCGAAGCGGGCGAAGCGGTTGACAGTAATGCACACCAACTGCACCCTTTCTGCACATCGCATTGCATTGCCTTACACGCGCTGTCGTGCTGTTCTCTTGACCTTGCTTTTCGGGATGATTGCGGACTTTCGCCTCTTGGAATTGATGATTAGCAATCAAGACCAAATCTGTCTCCGTGAGCAACCTAACCGCCGCACACACAGGCTGGCGGCGGTGCGGAAACTGTCACCCACGACGCTTCTAAGCTTATGTGTGTTGCTGCACGGCACTGAGTGGGGCGCCAAATATTTCAAGATCCACTTCTTCCAGCCTGCCACTTGCGCTGCTGGCCGGTCTTTGAGTGCCAGTGTTCAAATCAGGGCTTCGTCATATCACAAGGACGAGCAAGGAGCACCGTGTTGGTATCATCGGAGCCATTCGACACGAGCGGCTGCTACGACAGATGTTAGAGGTCAATGCTCGAAGCCGGTGAAGGCGAGGCCTGAACGTCCTGAATTCATGTGCAAACAGCTGCAGAGGCTCAGATGGACGTTCGGGGTCATTCCGAGAAGCTTGTCCCAGAGACCGGAAGAGCCGAATGGTAAGGGGACCCGACTCATGACTTGACATGAGTTTTGATGCGCTCAGAGAAAAAGCGAGGCCTCTTGGACGCTCAGTGAAATCATGAATTGATGATGCAGTTTGGTCTGCATCTCGAAGCCATGCTTCGCGCCGTAGCTCCAAACTTTGCCGCAGAGCCACACTTCTCCCTTCTGCAACGTCAGACTAGGTAAACTGAGACCAGAGCTTGATTCTGGCTGGTCATACGCGATAAATTTAAACTCTAACAATCTGGAAGAAGATGGTTTGTGATTGGCTTTTGGAATAGCCAACGGCGAGGAGATCTGTCTGAATGGGCGAGAAACCTTGCGGTGAGATGGCGAGTTTCACACAATGCTCATCTCAGCTGTGGGGAGCTCTTTCGAGAAGGCTGACCGAGAGGATCCTTTGAATGACCATCCTTTGGAGTGAACGAGTTCGAATCAAAGTGATTGGTCCAAACGGATAGGCTGCAATGAGGAGGTGGAATCATAGCCTACTGTATTGCTTCCTTCTAACCGCTGTGGTTGCTCCCGATTCGATCTGAGGCAAAGAAAGGGGTAAAATTCGAGATCAGCCAGCCAAGTCGCGCAACGGCTGCTCATCGAGACTTGGGCGCGCTCTTTTGTGCTGTGCTCTGTGCACTGCAGACTTGCGAACACACAGACACACGATCAGGCTCAAGCTCGGGCTGCCATTTTTCTTTTTCTTTTTCTTTTCTTTTCTCCAAGTGATTTCCGACTTGGTCGGTGCTTTGGCTCGTCGGCGCGTCGAAACGCCAACACACAAGCAGCTGCAGCGATTCAGCACAGTTGCGATCGGTGATGCAACCATGCAAACATGGCTTGAAACAGCGACACACACTTCCAATTTCGGCTCTCTCTGACGCTGTAACTTATCGCCAATACAGTCGAACCTCTCGAAATGACACATGTAAATTGAATAAAATAATTCAAAAATCGCGTTTTAATTTTGGCCTAAAAAAGGAGCAAAAAATCTAGCATCATCTTGCAGTGCTTACATAATGCTTCAAAGGTATATGATATGTATATCGTTCTGAGCCTCTCAATCAGCTCTAGACACTGAAGAAGTTAACAGAGGCGACTGTCCATGATGTAGTGTGATCATCAGGTGAAGAGGAAGCACTGGCAGAGATAAAGGATACTGAAGACACTTTGGACTCCTAGCCCATCTGTAGCACCAGTAGAGCTTGACAAGGGCCCATAGAGTGCTACAGGAGTGGTGGAAGAGCAGTTCAACACTCTCAAGTCAGCTCAGGATACCCTGGCAGACCATGGTCTTCTGACCTAAAAAGTTTCAGATGCTTTCTCAGCTTGTAGCTCTCAACCTACTGTATCACAATCAATTCTGTAGTCACACATTTAGTTTAAAAGCTCTCACACTTCCATAGGTGCTCTAAGTGATGAGCTACAAGAGTTTTACTGCTTGAGGACATCAAAATAATTTACGAAAATTTTAAAATAAATAATGTGTCATTTCGAGAGGTTTGACTGTACACATTTCCACTTCTCAGCCTCGCACTCAACTCACACTTGCTTGCTTGCTTGCTTTCACCTTCGCGTAACTTTCATCTCGACCTTTCATTCATCATCCTTCTCATCCGCTCTTCCCCATCATCAACACCCGCCTTCTTTCTCCTTCTCTTGCTTCGCATCGTTACATTCATCACTTGATCAATTCCACGTTCCCATCAACTCTGAACGGCGCTCTTGATTGCTACGTCGCCCTTACCAAAACACAGCTTCTTCAATCTATTTCCATATCATCTCATCCGCCGTCGACCCCCTTTCTCGTCTACGATCGCATCCAACCTCTAGCCTGTCGCCCTCTTCCGTTCTCGCAGTCCTTTTCAGCTTTCGTAGTATCTCAGTCTCTAGCTTACCACCATATCGTCCTGTGCAGCAGTCCTCGTCCGCTATCTCCTCCCTTTCCCTGCCGCCGCATCCTGCCTCCTTTCTGCCTTTCATCTGTACCCTCAACCACCTCGTGCTGCCGAAAAAAAGTAGATAGGCATCGGCTCCCTTACACACATCGCCCACAATGCAGTCAATGATGGGTGGAACACCCATGGCCAATGCGCCTTCCAACCTTGGCATCTCTGCCGGTCCAAATGCTTCCAACACAGGCACGCTCACAAATGGTCTCAAAGGCTCCAATCCTCCCGTATATAGCAGCGCAGAAGCAGCAGCCAACGCACAGGGTCTCGTCTACCCAGCACTCCACCTCCACCCTCTCAACGATACCTTTGCACCAAAGCAGATCAGCCTCGCACCTCCAGGGCCCAACAACCGCATCAAGATCGGTCGTCAGACCAATGCCAAGACAGTGCCAAATCCAACCAACGGCTACTTTGACAGCAAAGTCCTGTCGCGTATGCATGCAGAGGTGTGGAGCCAAAACGGAAAGGTCTACATCAAGGATGTCAAGTCCTCCAACGGTACTTTCATCAACGGCGAGCGTCTTTCCCCTGAAGCACAAGAGTCGGACGTCTTTGAGCTGCATAACGAGGATATGGTCGAGTTCGGCATCGACATTGTTGGCGATGACAACAAGACCATCATCCACCACAAGGTCGCATGTCGTGTCTATCTAGTGCTGACTGCCGAAGATGCGCTCAGTCTTCGTCACGACTTTGCCAGTCTCTATCGTGGTGGCATGCACGGCGGTCCGCTTGGAAGCAACGGCGTCGGCCCTGGCGCCGAAGGAGGTCTCCGCAGAAGCAAAGCTGGATTCAGCTTCGACCATGTGCTTAGCAAACTGCAGAGCGAACTACAGAGGAGCAAGGACACTTGGAACGACCTCGGCAGCCTCACCACCACCATGCACGACATTCACGAGACGCTCGGTGGTAGCGCACCTCCTCTCTCCACAGCTCCTTACCCTCACCTTGTGCCTCCCCTCCCCGGCGCTCAACAACAGCAACAGCAAGAACAGCAACGTGCCAAAGACGCCGAATATCAAGCAGCGACCAACGAATCCCATTCTGCCACCATCTCTGCACTTCAGGCACAGCTTTCTGAGACCCAGTCGTCATTGGCCGCCCATGTCGACAAGATCCGTAGCCTCGAGTCCATCTTGTCAGAGCACGACTCGATCAAGCGCGAAGTCAGCAGTATCAAATCGCAAATGGAGCAAGCAAAGCGTGAGATGGACGCGGCTGCCATCTCTTCCGCTTCGGGCTCCAGCATCAACGGCTTCGGCACCATCCGAGGCGCTCCTCTCTTCAACCGTTCTCTGGAACACGATGACTTTGATGACGGTGCAAGCGTAGCCAGTGTCGAAACCGTGACTCAGAACGACGAAGAAGACTCCTTTGGCGCAGGTGCGTCTTCAAAAGCAGGCCATGTCGGTCCTCGCGCGCCGCCCGACATGCCATCTCACCTCACATCGGAGGATGCCGCCGACGTCGGCTCTGCTCGCGCTCCCGAGTTAACTGAAGCTTCTGCTAACACCACCAAGTCGGACTCTCAACCCAGGGATCTGGCATCCGCTCCAGCACTAACGTCTCAAAGCCTGGCTAAGCACAGCGATGGACGCGATGTTGAGCTTCGCGCGCAGAACGAGGCGCTCTCGACAAGATTAGAAGAGCTCGCATCGCAGCTTGAACAAGCATTGGCGCTCAGCCGCGGTCTCCAAGATCAGCACGCACAGGTGACCGACACTGTCAAGACGCTCGAGGAGCGCGTCCACACTCTAGAGAAGGAGGTCGAGCAAAAGGCTGCTGCCGCGCCATCTGCAGATGCTACATCGTCGGAAGAGACGACAGCGGCGCTGCTCGAGGGTATTGAAGGACGCTGGACCGAGTTCCGCAGCGACTTTGAGGAAAGCTGGCGCAAGGAGCGCGAAGGCATGCAGACCGAGCGAGAGGAGCTCCGTCAGGTGGTGCGTGCATGGGACGAGGCCAACCGACGTATGGAGGACGAGCTCAACGGCGATGCTGCTGACGACTCGAGTGTCCAGGGCGAAGAGAGCAGCGGTGCTGCTTCAAGCTTGTCGGTAGCGGAAGCCTCGTCAGAGGATGCCGCAGCCGCGAGCAATGTCGCTGGACCATCCTCGTTGCTTACTGCCAACGGCTCGAGCAGCCGAGGTAAGCGAGGCAATGGCAGCCGTCGCAAACGCCACGTCAACAGCGCGCTTCGCTCGCTTCTGTACGGTAGCTCTGCTGCTGGTCTCATGCTCGAGGCAGACGGCAGCAGAGACATGGACGATGACGAGCCATGGAGTCACACTTCGCGGTCACGACTTTCTGGTCGGAATCCTGACGACGATGCCCTGTCCACCAGCCAGTCTGTCCGAAGCATCGCCGACTCGACATCTACACGGCCCTCGACCTCGACAGAGATGACGACGCCTGATCTTGGACCCGATGCATCAAGAGGTGAATCAGCCTTGGATTCGACGCTGTCCAAGCATGAAAGCCAATATAATCGCTCTCGCCATGGTCGAGAAGGTGGAGCAGATGGCAGCAATCGGAATGCACAGGCTGTAGCGCCCCAAACGATAGCTGCTGCCGGTGTCGTCTTTATCGGAGTCACAGCCTGGATCTTGGCAGGCAAAGATTTGACTCGACTCAATTTGGCTTTGTCGGGCAAGCCTTGATCAACGCCTCTCTCTCTCTCTCAACAATCGATTTTCCTCGCAACCATCCCAATCACAGTGTCAATCTTTATCGATTCATCGTATGTTTACTCGTTTGTAACAGTGTTCTCGTTCTCATGCCCTTTCACGTCGATACCATACCAATCATGAATCTATTGTTTCATCTCAGATGTAAGCCCGGTGTGAGAAGTGTGTAAAAGTACAGCATCAGGGCGTGAGTGAGAAGGACCATTTCGGCTCCGAGTGAAAAAGCAACACACAGGAAGAAGCGCACAGGACACGGACGCGTCTCAAGATCTCTTTTTCTTTCCCTTTGTGTGTTGAATTTCCCGATTCGCTGTTGATCCGCTTTCCGCTTGGAAAAGAGGCTCCTCTCTCTCTCTGTCTTGACACCCTCTGACCATCTCAAGCATCACCGACTCGGCTTAGCTTCCACACCATCAAGAGCCTGAGCCGCGCTCTGCCACCACGAACAGATCGTCGCCTTACCCTTACGAAGGAAAGAAACCGGCACGCACACATACCTGACGAGCGCTTGTCAGGACCCAATACATACAAACTCACAGCCATCATGGACGTCAATATGCGAGACGCAAACCGAAGAGGAGGTGGGCGCAAGAATGGGCCTTCCAATGCCCGCGCTGCACGCCGCAGTGATCCATATGCCCGCGACTCGAGAGCACGACCCAGCGCACCCGTCAACCAGCAGCAGCGCGAGCAGGCTCAACAATCTAGTCAAGCTCAGGCTCAATCTGGCATGTCATATCCTCCGCCCGAACTCAGCATTCGTGGCTCAAGCGGACCTACCTGGATTGTTGTCTCCAACCTGGTCGTTGGCACATCGAACGAAGATGTCCGTCTCACCTTCAGCGCGTTCGGTCGTGTGGATGAAGTCAAACAGCGACCTGCACCCTCGGCCAACCACCCGACGGTTGCATTCGAAGTAGCGTTTGATCGAAGGCAAGATGCCGAGATGGCGGTGGAGAAGTTCAATGGAGCTCTTGCTGATGGCAGGATCTTGCAGGTATCGATCAAGAAGCCTGAGGTACCGCGAGATGCTTACAGCCAGTTCAACCGGGCTACTGCACAAGCAGCTGCTCAACGACCACGCGAGAAGGGATCCGCCAACTTGATCCCTGCTCCTGCTCCTTTGCCTTACACACCGACTCCGGCGCCTGCAGTGGCAGCAGCTATCCCGACAGCACCTGCCAGCATGCGATCGCGTGTGCGAAGTGCTGGTCTGGTAGAGCCTGGTGCTAAGAAGTCTAACGGAGCAGCGACTCCGAAAGGCGCCGCAGGTAAAGCTGGCAACAATGCTAGCATCCCCACAGGACCCAAGAAGATGGTGGCTGCACAAGCTGCTGCAGCTGCACCGAAACCGAAGCCTTTGACACAACGCATTCCAGAACCGCTCGCAAACCGACTTCTCACGCCAGCACAAGCACAGAAATTACGAGCAGAGGAAGCAAAGAAGAAGGCTCAACAGGAGGCACGAGCTAAAGCGATCGCAGCAACAGGAAAGAACACGATGTTGGGTAAGAGATTGGGTGGATTGCCATTGGCTCAACGATTGGTGCAGCAGGCAGGAACACCCAAGTCGGATCAGACAGCTATCAAGGCTGCAGCTAAGAAAAAGAAGCGCAAGAAGCAGTTGGCCAAGGCCAAGAAGGCAAAGCAGCCTAGGAAGGCTGGCGGTGCTGCTGTGATGGAGCTTGATGGATGAGAACAGGCACAAATGAGGAGGGGGCCTTGACAATGTACAACACAGTCTTCACATTATCTCTGAGCGATAGCAATGCTTTATGAATCTCAGCTCGAGCCGATCTTGGTCACAACCTTGGACGATGAAACGGTTCAGAAGAGAGACTTGTTTCTGAGTGGGATGACTGAGTGCTTGCCAGTCGACCGAATCCGTTTTATGATACCGCTGCTGCCATCATGATGTGCGTGCAGACCATCTTGCTCTGCACAGAGAGCTCAACAGGCTGTGTGGAAGAATGCAACTGCACAACGCAGTGTAGAAGCGCAAGCAGAATGACTAAAGCCAACACGCGTCGCGTTTCCACTTTACGCCCAATTTGAAAGCAGAAAAAAAAAAAAAAAGTGTCACTCGACTGAGCCAGACAGACTGAGCCAGTGCCAGAAGCAGAAGCAGAACCGCGCAGTATTGCAGAACAACGCGCATCGCAACGTGTTGCTCTCTCTCTCTCAGCTGTCAGTGTTGGTTGCTGCGCTTCAAGCTTCTTGCCATTCTGCCACATCCCTAATCACCATCATCATCATCATTCTATCTCCACCGTTTCCTAACAACGACTTCTACCCCTCAGACATATCTCGTCTCGCCGCCATCTCATTCCCGGGTCGTCACAGGTCCGCGGTCATGGTCACCGCTTGGTCATAGACTCCCAGACTATCACATCTTAGATCCCCAGCCAAGGTCAGATATCCCTCTCGCATCACCTAGATCTGGCCAAGATCTGACATTTACTTCGGCATGTATATCAAGACTCTAACCATCCAGGGCTTCAAGTCCTATCGAGACCAGACTGCCGTCGAGCCCTTCTCACCACATCACAATGTCGTCGTTGGTAGAAACGGTTCCGGCAAGTCCAACTTCTTCTCCGCCGTTCGATTCGTTCTCTCCGATGCATACACTTCCATGTCCCGTGAGGAGCGACAGTCCCTTCTCCACGACAGCTCCAGCTCCACTTCCGCCACTCTTTCAGCATTCGTAGAGATCGTCTTTGACAACAGCGACAATCGTTTCCCCACCAACGGAACTGAAGTCATTCTACGTAGAACCATCGGTCTCAAGAAAGATGAATACAGTATCGACCGCAAATCCGCCTCCAAAGCCGATGTTGCCAATCTCCTCGAGTCGGCTGGTTTCTCCCGCAGCAACCCATACTACATTGTGCCGCAAGGTCGAATCACTCACCTCACCAATGCAAAGGATCATGAGCGACTCGGCTTGCTCAAAGAGGTAGCAGGTACTCGAGTCTACGAACAGCGCAGAGCCGAGTCCATCAAGATCATGCAAGATACCAGCGCAAAGCGAGCCAAGATCGACGACCTTCTCGAGTACATTGAGAACCGTCTTGCCGAGCTCGATGACGAGAAGGAAGAGCTGCGCGAATACTACGAAAAGGATCGAGAGCGCAGGTGCATCGAGTACAGTCTTCATCAACGCGAGCTCAACGAATGCGCCGAACTGCTCGAAAAGTTGGAAGATGAGCGTCGTCGCGATGTCGATGCATCCAACCTCCGCAGAACCGAGTTCAACGAGCGTGAAAAGCTGCTCGCCCGTCTCGAAGCAGAACTTGCTGCCACCGGTCAGTCCATCGAACAGCGCAACCTCGAAAAGAACCAGCTCGAGCTGGAAAGACGAGACATTGCCAAGCACCTCGCCCAGATCGAATCGCTCGTCGAAGAGCTCGAAGAGGATGGTGAGAAGCGCGCCGACCGACGTGGCGCCCTCGAGGCTGAGCTGGCTCGCATTCGAACCGAGATCCAGCAGAAGCAGACGCAGCTCGACCAGCTGCGACCCAACCTCGATTCCCTCCAGGCTGAGGCTGAACAACTTCGTGCCGCATTGGAAGAGACAAAGGCACGAATCTCTGCGCTTTATTCGAAACAAGGTCGTTCGGCTCAATTCCGCAACCAGCGTGATCGTGATGAATACCTTCGCTCCCAGATCGGTGCTCTCGACCAGTTCCTCCGTTCGCAGCAGAGCCGTATCGACGAGACTACTCGTGAGCGTGCTAGCGCTACGGAACGACGCACTACAGCCTTACGCAAGATTGACGAGATCGAAACCAATCTCGACAGTCGCAAGGAAACCTTCCAACAGCTTGCTACGGAATACGCTGCCAAGCAAGCTCGCCGTGACGAGCTCTCCGAGACGCGCAAAGACCTGTGGAAGGAAGAGGAGTCGCTAAGATCCTCGCTTGCCTTTGCTAGCAACGAGCTGTCTAACGCTCAGCGCAAACTTGTCAGCATGATGGACAAGGCTACGGTTCAAGGTCTGCTTGCTGTCGAGAAGATCGCTGCCAGTTTGGGCCTCCAAGACAACGTCAAGGGCCCCATCTATCAGCTGTTTTCGGTTGACGACAAGTACAAGACGGCTGTCGAAGTGATTGCTGGTGCTTCGCTCTTCCATGTCGTGGTCGACACCGACGAAACGGCAAGCAAGCTACTCGAAGTCATGAACCGCGAAAAGAGCGGTCGTGTCACTTTCATGCCTCTCAACCGCCTCCACCCCAAGGAGACTGACTTCCCAGCAACACAGGACGCCATCTTGATGGTCAAGAAGCTTCAATTCGACAAAGCCTTGACTCCTGCTTTCCAGCAAATCTTTGGTCGCAGTATCATCTGCCCCAACCTCGAGATCGCTGCCGCATACGTTCGCAGCCACGGCGTCAACGCGGTCACCCTCGACGGTGACAAGGTCGAACGCAAAGGTGCGCTTTCCGGTGGTTACCAGGATCCGAGACGTAGTCGTTTGGATGCGGTCAACGACGTACGCAAGTGGCAGACACAGAGCGAGCAAGATACCGCTAAGCAAGAGGAAGTGCGACGTCGACTCACCGAGATCGAGCAAGAGATCACAGCGCTGGTTGGTGAGATGTACCAGCTGCAGCACCGCCGTGATGAAGCACGAAATTCGCGTGGACCTCTCCTGGAAGAGCTGCAGTGGGCCCGCACCGAAGCTGAGGACTTGGCACAACGCCTGCAGAGTATCGAGCGACGTGAAGCTGATCAGAGTCTGGAACTCAAAGCGAATCAGACCAAGCGTGCTGGACTCGAGGAAGAGTTGCGTACGCCCATGGCGCAAGGTTTGACACCACAGGAAGTTTCTCAGCTAGAAGCACTCAATGCCCAAGAGGATCAACAGAAACGCGAGCTTGCCGACAAAGCCAATGCCCTTGCGGAACTCAGCAAGCGTAGTTCTATCCTCGAGATTGATCTGTTCGAGAACCTGCGCCGACGAAGGGAGGAGATCGGATCGCAACTCGAGGCACTTGGTGAGTCGCTTGGCGGTGACGATGCTGGTTCTGCTTCTGGTCCTCAAGATGTTTCGGCTCGCAAGCGTGAAATTGATGCACTCCGCCGTCGTATCGCAGACCGCGAAAAGCGCATCAAAGCCATCGAAAAGGAACTCGACCGACTCAGCCAGTCGATCCAAGATACCCAAGCCAATTACGACAAGACCAAAGCGGACCAAGCTGAAGACGCCCGAAGCATCGCACGTCAGCAAAAGAACGTTGAGCGATATCTCAGCAAGCGTTCGCGTCTTTTGGAGCAGCGCGATCGATGCAACCAGGACATTCGCGATCTCGGTGTTCTGCCAGAGGAAGCGTTTGAAAAGTACATCAATACAAACGCTGACCGACTTCTCAAGAACTTGCACAAGGTGAACGAGAGTCTCAAGAAGTTTTCGCATGTCAACAAGAAGGCTGTTGAACAGTACAACTCGTTTACTAAGCAACGAGATCAGCTGCTCGAGAGGAGGGGAGAGTTGGAGCAGAGTGCAGAGTCCATTCAAGAGCTGATTGATGTCTTGGATCAGAGGAAAGACGAGGCGATCGAGCGCACGTTCAAGCAAGTTAGCAAGTACTTTGAGGAGGTATTCGAGAAGCTTGTTCCTGCTGGACGAGGAAGACTCATTATGCAAAGGCGTGCTGATCTCGCTGCTACTACTACCGCCGCTGCTGCGGAAGAGTCGGAGGAAGAAAGCGCTGGTCAAGTCGAGAATTACACGGGAGTGAGCATCAAAGTGTCTTTCAACTCGAAACACGACGAAGGCCTGCGTATCCAGCAGTTGTCCGGTGGACAAAAGTCGTTGGTTGCATTGGCGACAGTGTTTGCTATTCAGAAATGCGACCCTGCTCCGTTCTATCTCTTTGACGAGATCGACGCCAACTTGGATGCGTTGTACAGGACAGCGGTGGCGAACATGATCAGGGAGTTGGCAGAGAATGCACAGTTCATCACGACCACTTTCAGACCAGAGATGGTTCAGGTGGCGAAAAAGCATTACGGCGTGCTCTTCGATGTTAATAAGGTCAGTAGTATTAGGAGTATTAGTAGGGATGAGGCGAATGAGTTTGTCGAGGCTGCGGCGACGACTGAGCCTGCTAGGTAGAGAGATGGAGGTTGTGGCTTGTGGCTTGTTGTACTGTATTGCAATCGTTAGGTTCTGCTTGTTTTTGTGTCGTTTTGCTTGTGTTTTGGTACGAGTGTGTGAAAGGATGTTTGATGCGAATCACGAATCCGTGGAGATGTCAAAAGAGCTTTGTGTCAAGTCGGGAATTTTAGAGCTGAGCACGAGCCAAGCGTGTAAATGTGTTGGACTAAGTCGTTGTGAATGGCGCTTTTGCCATGCTTCTGCGCTTGTTTCCTGTTTCATCTTCTCGAACTCTTTCTTCCGCACCGACTCTGGCTTCGATTGGCACGGTCCTGCTTTTCTCTATCATCTCCAACTCAGCCACGATGGGGGGGAAGATAGAATTGGTCATAAATCCAGTCTCGGGTTCGGGTCTAGCCACCACTCTGGTCGAAAACTACATCAAACCTTTGCTTGAATCTTCCGTCTCTAATCCGTCTCAGCTTAGTATCCGACGAACCGAGGGTATGGCTGATGGTGTACGTATTGGAAACGAGATTATCCTCGACTATCTTTCCTCCTCTTCTTCTTGTTTGGAGGGGGAGTATTTGGATATAGTTCTGGTTGGGGGGGATGGAACCACGCATGAAGTTCTGAACGGGTTGTATATCCAGCATCAGCTTGATGAGGGGGGGAGGTTGCCGAGGGTGAGGTTGGCGATTGTGCCGGCGGGTACGGCAAATGCGCTTTTCTCTGCTATGTTTCCGAAGGATTGGACGCAGGAGGTTCAACAACTCGTAGCAAGTGCTAAGTCTGCTACAGAGCTTTCAGATGGCGTGTTGGAGGTCATGCTACGAAGCGTTCGCGCACTAGCTGCGGAAGCCGAGACGGATGGGAGGCGGTTGGAAGAGTTACCATTGATGCTGAATAGATTGGAATTGGATGATAACGGCAAGGGGGAGAAGGAGAAGGGGGAGAAGGGGGAGAAGGGGGAGAAGGTGTCGATAAGTCATTTGGTCACATCGCATGCTTTGCATGCGAGTATTTTGCATGATGCAGATACACCTCAGATGCGAAGTCAGTATTCAGGTATCGAACGGTTTAAGATCGCAGCACAACAAAATGCAACAAGGTGGATTCAGGGTTCTCTCACTCTCCATCCCCTCCCCCTTCCCCACACCCATCCCTCCTCCCCCGGGTCCACAGGAGGAGAAGGAGGAGGAGGAGGAGGGGTGTTGAAGTATTCTCCCAGCAGCAAGCGGTTCGAACCCTTATCAAAACAAGACGAGCTTAGAGGACCTTTCTTATACCTCACAGCGTTGATCACAGATCGACTAGAAAGCTCTTTTATCCCCGCACCTCTCTCTTCCTCCTTCAATCATGCCGATGGATTACCCACGAACGCTGTTGATCTTGTTCTTATTCGTCCCACACGCGATCCATCCCTGAAAGAGGCAGAGGCAGAGGAGGCGGGGGTGAGATTCGCAACCACAAGTCTAGGCGAAATTACAAAAGGAATGTACACGCAAGGCTCGCACATAGACTTAACCTACGCAGAAGGACAAGGTGCAGTCGAGTATCTTAGATGTTCCGGATATACTTTTGTACCCGAAAAACAAGCAGAGGATAACGCCAACTTGGTTTGTACAGATGGCTTTATCTCCTCCTCTTCCCGGACAGAGGTGCGGAGATGGAATCCGGCTGCAGGGGGGAAGCGAGAAGAGGAAGAGGAAGGGGTGAGGTTGTTGCACCCTCCGCTTGTTTGGCGTTGAACTTGCTCGCAATTACTCACCTTATTGGACTATTCTGAGAGCTCATTTGTTTTGATCATGCCCCCTTTTGTGCTTCGGAACCCCTTTTAGGCCCCTGCTGTTGCCTTCGTCGCTTGTATCAGCCCCAGCCGATCCACCCCACGCCTTGAGTTTGCATTAAACATCATGATATCAGCATATACACATAACAGTACGGAAAAAACCGTCGCGTGCTTCTTTAGCTCAGTTGGTACGAGCGTCCGACTGAAGAATTCAGTTCATACAGTCGCCACTGACACCAGTGGATGTTATCGGGAGGTCACCTGTTCGACCCAGGTAAGGAGCATTTATTTTTTGCATTATTTCTTCTTGCTACTTCTTCTCACACTTGTTGAACGGGTAGATTGTGAGTCGTACAACGCTCTCAGGCCGTGTTGTTGCATTTGGCGGGGGAGAGAGTTTTCAAGCGCGAGACGATACTTTTTGACATAAAAGTTATGGGTAGGGATAGATTCCTACAGATCGTTAAGATTAGCTTAGGCGTGTGACTGTTCGTACACATTTGGCGTTGGACATTACGCTGGTCAGGACGAGGTTGATTGTGTAACCGATGCTGCGTAGGTTCTCCTCCGGCTGCCTTTCGGCCAGCATCACTCCGGAGCAATCTGCTGAGAGACGGTGTATGCGAGCCAATCAGTGCGGTGTCGAGTGGGTTATGCTGGCAACTCGAACTTCTCGCCCTTCATAACTTTTGTAAAGTACACTGTTTGTGTGCGAAACAAGTGAAAAAGCTGGTCAGTAATCGTTTCGCGCCTGATATTTGAGCAGATGAGCAGAGAGTGTGGGCCTGTAACGAACCATAGAAAAAGTCGAGATAGAGACCGGTTTGAACTAGACCGCTAAGGATCGAGATGGGATCGATTTGGTTTTCGGAGATGTATCTGTGCCAATACGATTCAGGTGGGTCAAAAGTCAGTTTTCTCGATTCTACCCTTTCCGCTTGGCCCTTAGGTAGACATTGGGGACCGCTAGCGCGAGCAACTCGGTGGGAGTGAAGGTGAGGGTTTCCACATACCTATAAAACCAATTTGGAATGTACAGAGCTCTGTACGCACCCAGAGCGAAGATGTAATGTGTTGTGATAGCCTCCGCCTCGCCCGTCCTCTGAAGCATGAATAACTGGGGCAAGATGGCCACCGCCTCCAAATAGATCGAAAAGGTCCAAAGGAGCTCCATGAAATCGAAATGATAATGGAAGAGCAGTGCAAGCACCGCACAAGGACCCATGAGGTATTCCAACTTGATCGTATCGATTGCTGGATCGTGCGTGGGCCTGAACTTAACCTTCATCAAATACAACACGTAGACGCTGGAACCAATGAAGAACACCTTCATCAAGAATCGATACAGCGAGTTCTCGTGGAATAGATCCAGATAGCGAGTGACGAATACGACCGTGTAGAGTAACTGGGTCTTGAACGAGATACCGCGACATGATTTTGATAGTTGGACCTTGTGAAGCAGGATGAAGATGGATGCTAAGTGAGCAAAGTCTCCTGCAAGACGGAAGATGTTCATCTTGAAAGAAAATGCACACGCCCGTTGCAGCAAGGTCGTTGGTGATGATGAGGATGTGTGATGGTGGAGAAGCGAAAGGAGGAGGAGAGTGAGGTGCGAACCGTGTGCTGGAATCCCGACCTCGCGTTGGAAAAATCGCACGAGAAGAACAAAAAAATGGAGGCGCGTGCGAGCAGTACAGTAAATCTCCACCAGACACGCGGTAAAGGAAAGGCAGGCAACAAGAGGCACAGACAGCATTCATGATTCATTCACATTCCCGTGGCTCGGCTCTTACCTGCAGTTCACACCTAAATTTGACACGTAACACACTCAATTCTCCTCCTGTATGCAGTGTCCATCTGCTGTTCGGGCACATTGCTCACCAAGCCAACCCGCCCGATTCTCAACACATCGGGAGAGTTCAATTGTCACTCCTTCACCGACCCACGAAACAAAGCAAAATGAAACCAGGCCGGTGTACAGTTAAGCAGCAGATATATGTAAACAAAATGAGACAGTGGCGTGATGTCACATCTTCGGCAAATGTGAAGCAGTGAGGTGATCAAGAATACTAGCTCGAGCTTTGTCCATCGCAGTCTGGTTGCGAGTACGACGACGCTGTGCAAACCATAGCATGAGGTCCAGCATTACGATCCACCAGATACGATGCATCGAGTCGCCTTTTTCCAACACGAACCGTGAGCCACTGCTATCGTCGCTGCTGGTGTCGTTGGCGGTGCTGCTGTTGCTGGTGCTTGTAGCTGTCGTGGAGGATGGTGAAGCGGAAAGTGAGGTTGTTGAGGGTGACGAGAGCGAGGTTGCAGCAGGCATTGCAGGGAAAAGAGGTGTCGAAGATGTCGATGAAGCCGCAGAAGAGGGAGACAGAGAGCTAGTGGCAACGGCTGTCGAAGCAGAGTTGGAACTGAGAGAAGGTGAGATCGTGGGGAAGAAGTTCTGCCGTCTAACAAGTCTGGTCATGGAAGCAGTTGCAGTAGCTGCTGGACCTGGAGTAGTTGACGAGATTGCTGCTGTGTCACTGTCTCGCAGTGAGCCCAAATCAATAGTGTTTGTCGTGTTCGCAGTAGTTGGGCTTGCCCTTTGTCGCGTGCTACTGGCGACTTGGCTCGCTGAAGCAGTCGGAGTAGCATCACTTCGACCGCTACTTGTACTGCTGTTGGACGTCTCCACCGATGCTGAGCTTGATGGACCCGATACAGGGATCCCCAGAACCGAGCCAAAGCTTGTCGGGAAAGAAATCACTGGACCAGCAGCAAACTTCGAATTGAGGACGACCGCTACACCGATCGAGGCCAGTGCTGACAAGAGTAGCAGTGGGACAACAAATCGCTTCGCCTTCCGAGACATCCTGATAAGGGCTGGAGTCGGCATTGTCGCATAATCGACCGATGGCTTGGTCTGAGCTACCTGCGCTGGCTCGGTGTATCCGGCTGGGTCAGCTACTTTAGCATCTACATCGACATCGGTCTTTTGATCGGTCTTGGCGTCGACAAGAGTGGCCGAGCTCTGATTGGAGGGGCTTGCGTGACTTGGTAAGACGGCCTCTTCTGGCTGAGGGTGTAGTTTTGCTGCCAAAGAAGGTAGAAGAGCTTCCAAGTCCGAGCAAATATGCAAGATCAGCGAGACCAAATGCACCAACACTGCACAAGCGACCGTGACACCCATCCAAACAGGCAAGCCCGTCGGTAGAGTCTTACTACTCGCGGTTGAGCCCAAGACTGATGCTGATGTGTTGCCGAAGAAGCTACTGTTGCTAGCTGCCGTCGACGTGTTGTCGACGCCTGCTTGAACAGCGAGCGTCGAGTTGGTGATAGGAAAGATTTGCTCGAGCTGCTGCTGAAACGTTGCCATTGCGTTGAGATGCTCCGAGTAATCAGGCTTGAATACCCATGAGTATGAAGAGCATGAGCTCGAGGATGGCAAGCTGGTGAGCCATGCTTGCACTGCCGAGCTCGAGAGATTGACTTGGGAAGGCAACGGTCTAGCGGAGAGATCGGGCAAGGTGATGCAAGAAGCCAGTGGTCCAAACGTGAGCATCGTCATGATTGCTTCGTCGTTGTCTTGCTTGACAGTGTTGTTAGTGCTGGTTGAGGTCGTGTTGACGGGTGTAGTGTTGCTGCTTGCTACATTGGTTGTGTTGGCTTCAAGAGTGACGGCTGGAGCCGTAGCGTTGGTGATGTTCGACATGTTGAGGACACTTGCCTTCGATGGTGGAAGGAGGAACAAGCTTATCGAAGCGCAGAATAAGGTTGGTAGTGAACGAATAGGGAGCAAACGTCTTGAGCTATGTGCATTCGTTTGGAGTAAACGGGGATGAAAGGGAATCATGGCTTCCCCAGCGCCTCCAAGATATATGGGGTCCACTGGATCCTGCAGCAAGCTCTCGCACAGTCATCTTGCCAGCAGGGCGTGTTGCAATCAGAGCTTGTTGGCGTTGGACAGACAAAGGGAAGGTCGAACCACAAAGCCGTTTCTTGAAGGGACAAAGGGGACCTTGGAGTCGAGCCCGCGGATACACATGTTGTGCGAATCGGCTGCACGCCAAATTCAGCCACGGATGAAGTCGACAGCCGGATGGAGCTGAACAAAGGGACAGCAAAACTCAAAGCTCTTGACAGCGCTGTCAAGAATCGCAATGTTGGTGGGACGAGGACAAAGGGACGGACAAACACGTCTGGTGACGCGTGCGGATTTCCAAGCTTTCAATCCGCAGTAACTTTTGGTGGGGCTGAGAAAAGCGAGGATCAAAGGTGGCAACAGCTCCCATCCCTTTGTTCTTACCTTCTCCAAGACAAAGGAAGAGTATGTGAGCTACTGATGTTTGTGGCCAAGTCGGCGGACCAAGGCCAAAGTATAAGAAGTACAAGAATGTTGTTGTGTCAAGGAAAAGATGGCCTTCCAGCTCCTCAACGATAGGCACCCTCCAGCATGCTCACCGCTATCCGAAGCAGTCCGGTCGTCAAAGCCAAAGAGCGCATCGTAGCCTGGCTGCTACTCTTATTGCATGCCCTCGTCCTCTCCACTTCGGTTCTCTTGCTGCTCAGCCCGAACAGCATCTTCAATCGCCACAGTGGCCTGGCCAGTGTCAGCTTGAACATGGCTGCACTTTCTCAATCTTTACCTTTGGCATCATTACCGTCAAACAATCTTACGTCGTCACTTACGTGATCGATTCAACACCGACTCTAAGCATACGGCCTTGTTCCACTCGCCAGGACCGCTTCGGAACTCAGAATATCTCTCACGCCACACAGACCTGACAGTACGGTTTCATACTGTCATGTCAGCAGCATTGGAGCTTCCAATCAAGCATCGCTACCTCTGGTGCTATGACACTGCTCAACATTGCACTGGATGCCTGCCTTCAAAGCTCTCTTTCAATCTCACAGTCGTCCTAGGCAGTCCGTGGACTGTTCTGATGCTGTCCTCATATCGAACTACAAGCGCGCACTTTACTACAGCTTGATCTATCATCTTGATACCCGTATTCACTGCAATTCAGTTCGATCTTCTCAACATACTCCCCGTCGTGATAGAGTATTGGTGGTATCGACACTATATCGAGATGCGGCTGTCAGCATGTCGTTGTTGCCGAAGCGAAACGCGATGTGATCTTCCGGAGATTTGATACGAAGCAGGGGAGAAAGTGTCGAAAACACTGCAATCGCCCAGCTTGTCCTCATCGTCACCGTCATGAAAGACACCATGATTAAGCCGAGCAGAGAGGAAGCGATACACGCTGTTCCGCCACAATGCGAGTGTCCAGTTCACACAGACACCGCGTGGGCGTTTCGCCCTTTTGTTTGACGTACGCTGCTGCACCACAGTACTTTTAGATTGCTTCGCTTAGCAACATGGCGCATGGCGATTTATCTCCCTTTGATCCAGCTTGAACGATCCAGCCTGGCATGTTGGCTTATGCGTTGAATTGGCACAGCTGACGCTCTAGGTTGGATCGCTCCAAGTCTCGCTGTTTCGAGCTCGAGCCGGCTCTCAAAGATGCACTCAACGCCTCATTCCAAGATTCCGACTGATCTTGATAAGGCTTGCTCATCTCGCCTGCTCGCAGCAGAACACACTGCAGTACAGCGTCAGCGGTAGAAAGCTCGAGATGCATCACATGTCGCGCCTTATCATGTGTGTACCGTTGACACGAGATCCTTTGCAGGTGAGCCGTCGGAGCATGAAATATAGGGTCGGATCTGCAATCCATCTGTCCCGAATCTGCACCCTCTACCCCGCACTCTCAACAAGAGTAATGCGCCGTCAACTCCCTTGATCTGGGTTCCGTATCTGTTCAGTCGCGCTGCCGGATGCTTCTGGTTCTCGTATGACTTCCATCATCTTTCGTCCGCTCACCTCTTGCTGAGCTGCCACGCCGTCTGGGTGGGATCGCACCCTCTCATAGGCGGATGCAGCCGTCACAATGTTTCAATCTTTTATCTCGCCACTTCCTACTGAGCACAAAGCCTTAGACGCAGCGCCCGCACCCACAATCAACCTCAAAGACCACAAGGAGAATGGCGATGCCATCCTCGCAGCACAACCACCGCTGTACGAGCATCCCATGACACGAATATCATCGTCATCCGATCACAAAATTCATTACCACACCGCAGCAGCAGCACCCTCAGCCCCTCCTGCATGCGTCGCAACACTGTCCAGCATGGAGGAACAAGCAAAGTCAACACCGCCTAGTGCCAGACTGAAGTTACAACTCGGTCAGTTCTTCTACATCATCCTTCCGCTCTCCCTCGTTATGGCCATTGTCACCGCCAACATGTCCAACCTCGAATTCGTTCATCTGGTCGAGAACAAAGTGTCCGTCCCCCTAGACGACATGACTCTTCCAGCCGACCCTACTCTCAACGCAACCAATCTCCGATGGACCTTCTTGCAATCAGCCTATCTTCTCCCTATCATGTTGCTGGCTGGTCCCGTGCTCATACTCCAATTCGTACTTTTGGTCGGTCGACCGCGGCCATCGCGTCTGATTGACGCGCTCAATCTCACGCTGGTCCTGAGCGTAGTTGGAGTCGGATTGACCACCTTACTCGATGCCTTTGTCGGCACGTCGGTCGTCGGTGTCATCTTCACCAAGATGCTTGCTTCGATCTTCGTGTGCAGCACGTTGGGGCTTATTGCTCAGGCTGTGGAGCTCCTATCCTCTCAAAGCCAAGGTGGGGGTTCAACGGCTGCGATAGGCTTTCTTACAGTGGTGTTCGCGACAGTCTATGGTCTAGGGACGGCGTTTGCTTCGTGCTCCACTTTTGCTGGTTATCAGCTCTCGGCTGTGCTTCAACGTCGTGGTGTCATTTTTGCGGGAGCAGGAATCGGACCAACACACGGCTTTCAAGGTCTTTTCTTGCTGGAAGGACTCTTCATTCTCGCGCTGTGTCCTGCGATTGGTATTTTGCTCATCTTGTCGCGGAGACTACGCTGCCGAAATAATTCTCTCGAGGCTCCAGCTGAACTCAACATTATCAATTCAACCATGCTATCTCCTGAAGAGATTATGCAGCTTCGCACAGGTGAGATCGCACAAGCGAACGCCAGCGAGACCAACTCTCCCGACAAGGAATTGCCTGCGCGGGAAAAGTCTGCAGCAGAGGCAGACCACAATCTCCTGCCGAACGAAGACAGCAAGCACGGAAAGACCACGTTCGCCAGCCTTCGTCGCCTATCCTCGTCGCCACTGTTCAACATTGCTATCCTCACACGCAGCAACAGTGGCGCTGGACAATTCTCAGAAGCAGCAGGTGCCAATCTGCGCAGCCTACAACGCTTTCACAGCGGCTTCGGTGTTTGGGTCTCCTCTGTGCTGCGCAAAATCATGGTCTTTGTGTATGGCAGAATGGGCGTCGAAGCGACTGCATTTGACCTTATCAGTGCTGGCACTTCATCCCGCGAGACTTTCATTTGCGCTGTTCTGATCGTGTCCAACACGGTCATTATTCAACTCGCTGTCATTTCGCTCATTGCCCCTCTCAAAGCGCCCTCACTGCGGCAAGCAGGCTTGAGCGCAGAGTTCAAGGCGGTGCCGACGCATCCAGGGCTACCAACGCTAGCAGGGGGTGTCTGTGGAGCGGTTTCTTCCGTCTTGTGGAGCATATGCGCGACGAACAAGCAGGAACAGAGGAAGCCTTGGTGGGTGCCAGCTTTGCTCACCGCTTGTCTCATCATCACATTGGCTGGATTGGGATTGGCCGTGGTTGCCAGCATTATGATTCCAGAGGGAGATTGCGGGGCGTGGATCATCTATGCAGCCACCATAGTCACTTATGCTGGAAGCACGCCGCAACTTCCTCTTGCACTGTTGCAGATCTATACTGTACTCGATTCTGAGCTTGGTCGCATCGCGATGCCTCATCCAGTGTTGCGCACTGTGGAACACGATTCAGAGACATCTCGAAGCTGCGAATCAGCGGCGTCAGTGCGGGCAATCAGGTGGGAGAGGGTGGGAGTCATGATCTCGACGCTGACCACTATTGCCGGCTCACAGCTGCTGACGGCGTGGGTGTTTTTGATGCCTGATGTGACCCAAAAGACATTTCTGTTCACAAGCGCTGTGTTGGCGATAGGCGGGAGTGTGTGGTTACTGTTTAGGCATACTTGGCCGTTGCGAAGGAAACGCAAGCTAGCGCAGCAAGGACTTGGCTGATCCCGCTCCCGCATTGGGCCGGCTACATGTACTATGTCCTCTCTGACAGAATGCAGCGTCAACGCTGAATGGGCTGATGTGAGCTGCTGCGGATAGAGTGTGACGAAACGTGTCAAGTCATAAGCTGTTGCAGGGTCGAAAGCCTGTCGAACAAGGCAACGCAAGCTTAATGAAAATCCCGGAACTCAGATTCACAACAAGTCGCGTCAATCTGAACCCTTTCCCAACTCGCTCCTTACCCTCATCCCCTCCCACCACCACCGTCATACACACCTTTCACAGTCATGGCACCCACAGCAACGGGCACCATCCCCGCCACTGCCTCTGGCACTACAGCCCCTACCACCAACTCGTCCACCTCCGCCACTTCCTCCAACACCGTCGCAGGTAACGCTCCATCCAGCCTGGAAGAAGCAAACCAACGTTACCAAGCCACCAAACTCTCCCTCCGCACCGGCCTCGCCAACAAACGTCTCATCGATCGTTCCCTCATCGACCTCGAATCCCAAATCTACCTTTTCGAGGGGTCCTATCTGCAATCTACCTCCACCTCAGGCGGCAATATCGTGAAAGGCTTCGATTCGTACCTGAAAAACTCCTCTTCCGGCTCGGGTGGTGGTAGAAGCAACTCGTCCAACAATGTCTTGGTAGATATACCGTTGGAAGATAGGATCTTTTCGCTATCTTCAGCTACGTATCAGAAGAGTTTGGAGTTGAAAGCGAATGAAGCCGCAGAGCCAGAGGAGGCGGGGTCGAGTAGCAATACGCCCAAACCGAATAAGACCGGTGCTGGAGAGGAGGCGACAGCAACGACGGGGACAGGGAAGAAGAAGAAAGATAAGGAGGCGGTAGTGGGGACTCCGGGTGGAAAGGAGAAGGAAGGCGCAGGGAAGAAGAAGGATAAAGATGGGAAGGAGAAGGAAAGAAGTTCCACTCCCAACTTGAAAGCGAGTGGTGGTGGTGGAAAGGTGACGGATGGTGGAGGGGGAAGTGCGGGTGGTACTCCGACAAAAGCAGGTGGTGCGGGAGGAAAGGCACACGGAACAGCGACAAAGTTGAAGAGGAAGAATACTGATTTGGTTGCAGGAGCGGGGGAGAAAGCAGCAGCGACGCCTGGTGGGAAAGCTGGAAAACGCAAGAAGGAAGATGATTAGCCGGCTTGGCTTGGCTCCATCTTTTTTCTTGATTTGACGGGCTAGCGTGCCGGTGTGTTCGTCTCATATACCCTTGAGGTTGAGTTGCATAGTAGACGATGCCTATTCGGATTGCTCAGATGTGTTCTGGTAATTCATGCTGTAGTTTTATATCATATCCACGTAAATGACCTCGATTGCCCTGGTTAATAAGGCTGCATAGCAAGCCTTGCGTTTCTGTCGGTATTCATCTTGTGTTACAATGTGCTGTGAATGGTTCCAGCGCGGCGATGCTTTCCTTTACGAGCACTTGCTTTCCATCCGGCATCTTGACTCCAAGCGTTGTGCAAACTAGTCGAAAGCGCCCGGACGATTATTGAGACGATCGTGTCTCCTCTGATTGATCCAAGTTTTTTTACACTCTCTGTACTGGTTGAAAATGTCACCGCATTTGGTGCGGTCGTATGCGTTGTCGTCCAAGCACTTCATGGATAGTTTTGCTGCGTGTGCGCAAGGGTCGGTGAATTTGGATGGGGTTTTGTGGGACATGACCGAGATGAAATCTTCTGGTTTTGACGGATCTTCCGGTTGTGTTCTGCTCGAGTTGGGCATGGGTTTGCGAGGCAGGGAGGAGGAGGAGAGGTAGGAGGAGGAGGAGGAGGAGGAGGAGGAGGAGGAGGAGGAGGAGGAGGAGGAGGAGGAGGAGGAGGAGGAGGAGGCTTCTTCGGCGGTTGGTTTGTAGGGGGCTGACATGGTGGCAGCTGTGACGTGGGAGGATGAGGCAGGGAGGTGTTGGTGATGAAGGCGAATGGGAATGGGAAGGGAGGAGATGGTGGCGGGGTGGAAGAGCAAGTGGAGTAAGCGGGGAAGGAGGGGAGAAATTGGAATGGTGTTAGATTGAGACGTGGTTTTTCGTGCGGAAAGAATTGGGTGAGCTGGAAGACGCTCGGACTCGCTGTACATTCATACACCTCTTCGCGATCTATCTTGTTCTTGGTTACCATCCTAGTTTCATCCTTGCACCCATTCGTCCTCGCCCTCGCCCTCGCGGCTCTCCTTCAACCCTTACCTCCTCGCCAGTACTGATTCGAGCGCACATCACGCAGCTGGCTGCCCACCTCTATCGTCGACAACTTGGCCAACTTGCCAATATCGCACCCAACCCACCTCCTTACGACTTGATCGAGAGCCAGTCCCCCTCTGCTTCAAACAAGCCATAGTGTTTGCAAACTATGACAAGACCATCGCCACCGAGAGCGATGCTCTCCCTCCTCCTCTCCTCTCTTTTCGCGTTTTTCTTCCTCTCCCCCACCTCGGTCTCCGCTGCGGCATTGACGACTCTGCTCGAACCGCACGAGCGATCCTGTTTCTACGCCTGGGTCGACGCCGCCGGAGAAAAAGTTGGCTTCTACTTCGCCGTTCAATCCGGTGGTCAATTCGACATCGACTATAGCGTCACCGATCCCGACTCGAAACTAATCATCGGCGGTTATAAAGAACGACAGCTGGACATCATATTTACCGGCAATACCGTGGGTGAATACACGTTCTGCTTCGAAAACGCCATGTCCACCGTCGCCGAAAAGTTGATCGACTTTGACATCACCGTCGAGTCCGAACCGAGGTTGGATTTGCCCATCACACCAGCGAAATTGTTGAAGGAGCACAGTGCGCCGTTGGAAGAGGGAATCGGAAATATGCAGGACAAACTCACCCAAATCAGTAGGACACAGAGATACTTCAGGGTCAGGGAGAATAGGAACTTTGATACGGTAAAGAGTACCCAGCGCAAGATCTTTTGGTATTCAGTCGTCGAAAGTGCCATGATGGTCGGGATTAGTGTGGCGCAGGTGTGGATCGTGAGGGCGTTGTTTGAAAAGGGCAGCACGAAGAGGTATCGTGTCTAAGCCGAGCAGGATAGCCGTTTTACAGCCTCATGCTGCTTTGCATTCCTTCGTCCTGTTTTCGCCCGAGTTCGAGCTTAGGGCCTTGTTGCTATGCAAGTATTCTGCTGCTATCCAAATCGAACCGATATAAATGTATGTGTGGAGTGGGGTCACGTTCTTGAAACGCTGCGATTCTGTTTGCTGTCACTGAACGAAGATCGGTTTTCAGCTCCATCATGAGAGAGAAACAGCAATAGCGCGTTACTACTTTGAGCGTCACACCTCAGACGAGAATGCTCTCTGTTGCTCATCGACTCTTTTTCCAGGAAATGACGAATTTCTTTCACTAAACACTACCATCTCTGCTCATATATACACGATAAAAGGAGGGTTGCAATCCTCTTACTCCTCAGTCTCTGGCTTGAAACTAACCAACACGGTCCCCTCAGCGACCAATCCACCCACCTTGCACTTCGCACTGACGCTTTCCACCTCGCCATCCCTATTCGCCTTCAAGCTGATCTCTGTCTTCATCGCTTCCAAAATCACGATGGTTTCTCCCTTCTTAACCTTCTGTCCTGGTTTAACCTTGCAGTCGACGATCTTGCTCGGCATGGGACTGACGAGCGCATCGCCTCCGGCGGCGGCGGGGGAATCCGAGATCTTAGCGAACCAGGACGGAGGCGTGATGGAGAAGGATGTAAGTACGCCGGTGGGGAGGAAGACTGTGTGGGTTAGGCGGGTGGCTTGTACTGTGGTTGTGCCGACGGTGCGCAGGCTGGAGAACGAGACGGGGGAGGAAGCCTTGGGAGTGAGGGTGACGTCGAATGCGTTCTCCACTCCAGTGGGGGTTACGTTGACGGTGAGGTCTCCGAGAGTTTTGTGGTTGAGTGCAAACGTACGAGTCTGCAGAGGGGTGAAGCTAGAGTTGGTCCAGATAGAACCCTTCCCGTGATTGGCTTTACCACCTTGCTCAGCAGCAGCAAGGTCTCGCTTGTAGAGCCAAACAGCGCCCTGAGCGACCGCTTCCATCAACTCTCCCTCTTTGGTATACGGATCACCAAACAACCCTCTCTCCCCTTTGCCATATTTCTCGATCAAACCGGTCTCGACCTCGCCCTCGATGAACTTTTCATGCCTGACCAAATTCTTCAGGAACTGAATGTTGGTCTGTGGCCCAACCACTTGGTACTGGTTGAGCGCGTTTTCCATAATCCTCAAAGCTTCTTTTCTATCCCGACCCTTAACGATGAGTTTGGCGATCATAGGATCGTAGTGAACACTAATTTCATCACCAGTAATGAAACCTGTATCCACCCTAACAACCGCTTCGGCTCTCTTGCCGCTCTCCACCTCCCCCTTTGCTCCTGCTCCGCTACGGGAGGTAAGAGCAGTATTCGAATGGGTGAGTGTAGTGGTGGGGGGTAGAGAAACGTGAACGAGCTTGCCCGTGTCAGGGAGGAAGTTTGCGTCTGTGTTTTCTGCATAGATTCGTGCTTCAAACGCATGTCCTTCAATCCTAAGTTGATCTTGCAGCAGAGGAAGTGGGTTTCCAGCGGCAACCTCGAGTTGCCACTCTACCAAATCCAACCCGCTGACCATTTCAGTAACGGGATGCTCGACTTGTAAGCGGGTGTTCATCTCCATAAAGTAAAAATTCTCGGGTCTGTTCGCATCCAAGATAAACTCGACGGTGCCGGCTCCGACATAGCCTACTGCTTTAGCAGCCGCTACTGCTTTTTCGCCCAATTCTTGGCGGAGGGAGGAGGAGAGGTGGGGAGCGGGAGCTTCTTCGATGATTTTCTGGTGACGACGTTGTACGGAACAATCGCGTTCGCTGATGTAGACGGCATTGCCGTGACGATCGGCGAAGACTTGGACTTCGACATGGCGAGGAGCCGTGAGGTATTTTTCGATGAGCACTGTGGGATCGCCGAATGATTTCTCTGCTTCTCGCTGGGCGGAGGAAAGGGCATCAGAGAATTCGGAGGCGGAGGAGGCGATCTTCATCCCTTTCCCTCCTCCTCCTTTTACAGCTTTGATCAGCACCGGGTATCCTATTTTCTCAGCCTCCTGAGCGAGAAAAGCTTCATCCTGATTACTACCATGATAGCCAGGAACACAAGGCACTCCAGCATTCAACATGATTTCCTTACTCGCACTCTTACTCCCCATCGCATCAATAGCGCTCGCGGGTGGACCCATGAATGTAACTTGCTGAGATTCTTCCAAGAGTTTAGCAAAAGCTGCATTCTCCGAAAGGAAGCCGTAACCGGGATGGATCATACTAGCACCGGTCCTTGTAGCAACCTCCAGGATCTTATCTTGACGGAGGTAAGATTGAGAAGAAGCAGCAGGACCGATGCAGTATGCTTCATCAGCGAGCAGGACGTGTTGAGATCGAGCATCAGGTTCCGAGAATACTGCAACGGTGGAGATACCCAAGCGACGGCAAGTGCGGATGATTCGACATGCGATCTCGCCGCGATTGGCGATCAGGATCTTGCGAGGGAGCGGATTGAGCGGCTCCTCAGCTCCAGTCGGGGTTGCGGAGAGAGTTGAAGCATGGCGGGCTGGAGCGATTGAGCTAGACACCGTTCCCGGAAGACGAGCTTGATGAGTAGGTTGGATAGTGTGCAGCTTTCGCAAAGCAACAGGACTAACAACACGAGCAAAGCCTACCGAACGGACGACGGCGAATCTAGGCTTTGGTTTGATAGCACGCAACATCGTCGACACGCTCTTTGCTGGCTGTTGATGAGGTTTTGCTTTTCTTGCGGATGGTAGTCAGTAAGATGCTTGTTGGTGGGAAAACCAAGGATAAGGATGTAAACGAGAGGGAAAGCGCTTGGCTTAAAGAAAAACTCCTCAGCCTCGGTCAGGAGTTGGACTTGACCGGCAAAGCCAATGAGCACATGAGAGGACACGGGTCAAAAATTGCGGAGAAAGCAAGAGCGAGCGAGTGTTCCAAGCTGGTGCCCCGCAAATCAACGCTTGATTTTCCCCAGAACGCGTCTATGCGTTGTTGGCTGTATATACCAATTCGGCCCGGGTTTACGGGTTAAACGGTCAACTTCTCGGCTCATCCCCTCTTCTCTTACTGTATTGCTCTCGCCCGCTCACCTTCGGCTTCCAACTTCACAACACCTCCCTCACTACCCCATGCTATCATGTTGCACAGTCTCGTATCTGAATAGTATCACAAATAAATCTTACGGAAAACAAATGAGAAAAAATGAACAATAATACAATCAAACACTACTCTCGAGCATCAAGGCGCTGGTGCGTTGCCTACACTAGGACTCTTCTGCGTATCACCCGGCGACCCAGCTCCTGCTCCTGCTCCTGCTCCGGCTCCTGCTCCTGCTGGAGGCCCACTATTCCCATAAACCCTCTTGTTGACGTTGGCACGATGCAACCTGTTCCTCAGATGAATTTCAAAGTTGTTGAGACTTTCACCTGGACCAGGAGTGTAAAGCTTGCCTGGACAATCGAGACAACGGACTCTCCATTCGGGTTGGGGAGGCGGAGCAACTCCGGCTGGTCGAGGTCGTTGTTGAATCTCGAATCGGTCGTTGGGGTAGCGTGCTTTGAGCGCTGCACCTGATTGAGAGAGCCAGTCTGGTGGGGTGGCGCCTGGGATCGAGGCCATGCGGGGGGAAACGTTGGTGGTGAGTGACGAGGCATTGGTGGTGGTAGTGGCAGCTGCGGGGATGGCGGATGGCGAGCCCGCAACACCTGGTGCTGGTGCTGTGGTGCTTGCTGGGGCAGTAGCCATGACAGTGGAGTCGGTGCTGGTTGTAGCCGGAGCGCCAGTAGCGGCAGCGCGGGTTTCCTGCTTGATTTCGCCAGCCTCGTCTGCTCCCGCTGCCGCTGACGCAGCCGTCTTGCCAGCCTCGGTGGTGGAAGCATCCGCCTCAGCAGCAGCAGCGTACGAAGCAGTCACCTTCTCTCTCGCATTCTCCGCTGCCGCCCTTCTCGCAATTGGCACTCCACCCTCATCACCACCACCCTGCGATGCCGACGCCGACTTACGCGACCTTTGCACAGGCTCCGCGCTGCTCGACCTCGAAGAAGAATCACTGTCATCGGGACTACCCACCATCTCAAACGGCAGATCCTCTTCATCCGAACGATCCCCTGCATCTCCGCCCCTGCTTGCAGCTCTAGACGACGCCGGGGGACGACCTTTCCGTCTCACACCATTGCCCTCCGCACCTGCTGCCGACGCATCCACAGCGCCATCGGCCTTGGGCGTATCCGCAGCACTTGTAGGCTCGGTCGAGTCCTCTTGCTCTCCTAGCGCATTGAGCAGTGCAGTGTCGATCAGAGGGTTCGAGATACCCATTTTGCGGTTCAGTGCCTGCTGCTGCTTCATGTGGAACACTGGATCGCGCGTGTACTCCAAGAAAATAACCTTGCGATGACGGTGGTAGTACTTTCCACAAGGTCCACAGAGCGACTTGTCTCCCAAGGGACCCTTTCGTCGACCAGGTGCCAGGGTGCCTGGAATACCACAGTTCGAACAATGCCACATGCCGTCGTGAAAGTTCGGGTGTTGTCTCTCCAAGTCCTCGGGTCGAACGTTGTTGCGTTGAGCGTACGACAGCGAAACCAGCTTGGGTGCTGCCTTCTCTGCCTGTCCACCCGTGGCTTGGTTCTCGGGTGAGCGGGCACGCTTCCTGGCTTCTTCCTCGGTGTATTTGGGCGCAAACTTGGGTCCTCCCGGATCCGATTTGCGACCGAGACCACCGGGGAAGTCGAAGTGAATAGCATGATGATTGACCTTGGGCTTCTTGCGATCGGGTAGACCGAGACCATCGGGACCAGGCGTAGGCGTGCCAAGATCGTTGGCTTGCGAAGGTGCAATAGATGCATTGGCAGCAGCGGCTGCAGCTCGTCGTGTCGATATGCCTCCATATCGGTCGCTGAGGCCGTTGGCGTTCTGCAAAGCCGAAGTAGAATCGGTCTGAGCAGTCTGGATGCCAAACACAGCAGGTGTGCGTTGCGTCTTTTGCGGGTCGCGATCGGGCAAGTTGATACCACGACGTCCACGTGTCTGGCGACGCTTTCGTCGTGCTTCGCGCTCGCGTTCGCGGTCAAGGCGCTCAATCTCGGATTCGGTGAGCTGCAGCAAGCGAGGCGTGAAGTTGTACGACTCGAGCTCGCTCCTCGATAGATTGGCTTTGCTGACAGGGCCAAGGAAGGCAGCACGCAGCTCTTCGTCGGCGATCGGTCGTCCATCGAACGTGTGACCGGTCATGGCGAGCGACTTGACGTGCACTGAGACCTGCTCGCGGATCGAATGAGCGATGGCTGTCTTGAACTCACCCGAGAGACCCAGGTCGGCAGCGAAAGTCTCGGCAAACTTCTCTGCGGCCGCGGGATCCGACTCGTTGGCGTCCCATTCGAACTGGTCGACCAGGTTCATGCTACCAACGGTGATGTCGAGCTTGATCATCATGCGCAGCTCTTCAGCTGGCGTCGTGTCGACGATCTCTGGTGGCTCTGAACGTGCCTCGTCCTCCTCGCTGCTGTCATCCACATGCATGGCGGTATCCTGATGGGCAAGGTTGGCACCATCTTGGCCCTCCTCTTCGGTGACAGCAGCGTTGCTGGCTTTGTTGCCGAACGGAACGCACTCGACCTGACGCCGCCACTTGGACCACCACCGCAGATCCTTGTCCTCGAGCGAGCCCTTGCCCTCTCTGGTGTCGGCGCTGAAGTCGAAGGTGGGCTTGGCTTTGAACGCACTCGTCGTCTGGTGATCCAGAATCTGTGTAGTGATCTGTTCCTTGATCTGTGGGACAAACACCGTGGCGGGCAATCCGATATCTTCGCAGATCGACTGAGCAAACGCCTCGACGTTGATGT